>OY776678.1:113378515-113978515 GCA_963675555.1 Leptura quadrifasciata
GATAAAGGCCCTTTTGTATAGCTGTCCGCCCTTGGTTTTTCTTCTCCGAGTACTTGGAATCTCAGCCTCACCAGGCCTTCACAGTGGCACAATACGTGAACTGAGGCTTCCTCTTCCTCTTGGCAGAATCTGCATGTCGCGTCCTCTTCCAGGCCCAATAGACTCATGTGTCTATTGAGCCGGCAGTGGCCAGTTAGAAGGCCTACTATTACTCTGATGGCCTTCCTATTCTGGCTTAGTAGATCTTCCGTAAATTTGGCCGAACGTTCTTTAATGAACTCCTTGGCCTGTCTCTGTCTTGGGAGATTCCTCCACCATTCCAGAGATTTATCTTGTACCCATTCCTTAATGGCTACTCGTATGCATGGCTTTGCCACGCCACAAAAGGGCTGGGGTCCTATTGGGGCTACAAGTGCGCCTTCCTTGGCCAGTTGGTCAGCCTTTTCGTTTCCTCTGTGTCCCTCGTGTCCTGGTATCCATGCTAGGGTTACTCTGTTCTGACTTTCAAGCTCTGTAAAGGCTGTCAAGCAGTCCCACATCAATCTTGAGTTGATTTGCATGGAACTGATTGCTTTTATTGCCGCTTGACTATCAGAGAAAATGGCAATCGACTGGTTAACAGTGCCTTGTCCTATTATCTCCCTTGCGCAACAGTGTATGGCGATCACTTCAGCCTGAAACACCGTTGCGTATTTCCCTAGACTTATCGGGATATTGGCTTTTGACCTTGTCCCGTAAATCCCGGCTCCGGCTCCTTGTTTTGTCTTGGAGCCGTCAGTGTACCAGACTGTTTGTGCTGTTATGGGAGGACAATATACATATACCTACATATTATTTTACCACTTTCAGTCATAATTTATTAGTTAATAAGTCTGCAGAACATTGTTATGTGTATAATAAAAGATTTTTAAAATATTGTAGGGCATGTAAAGCCTTGAAAGTTACGCAGGCATTCGAGGTCGGTTCACAAAGGAATGTCGATATCGCTTTAAACTGACATTGGATAAACTCTATCTTTATTTTTGGTGTGGGAATATTTTTAAAGCGATTTATCTATTTTAATTTTGTAACAAACATCATTTCTACGGGTAAGTGTTGTAATATTCTCGAAACAAAGTAACGGTTAAATCAACTTTTGACAGGATATATTATTATTAAAATTAATAAATGAATAAGGACCTATTATAAATCTGACGATTTTCTATCGCAACTACAAAACATTTTCACTACAAGTTTATAAATTATTAAACTACTTAACACAAAAGTTCGCCCCTATTAAGTAGCTGAACAATAGACCGTCTCCTGCTAGAAAATTACTTTCGAGAAAGTCACACACTAAATTTGATTATGTCGTACACCCTGAAATTTTAATTTCCTGATCGAAAATCCTAACAATGTTACAAAATTAGCAAAGTTTATTGAAAAGATGAATAGTGCATCGGGGACTTTATATCGCAAGAATGAAACATCGTCTGCCCTTTTTCTTCTTCACAATAAGCGACTTTATGATGATCGCATGCAATATTTTCAAGAAATTGATCACCATACGCGCTTGCAAAACCCTTTATCCTGAGATGTCACATCTTCTACGAGGATAAATTGTATTTTTTAGGTCGAGATGCGGGTTAGAGGCGCTCCTAGGAGGGTATGCTTTACAATAACATCTTACATGATTCAGTAGCGTGTATTTTAGACGTATGGGGTTTAGCAGAAGTATGGAGCAATAAAGATTGATCTTTACTTTCATCATGCAGCTAACAGAGAAATTGATAAGCTACTTTAAAAGTACAGGGTAGTCGTTCTAACAATATATAGCAGTCTATTTTTGTATTACTAACATTTATTTGTAATATGATTTGAAGTACAACTAGTGAAGAAAATTGTAAATCTAAAAAAAGCAAATTAATATGAAATCAGGGTTTCCATAAGTTATACCAAAGTGCCTAAATTGAAAAGTTATCGTGTAAAAACCATTTTGGCACGTCTTAAAATATTCTAAACAAACAAATCCTTAGGGCACTGTCATTTAAATACTGAATTTTGTATTAATTTTGGTCAGTATTAATACACTTGTTTACTCTTGATATCTTCATGCCAAAAATATCTGACCTATTTTCCAGAGTCTGCAAAAGGAGGGCTTGATAACATTCATCACATTGAAAAGCATTGCAAAAGCAATAATCATATTTATTCACCAAAATACACTTCCAATACACTTGTTTGCAGTATTAATAGTTAACTAGCACTTGAGTAATGTGTACCTATGTAATATAAACGACTTTCAACTAAGTAAACAAATAGGACAATCCACAGGGAGATCTTTGAAAGTGGGTATATTAATTTGAGTAAATTTCTTTTCACAATAATAATATACGTATACACAATAATAATATGTGTAAGAGAGTGAATACATATTTTTAGATGCATTTAAAATAATTTAAATAAAATAATAAGGATAAGAATTATTAATAATAACATGTATACAAATTTTAAACAAGAATGTAGCTTAATAGTAAATAATACTAGAAATACATGATAATATGATAAATTGGAGGGATAATCCTGATAGAAAATTACTCAGTTTTTAGAACACTATGTTTTTTTAAGGTCTACATGTTGGAGAATTTCATCTCTTACCATGGTGCTTATCCATTTTTACTTCCACGACAAGTGGAAGTATAGTAGATTAAAATGAATGTTAAAATATGTTACATGAATAATAGACAAATCGGTTTGTAAAGACTAATTGAAATTTCAAAAAAATTATATATATAACAAATTTATACCAGGATCCTAGATTGATTATGGTTGAGGTGACTGGTTCTGGGACAGCAATCCAGGCCCACAATTGTCTCTTGTTGCGAGAATGGATTCTAAAGTCAATTCAATTCAATTCAATTCAATTTACGTCTCTTAATGAAGTGGAGTGATAATAGTAGGAAAATTAACCAACTATGTGGTTTATTGAAAGTTAACGAAATTTTATCTTTTTGGAAGATAAGCTGTGTAAAAGCTATGCAGGAACGAATAAGCTATGCAGAAACGTATACAGAAATGTATAAGTATATAGGTGCATAAACATATAAGTACATATAAATCTACAAACATCTAAGCATGTAAGCATGTTAGAATTTAAGTATATAAGTATATACAACAATTTATAAGCTGATTTCTTAGACTACAAACTGCCAAAAAATGAAAAAGAAGAAAAAAATATTTTTAAAACCATGTCGTACATATAGTATTTTAACTACTTATTAAATTAAAAATAATTGACCTTGAATTTAAATTTATTTTAAAAAATAATTGAAATTACATCAAAGACAAAAATTTAAGATTAATTAAATTTTAAATGAGTAATAAATGAAATTACCTGTATGTTGTTATTAAAGCGGATGTAAAATGTAATATTAATTACTGAAGTCCACAGTTAAAAATTATGTACGTTCGAATCAGTACAAAGGCTGCAAGCAAATGATTTCCTGGTGAGTTTTACTGATGAGTAGACTTTTTTGTCCCGCTTACTGGGAAATAATGCTACCAAAAAATAAACTTGAGAAATTTAATTCCTTAATTAAATTGAAAGCAATAAAATATAAAAATAGTACAAGTATGGCCATCTGTGGCCAATGGTTGAGTTAAGCGCAACAACTTGCAGGTCGCAATTCTACAAGTTCTTTTACTCACAACTAAAATAGTGGCATATGATTGATAAAAGGAATCTATAATAAAAGTTTTTATTATTTCCATACCAGCTGATTTGCCTTTGCTTCAAATTTGTAAATACAATACATAACCAACAATATGAACAGCTGTAAATAAATATTAAAACGTATTGTGATAACTCAGTAAATAGTAAATATATTACATCTTATAGGATATACTATATATAGTAACGAGAAAAGGTAAGGAAAATAACCATATGTACTTACATTGTAAACAAAAATATAAAAATTGAAAAATAGATATCTGATGTAAATAAATGTTTTTGTAGACAAATTGTTTTGTTTCCTGGGGTGCTGTATAGAACGGAACAGAGATACATAATAGTTACTAGAACATGACTGAGTTCCTAAGATATAAAACTAAGTACATAAAACAGTGTGAAATGGTTTATCAGTTATACAAATAAAATTCTGTTAGTTGAAAACAGTTTCACTTACAAAAACTGAATCGAAAAATGTTACACAGATCGTGTTAAATATACACAAAACACTAGTTTTTATATAAAACTGTTAAATGGACATAGGCCATGTAACAGCTTCTGGAATTGGGGGTGTCTAATTTCTGTGGTGTTTTATTATTATTACAATTATTTTTAGTTCTCAACAAAGCGGCCGGAAGCATAAAGGCTAAGTATAATTTTTTTTAAACATGATATTAAGATTATTCGATGCAAATATGAATAATAATTAGTTACAGAAATATTCGTTCTGCATATTATAGAAAATTCACTCTTCAAATACGTCTCACTTTGTCAGGCAGTATCACGTGTAAGGTGAATAACACCTGAGTAAACATTTTTCCTCGGCTGTAACTGATATTTGAGACATAACTGCCAATAAGATATTGCACTAGCTCGTTTTGTTATCAGTCTGATCGATATTCTGAAGACTTGAAGCTGTCTTGACGCTCTATTCGACGATATGAATCTGCTTGAAAAAGAATTAGCCGTTCAGTGCCAGCCTCATTCCTAGGTTGGCTGCTGAGGATGCACTTCTCTCAACGAGTTATTTGTTATAGATGCTGAATGAAACTAAAGATCGTATTTCGTCTTCATTCTGGTGGAAATATTCTAAATATTATTTCTCATTTTCACATTAATGTAAAAGTACAAGGTTTATTTTCAGTCCTGATTTTAACACAATAAAGTGCAAGTGATAAGCAATTGCTAGCAACTCAAAAGTGCGACGTTGAAATTTCTGCGAAAGTTACATATATTTTTGTAAATAATTCACTAAGACACTAATTGCAACAACTACTATTGCATTTTGTATCAATTACAAAAAATAACTCATAAAATTTGAAAAGTAAATAATTGTTTTTACGTTTAATATTGATGCGGTTTTTGTGATCGTTAGTAAAATGCATTGATCATCAAAAGCCGTAAATATATTTTTAAACTGTGGTTGTTTCTTTTATCTTCAGGTTGATTAGCCAGAACCCTACATTGTTATTAATTGTCTTAATCGTTCATCCAATGCCTACAATATTTCGTGGATTTTTTTTACATATTATTTAAGATTTATAAACATTATTACAGAAATGATATGACCGCACCTTTCGATTTTTAAATGGAACATCCTATTTATTTTTACATAATTGGATTCAAGACAACCTTCTGTGTATACCATGAGACTTTCGAGAATTTTTTAGTCGACGTTCATTTTGTTAAGTATTTTAAAACATTCGTCTAGAGTGCTTTGGAATACCAAAATTTATTCTACGGCAGGTAAAGAACATGGGAAAAATATAATTTTTCGTTTAATTTCATTACTAATTATCTACGAAGCCTCCAATGTTGAACATATCACTTTTTTACCGAAAACTTTTTTTTTCAAATGGGAAGGTGATGGCTCATAGTGTTCAACAAATTATAGATTTTTTTCTGAATTCATTGATATCCATTTCAAATCTATGCCAAAAAAACATATATCTATACAGGGTGTTTTGAAAAGATTGGGACAACCGTTAGCCGTAGATTCTTGACATCAAAGCAAGTCGATTTAACCTAAAAAGCAGTGGGCTAACTCTTTTCGTTTTCAAGGTGCGGTAAAGTAAAAAAAAATGTATTCGTATTTTGTCCCTATTTTGGACACCGTTGTACGTATCTACTTGAAAGTTGGTAACGGCATCTTTTTTCAGGTTGCTAATTACAATGGTGATACTGCCGATGTCACATTTTATACAGGGCGCTAGTTACAGTACTTTTATGTCACACTTTAAGCCATAACTTTTTTGAGGTTAGGTTTTGGACATTTTGTTCTATCATAATTGAAACACAATTTAATTTCCTAAATAAAAGGTGTACTTGTTTAAACGCAACAAAATGCACCTTTTCAGAGAAATATGCGATTTACAACTTTGACACACACCAGTTGGAGGAGATTCAATTGTACATAAAAGCGGTTTTTCATGTAGTAGGTGCACTTCAAGTATGATATCTTGAAATCGTCAATAGTACTTGTATCAAATATTGTATACATTATAAAATAATCATTTACAATTTGCATTTGCTATATAAATTTTGGATTACGTCCTTCGTTAATTTATTTAAGTTTGTTGTCCGAGACTGCTCCGCTAATAATATTCAAATCTAGAAATGTGTGACATAGTGGCAATTTATACTCAAGAAAACCATAATGGTCATGCGGCTGCGAGAAGATAAGATATCAATTATTGTTATATCCTAATCGAATGGTACCAAATCATAAAACGTTCTAAGGAATTTACCAAAGATTTAGAGAATCTGGAAGTGTTCGCCGAAGAGGAGGATCAGGCCGCCTAGTTAGTTACACACCGCAGCAAGAAGCAAATATTTTGATGCGTATTAAACAGAATCAGAAAATAAGTAGATTAGAGACAAACAAAATAATAATGCACAATTCCTGAAAAGTGTTCATTTTATAGATGGGGCCACATTTACATGAAGAGGTGTTTTTAATTGGCCCAATAATCATATTTCGGCCGTAGAAAATCCTCATAAAGCGCCTGTTCATCATTTTCAAGATGAAAATCATGCTAATAACAGTAACAGAAGATAGATGTGGTTTATGCAAAACGGCGCTCCTTCACATTTTTCAATAGCAGTCCGTAACCATTTAAATGAACGTTTTCCACATCATTGGATTGGACAGGGAATCAAGTTTGCATGGCCAGCTCGCAGCCCGGATTTAAATCCATTGGACTTCTTCGCATGGGACAAGATGAAAAGTCTGGTTCTGATTCCAACTGATAGAGAACCGCGACGAATTATGCCAAAAAATCCAAGAATCAGGAAACATAATTAAAAATCAAGAAGAAATACCATTACGTTTACATCAAAATATCATGAAACAATGTAGAAAATATATTGAAGTTAATGAAAATCACATTGAAAATTTGAGATTATGAGAAAGTTTTGATTTACTGTTATTAATTTACTGTTAATAATAAAATAGAAGATTTCATTGCTTATTTCATTTTATTTTTATTTCGTAGCTACAAATAAATTTCTTTACGATTACGATTATGATAGAAGAAAGTGTCCAAAACCTAACCTCAAAAAAGTTATGGCTTAAAGTGTCGCATAGAAGTACTGTAATTAGCGCCCTGTATAAAATGCGACATCGGCAGAATCACCATTCTAATTAGCAACCTGAGAAACAAGTCGTTGCCAACTTTGAAGTAGATATGTACAATAGTCTCCAAGATAGAGACAAAATACGAATAGATTTTTTTTACTTTACCACCTTGTATCTTGAAAACGAAAAGAATTAGACCACTACTTTTTAGGTTAAATCGACTTGCTTTGATGTCATGAATGTACGGCTAAGCGCTGTTCCAATCTTTTCAAAACACCCTATACAGGGTTACTGGTAATTCGATACATTCCTTTGGAGATGTGATGGGGCATGAGCTAAGGAGTAAATCTGGCACTAACATACATTATGCAAAACTCAATAGTTTTTGAGATATTTCAATTTTTTTGTTTTTCTCAAAAAAGTAGATCTTAATGTCTTAAAAGTTAATTTCCGAAAAATCTACTTGACATTTTTAATTTTTTTTTACTGGATTACTTGTCCAATATTATAGATATCCGTTTGGAATGAAAAATATCCGAAAACATTTCGATCATGTGAACATTTAAAATAAAAACTTGTACATTTTTTTTTTTAAATCAGTTATGAAATTTACCTATTAGGTTTTTTCAAGAAAATATTAATGTAGCACGCGTACAAATTATTATAAAAACTTCCTTATCTCAATAGCTATCTAACTAGGTAGAAATGTTTAATGTACCCTTGATAGTTCTAATAAAAAATTAGTAAAGATAATGCTGGTGGCGGAATTTATTAAACGACTAATCGTTCATTTTCATTTAAGTCAGTCAGTCCGTGACTTTGACGTTTGTGCATATATGTCATTAACTGACATTCTTATTTCCGTGTCCCTTAAGTTTGTTGGTCTTGTTAAATTAGATATCTTGTTTGTCTATGGATACTGTGGCGGCAACGCTGCTGAAGCTCGCCGAGAATATGGTCTTTGGTACCCTAACCGCCGCTTACCAAATGCACGTGTATTCAGTACGAAATATCGAAATATCGCTGAAACTGGCTCCGTGAAATGTAGAAGAAGTGACGCTGGTGCTCCTCCCGTTTATGAACCAGATGATGAGGAAGAAATATTGAGGTATTTTGAGGAAGACACAACTATTTCAACTAATAAAGTCGCAAGACTAACCGGAGCGTCACAGTGGAAAGTTTGGTCTACGACACGTAGAGTTGGATGTCATCCTTACCACTATACCCCTGTCCAAGGCTTGGAGGAAGGTGATCCTGGAAGGAGAGTGGAATTCTGCCGCTTTATGTTAAATTCAGATGCAGAAAGTGCACATTTTTTAACAAGTATTTTATGGACGGACGAGTCGAAATTTAATCGCGAGGGTATAACAAATTTCCACAACCTACATTATTGGGCAGAGGAAAATCCCAAGTTAACACGTGAAACTAGTTTCCAAATGAAGTTTTCTATTAATGTGTGGATGGGAGTCATTGGCCACTATTTAATAGGGCCACACTTTCTTCCTTAAAATTTAAACGGGGAAATCTATGAAAATTTTTTAAGAAATGATCTGGTGGTGATTTTAGAGATGTTCCTCTCGCCGTCAGACAGCGAATGAAGTTTCAGAACGACGGTTGTCCAGCACATTATCGGCTGACAGTACGACAGTTACTTGATCAACGTTTATCTAACCGTTGGATTGGAAGAGCGGGCCCAATACCTTGGCCAGCGCGAAGCCCTGACTTAACACCCCTTGATTATCACGTATGGGGTCATAGGCAGGAGGTGGTCTATGCCACACCAGTCAATACTATAGAAAACCTTAGCCAAAGGGTAGTCGATGCTGCCCAACACATAAGGCATAATCTGACAACCAGAGTAACAAGGACGGAAATAAGAAGACGCTGCCGTATCTGTATACGGAATAGGGGCTCCCATTTTGAGCAAGAGATATAAAAAATAAAGTACAACTTTGAAATTAATGAAGAATTAAACTCTACTTTTAAAATGTTTTTTACTGTTTATCTAAAAATAAAATTCGTACTACTTGTGTTATTTTTACTAGTATTTTCTTACAATTATTAAGGGTACATTGAACATTTGTACCTTGTTAGATAGCTATTGAAATAAGGCAGTTTTTATAATAATTTATACGCGTGTTACGTTAATATTTTTTTGAAAAAACCTAATAGGTAAATTTCATAGCTGATTTAAAAAAAAAAATTTAAAGTTTTTATTTCAGATGTTCACATGATCGAAATGTTTCCAGATATTTTTCATTCCAAACGGATATCTATAATATTGGACAAGTAATCCAGTAAAAAAAAATTAAAAATGTCAAATAGATTTTTCGAAAATTAACTTTTAGGACATTAAGATCTACTTTTTGAGAAAAACAAAAAAAATTAAATATCTCAAAAGCTATTGAGTTTTGCATAATATATGTTAGGGCTAAATTTACTTCTTAGATCATGCCCCATCACATTTCCAAAGGAATGTATCGAATTACCAGTAACCCTGTATATAACAATGTTGACACTATGGAGTTTTTCTTTTTTATATTAAAAGTTAAGGAAACAACAACTGATTACAGCTTTTTATGGAAAAAGAACGCTTCTATAAAAAAATTCCAGATAGTTTTCTACTTGTACGTATTTACTATAATGTCATATTTTAAATATTCTGTCAATGAATCGCAGTTAAATATCAAAGTCAACCAGTGAAGAGCTATTCCTATTACCTTTTACTAACAAGGCAAATTAATTTATTCTAAACTTCTGTTGCGCTGTAGATGATTTCTTAACGATTTATTATCCATTACCTTATAAATTCTTGAGTCTCTAGTAAGTAGTAGTCTACATCACGGTTAATTCTATTCCTTAAAGTCGCAAATCGAGTGAACACGTTGGCGAAACCCTGCAAAACAATTAACTAATTCTGGCCTCGTTCTGATGCTACCTGCTGAAATCGCACACTCTCTAAGTAGAAAGTTTTAATTACAATTTCAGGATTTACGTATCAGAGCTGTTTTTTAGCTTTTGGGGTGGGGGCGAATTACGGCAAATTAGTTTAATAAAATACACCTCTGTAACAAAAAAATACTTTAATTAAAATAAATATTGATACAGTTAATTTAGATAATATTTTTGTAGTATTTGGCGAACAGATCTAGTAAAACGAAATATTTACAAACAACCTCTATAGAGTTGGAATTCACTTGAATATAAAAATATTGACTTGCCAAGTGAGTGTGAGTTTTAATAAGAAAAATAAAAAATAAACTTATATTTCTGTCCTATATACAGAGTACTTACAATAAATTTAATATAGTATATATGGCGTTTCAAAAAGGCATGTCGATATTCCAATATATGTCCTATCTGTTTTTAATTGTTAGATACAGATTAATTAGAATTTATTCTTTTTGCGATAGTTCCTAAAGGCCCAAAATATTTTTATCAATTTTTATTTTTCGGATCTATTTATAGAGTCACCAACAGCCACTGTAACAATGCTATAAAATATCAAATGAAATAGCTAATGATGTTGGAATGCCGCAGGGTAATATGTTAGGCCTCATTCTCTTTTTGTTATATAATATAAATCATACTTGTGGTATGTAAATTTATTAACCTTGTTGCTGATGACATCTTAATAGCCTGTAGCGATACTAATTTAGAAATAGCCAGCCAAATAATGAATAGTATCTCTATAGTTACAAATCATACAGTTAGAATAGAAAAGAACAGGAGAAGCAGTTACGTGGTTAAAAGTAGCATCATTACCACATTTTTGTCAGAGTGACAGTTTGTTATCTGCTCATTTTAATTTATCATCGACGATTTGTGAAGATTTTTTATCAAAAGAACAATGATTTCATGTGTCCAAAGAATCTGCTCTTCTAGAGACGATGTTGACAGAAAGGCAATCACCGAAATAACATTTCATAGGTTAGTATATAATATAAACAACACACAGAACAGTGTTAAGAAAATTCATTTACTTAAATACATTTGGTGGTGTGTATCTTTAGAACTAGAATAATAAACATATATTTACTTCGATATGTTTTGTTTTATTTAGATATTCATATACGGGATATAACAGAATCATGGTACACCTCTTTTTTTCCTTTAGTTTTGAAGATAATTGATTGAAATTTAGGATAGACTACATACATAATAAGCGGCACTTTTTGACATACAATTGATTTTTTTCACTTCCTGTTTCGCCGGACGAGACACTAACTTTCGATTTTCAAATGGAACACCTTATATATTATTGCATTTTTGAATTATGCATAATTTTGTTTTTGGAGTAAAACTAATTTTTTTAAATAGAACCATATCGGTACCGTGGTACCATTTATTAGTACTATTAATAAGGAATTTATTCATATGACATATTAAAAAGTGCGATAAATATAAACAAAATTACAGCTAGAAGAAAATACAATTTTGTTCTAATTAAATGTTAAGAGGTAACTAAGGTGGCTTTGAAAACAATGAAATATTTAGCCTTGTCAAACATTTGTTGGTTTAACGGTGTTTTTATTGTCTTTAAAAATTGTTCAAAATTATTGTTAATTATGTTCAAGATGCTGCAAATTTATGCAAGAGATGAAAAAGTGGACATATTAAACAAATTGAAATTATTTTTACAGTAAACAATCTGAGGTTCCAACTAGATAATTTTTTTTACTCTGACAATTACTATCAATATATTTACAAGAAAATATTGAAGAAACTCTATTTCTTTAGCCCATTATCCCAGAATTTATCAACTGAAACTAAAATCACGTTTTGGAAACGTACTGCGTACTGAACCTAGTCTGTTCATATTGTCAGCTACGACATTGTTGCCAATTGTGATACACTATATTTATCGATATATCATTGACTGAAGGCACATTGTTTATTGATACAGTCGATTTAGATAGTATTTTTGTAGAATTTGGCGAACAACTCAAGTAAAACAAAATATTTACGAACAACCTCTATAGAGTTAGAATTCACTTGAATATAAAAATATTGACTTGGCAAGTGAGTGTGAATTTTACTAAGAAAAGTAAAAAATAAACTTACATCTCTGTTATATATACAGGGTATTTACAGTGAATTAAATTTAATAGAATATACATGGCGTTACAAAAAGGCATGACAGTATTCTCTCAGATAAAGACTAATTCCTCATATCTATATACGTCCTATCTCTCTTTAATTATTATAAGATACAGATTATCAGAATTTATTGTTTTTGTGATAGTATCCGGGGTTGGGAACATTTAAGAAAGAACGCTACAAAAAATTCCTGCTAATATTTTCCTGTTACTGTTGTACTTTTTAAACAGATACATCCATTTCCCGTTGCAGAATGATTAGGTTTAGGACCCATGTTGTATAGAAAGAACCTTTTAGTTTATTTTACTACAAAAAAATCGCAATTTAAAGTTAAGGCATTCATATTCTTAAGATATCAGATACATATATAAAATAGTGTGTGTCAAACTAGAAGTTAATACTTTGTTATATCGATTATTATTGGTGACAGAAAAACGGTTAAATGGAGAAGGCTTTGAAGAACAATAGAATGGTCATACCAATCTGTTGCTTCCGATTTTGAGATATGTCCAAAAAACTGAAACATGTATTTTAAAAATTCTCCCATAACTTTTCAACTTAACTGTCGTTGGTACTCCCTGGGTGAAAACAAGCACGGGAGTTTTGGGAATCTAGTTGCGAAATTTATTTTGCTACTTCTACAGAAAACAGAGGGGGTGATAGAAAAACTACAAAGTATAAATTTATACCTGCAGATCGTGTGTTTGGAAATTTGGAGAAAGAAAATAATAGTTGGAGACAATAAAGAAACCTCATGAATATCTAATATGTTACAGTTTGCGAATGCTAAACTCCTCCAGGATGTTAATCTAAACAAGGCGATAAAATAAAATAAATAAATAAATAATATAAAGTTAGTAATATTATTGCTTTGCTTAAATCTCATTATGGTGAAGAATAGAGAAAGGATGAAGAACTGCATTTCATAAATTCGCTTTGGATGAAGGAGCAAACCAAGATGAAGATAATGAAGAAGAAAAAATCTGTGTGACTATTTTGAGGAAGGATCTACCTTCAGAGTGTAATCGTAAATATTTTATTACAATTATAAGTTGAAAGACTAATTTTATTATTCTCTTTTTTTTTCTTGTATATACTGATTTTCAAAATACACAATCTCGACCGATCAGTTCCAAGTGAACAATCTGCAACCTTATTTGGGGTTATCCATCGGCTACTGTTCCTTTATGTGCTTAAAAATTATGTAATACCAAAAGTACAATCAGACTTTCGTAAAAATCACAGCACCTCCACTGCTTTAATGTAAATTGTTGATGATGTATTAACTTCAATTAATTCTGATAAAATAACTTCTCTCACTTTGTTGCACATGTCAAAGGCTTTTCAATCATTAAATACGGAACTGTTAATAATAAAGCTAAAATATTATAGTATAAATGATAATATCTTAATGCGGTTCACCTCTTGTTTACTTAATCGCTACCAACGTATCTGTCTTGACACTTCAAGTGGAAGGAAAACTTCTGCTGAACGCTTGTTACTTTCTGGAGTGCCTCAGAGTTCAAACTTGGGGCCTTCATTATTTAATATTTATACCGCAGACTTACCACAAGTAACAAAACATTGTTCACATATGTAGCGTGATTATATTAAGTTTTATTTTGCATTTGATGCATTGACAACAAACGAGGCTTAAACTAAGATTAGTGGTAGTAATTGTTGGTGGAGGCCTGGTGCCTGGCAAGTAGGCCACAAGTGGGCCCTTTTTACCTACCCCCTGACGTCCCCTCACCGTTCACTACTACTCGACCTCCTACTCCCTCTTGAAACCTTCCTGATCTTCCAATGAAGGTCAGGACAAACTAAGATTAACTATTATTTAAATGAAATAAGAAACTTGACCTTACACTCGTAACTCATCTTAAATCCAAATAGATGCAAAAATATCATAGTGGGCATTTAAACAGATTTCAAGTCTACGAAACATTCTTGATAATGATATTAAAGTGCTCCTATGTGTGTCTCTAGTTTCGGCACATGCTAACTATTATGACTATGTTTATAGTCCCTGCTTGAATCTATCAGAGAAATATAAAATCTCTGTATTAGGTTTATTACGAGATGTTCAATTTATGAACATATTTCACCGTACATTAAGAGTTAAAATTGCTAAAACTAAATGAAAGGCGCTTTGTGCATTTCATCTGTTTAATAAATAATATGGTTATATCGCAACAACTTAATTATATTTTTGAAAAACTCCAAATTAATGAGAAATTCCTCTACCAAAATTTGAGATATAAAAATAATCAGTTACATACAATAAGGCCTAAACTTAAAAATTTTCTCTTCTTTTATTTATTTATCAACGTATGTTTATAATAATCTACCTCTACACTTACACGACAAATCAACCTAAATAATAAAAAATTTAGAAGTCCTTGGTTCTCGTATACACACTAAATCCCAATTAAATTTTTTATTCCCTTAAACAATATGGTGGGGATGGCAATGGGGGTGGTAGATGGGGTGGCTGACGCCAAAAAAAATTTTTTAGACGTTTCGTTTTTGTATACACACTAAATCACATTTTTTATCCCCTTTAATAATAAGGTGAGGGTGAAAATGGGGGTGGCAATGGGGGTGGTAGAGGGGTTAGCTAACGCTAAAAAATTTTTTTTCGACGTTTCGTTCTTGTATACACGCTAAATAACATATTCATTTTTTTTACCTCCTTCAATAATAGGGTGGGGATGGCTTACACGTTTCGTTTTTGTATACACACTAAATTACATTTTAATTTTTTTACCCCCTTTAATAATAAGGTGAGAGTGACAATGGGGGTGGTAGAGGGGGTAGCTAAGGCCAAAAAATTCTTTGTCGACGTTTCGTTCTTGTATACATACTAAATCACATTATATTTTTTTACCCCTTTCATAGTGTGGGGGTGGTATTGGTGGTGATATTAGGGAGGGGAGGGAGTGGCTGATGCCAAAAAAAATTTGAGATCTTAACTTTTCGAACATGCCCTAAATTGCAATTTTATGGACTCTAACTTGCTTGTTTTGCTTATTTACCCTTGTTTTTAACCCATTTACCCCCGAATCCTTCAACGGAATTAGATCAAAATATAATCTAGTTTCAGATCTCCTTACAATACATAAATGTACCAAATTTCACGTCAATATCATAAACGGTTCCAGAGTAAACGTGCGCACAAAAAAAATGTTACAGGCAGACAGACCGACAGACAGACCGACAGACAGGATTTTTTTTTTTGCTCAAATTTAAAATCTCGTCGTTTCATGACATTTTAAGCCTATTTCAAAAAATATATATTATTATTATTATTATAGTATATATTATAGTAATATTATTATAATATAAAATTATAAAAAAATACTTTTTTTGCGTTACTATACTTCCACTGGACATGGAAGTAAAATTAGCTAAAGGCTCTGATTTAGAGTGACGACTTAAAATTTAAATATTAATTTTAATTTGACTGAAATATGTCTTTTTACTTGCTTCTCTTTAACTCACAATGCAGTATTTTTCGTTTGTCCAGATCTTGCCTCCTATCCTTTATTTAATACACTTCCTGACATAATCAATTGATAAAATTTTGCACAGTTACTAAGATGTGATGACAATACAGTATTCCACCGTTATTTTTGTAAATAGCTGCACGTAGGGGGCGCGGTGATGAAAATGGACTGAATATACTATCCAACCGGCACCTCCGGCAAAACGTAGAATACAAAAGGTGTTTCTCCTGAACAAAGTCGTACTAAAAAGTAAAAAATAATTTTTTATGTGTACAATCATACAAAGTGCGCACACCTTGCTTTTCTTGCAGTCGTACATAAAAAATTATTTTTTACTTTTTATTGCGACTTTGTAAGAAAAGCAAGTTCAAGTATTATTAAATTTTTTAATTTATATTAGGCTTTATTTAAGTACTTCGGGTTAATAGTTTTTTTTATGAGTGGTTACTGTACTGCTAACCTTTTGTGTTCATAGAAATATTATACACAATAAAGATATTATTATTTGTCCAGTAGAGACTAAACTAATCTAATCGGTTTTTTTATTCTTTTAGAAAGAGCCAACAAGGACATGTTTACGTACGTACGATATTGTAAGTTTACCGATCAACAGACACGACAAGAATAATTCATTTCATGTTTTTGTCTTTTGTATTTTTAAATAAACAATTTGTCTATGTATTAAATAAATTCATCCATGATCTACTCAAAAATATATGCAGTTTTTAAATTTTACACTATTAATGAATTTGATCCACCCTGTATACTTTGTATATTCAATAAGTATGAAGTGGGAACGTAAAAGGCAATAATATATAAGTAACAATCTATACGCGAGACGTGTTTTTGTCCTCGTTATGGAAGTTTTTATTGCTCCTCTCAGAAAATAACACTAACAATGCTCGTAACTGATTGTAATAAGTGACACCCACTAACAAGCGACATGCAACACTCGGATTTTCAGTTGTCTTTCCCTTCCTTCTTTATATTCAATTCGGCTTTCGATGCATAATAAGCACATTTTGAAGTTTTATAATTAGATTTGTTAAGATAATATCACATAATCTCTCTATAAAGGGGATAAACGAGATAAAATTATACATTGGAAGGATACAGGGCGTACGAAATTAATCTTTCCGCGTATCATGGAACTGCTACATCCTTTATACTAGAGCAAAGTTTCATATGTTTCTTGTTGTGTCTCTCGTGACAACAGAACTTAATTACCTAAACTAAAATATAAGATTATACACATTATTTTATGTTTTTGCATTTTTGTTGAAAACAATTTAAATAAGACAGCTTTAGCATACTTTTTGGAAGAAAAATCAATAGGCACCAAACTAATCGACAATGGTATGTGAATCGGATCACTAAACAGTTGTGTCCCTATCAGCATACATGCTTACACTTAAAACAATTATTTGTGTTTCTGGCACACTGAGAGTCAACAAGTTGTTATAATGCCTTCCATACAACTACAACATAAATATAAAGGTCCAATGAATCATTTTCACTACCTTGTACATAAGCCTCACTAAACCAACTTTACATGTTAAAACAGCCACAGCACTGGTTAAGGGGGATGTACCTACATTATATATACATTTGTTGAAAAAAGATTTATACAATGCTTTGACGGGCGAGACCCAACTTTATACGAATACATTTTGACTTAAAAATACAATAACGACGTTATACTACAGTTTTTCAAATATACAATTATCGGAATATTATAAAGCCACTAATTAATATTAAACAAGTAATGAGAGTAGTGCATACATCTAGGTTTCACATTCTCTGTCACATATTTGATCCTTGAACAAAAAAAAATGCGTTTTTATTAGTTAATCTCATTTTACATAAAAAAGAAAATATATCCTTGCAAACTTACATTTCAAAGTCTCATTTAAATCGTATAGAAATTTTCAAAACTCTTCATCTTTATTTCTAAGCAAACACCTGCGGACCCTCATTTGAATAGGAGAACACTTCGAGAAACATTAAAGTGACAGTATTATCTGGAAAGCGTTCTTATTGGCTGTCAACTCCGTTAATATCTTACTCACCCCAAGCCCTTGAAAGCATGATGGGGTGAGAGTACTGAATTTTTATTCATGTGACATTAGGCAAAATAAGTTTATAAATTTGGTTAGGAATATGTTGCTAAAGTATATAAATGTACATGTGAGTTGTGAGAAGAAAAAAGGGAAAATATATGAAATTTTCCTGGAAAACTATTTTTTGCCATGGAAATTGAAACATCTAAAGTTATTTTTGACACAACAGTATGGGCATTTTTCCTTTCCCTTTACTTATATAAAAAATGAATATATTAAGTAATACATTATGGAATTTGAGAGATGTCAACGGCATTGTGTTAATAAATAATGTCACATGCTTACACCATTTAGTAATCAACCCAAGCGTAGGTTCAATAATTGCAACGCGAATTATCACTAACCACTGATTCATTTAACACTAAATTAGACATAGAAGGTGCTTTTGATAATTATTATTATTATTATTATTATTATTATTATTAGCCGTTACTCGAGTCCGAGTATAAAAATGTTACAGTCGATAAATTGTGTACAATAAAAAACAAGTAAAAGGTGTAGTCTATTGTAATTCCCATTCATCTACGGTGCACACGACTATGGCTATAGAGGCCAATTCGGGAGAGCACATGTCGACCGCAGTCAGGACAAACATAGACCTGGTTAGGTCTTGGATTCGGCCTTCTTGCAGCAACATTTCCTTGATAGCTGGCCACAACCCCTCGCCATTCGGTTCTGTCCGCTGCAAGTTGTTCCCATTGCTCGTCTGCAATACCGCAGGATTTTAGATTTTCATGGAGAGCGTCTTTGAACCTCTTTCGTTGACCGCCACGCCATCTTCTACCGCTTAGCAATTCACCATAAAGTGTACATTTAGGAAGGCGGTTATCATGCATACGATGAACGTGACCTGCCCAACTTAGGCGTGGTCTTGAAATAAGCACCTCAATTGGAAGGCTGTTTGCTCTCCTGAGTACTTCCACGTTTGATATGTGTTGGAACCAATGGATTTTCATCATACTTCTGAGATGTCTTTGCTGAAAACGTTCTAATTCTTTCACATGACGACGGTAAGTGACCCAGCTTTCACATCCATATAGCAGTGTTGGAATGACAACTGCTCTGTAGACAGCCATTTTCGTTGACAAAGCAAGGTCGTGGTTGTCAAATACTCTCTCTCTAAGTCCCCAGACTGCTCTAGATGCAGCGTTAATTCTATTGCGAATCTCGCTATCCATGTTTGCTTTGTCATTAACAACGTTGCCTAAGTCATTGAACTGATCCACCACTTCAAGAGAATTTCCGTTAAGTGTAATGTCTATTTGGTTCACTTGATGAGGAGTTGACATAATCTTAGTCTTTCCAATGTTGATTTTAAGTCCCAAGGAATCATAGCTCTGGGCGTACACATCTAAAAGTTCTTGAAGCTCTTCCGGCGTAGAGGCTAAAAGTGCACAGTCATCCGCATACTGGAGATCACAAATGAATCGTGTGCGTGTCTTCGTGAAAGCTCTAAAGCGCCCTATGTTAAAGAGACCGCCATCAAAACGGTATCTGAGACCTATTCCTCTGACTGTCAGTTTGTTGTCAACAATAATTAGAGCAGTGGTAAACAAATTAAAGAGTAGGGGTGCCAGGACACATCCCTGCCTAACTCCAGTGAGGGTTTGGAAAGGTTCGGTTGCCTCATTATTATACATAACCTGGGCGTTGTTGTTTGTATGTAGACTGCGACATACTTCCACAAATTTTCTAGGGATACCTAAGCGGAACATAATTTTCCAGAGCACTTCCCTGTCCACCGAGTCAAACGCCTTGGTTAAATCAATGAAGGCCATGTGAATTTCTCCTTGATGTTCGAGTGCTTTTTCTTGAAGCTGTTTAAGTGTGAAGATTAAATCCGATGTGCCTCGGTTTGGTCTAAAGCCACTCTGTGTTTCAGGAAGTAACTTTTCCATAACAGGTGTTAGCCTATTTGCCATCGCTTTAGTGAGTATCTTCCCTCCAACAGCCAGGAGAGCTATACCCCTGTAATTTCCACAGTCCGCAGCGCTCCCTTTGTTTTTGAAGAGGTTGATTAAAAGTGTATCACGAAACTCCTGCGGAGCTTGACCACTTTCCCACACGACATCAAACAGTTTTTTGAGGTAGGCTATGAGCTCTGACGACACAGCTTTAAAGATCTCAGCTGGGAGTGAGTCGGCGCCGGGAGATGTTATTTTTTAGCTGCCCAATGGCGGTTAAGATCTCTTCCGTTGTTAGTGGTTTATCTAAGTCTTCGAAGGTGTCATATTGAGGGATAAGATTTATAATATCGTGATCGGCTTAACTTTGCTGGTTAAGAATGTTAGAGTAGTGTTTTTTCCATCGGGCTCTTATTTCCTGGTCTTCTTTGAGGAGATTTCCATTTAAATCTTTAATAGGGCACATATTTTTCCGACTGGGGCCGTACACTGCTTTTACTCCTTGAAAGAAATTCCTGTAGTCGTGTGAATCGGCGTACCTTTGAATTTCTCTGGCCTTGCTTGCCCACCACTCGTTCTTTATTCTTCTGATTTCGCGTTGCGTTTCATACTTAGATTGGGTAAAAGCTTCTGCTTTTGATGAGTCGTTGGGGTGGTTGATAGCGTTTTGGAAGGCAGTATGTTTGCGGTCAAGAAGTTCTTGTATAAAAGCTTCATTAATACCTCCTATGAATCCATACAAAACGCCACCGAGAAAACAGTAGGATTACAGTCACCTACAATTAATTAGATACAATCCATGCTCAGAAGCAGAATAATATAATAATTGTAGGGGATGAGTCGGTTACGGTGACTGCAGTAAGAGGTTGTCCTATCACCCTTGCTGCGGTCAATGGCGGTCGATGATCTCCTCCATAAAATGAGTAAGTCGCACTTCAACGCCGGGGCTTATGCTGATGACCTGATCTAACTGTGAGAGGCAGAAATGAGGTTATGATCTCGAACCTCGTGCAAATTGCCTTAAACATAATATCCAAATGGTGCTCGTCATAGGGGCTTAATGTCAATCCTAGCAAAACAGTTATTATCCCGTTCACCAAAAATTGAAAACTTAATCTTAGAACTCCTATGCTGAATGAAACGATGCTAAACATTTTCAGTAAAGTCAAGTAGCTAGGAGTAATCCTGGATCTAAAATCTACCTGGAACTCGCACCTAGTACGGACACTTACTAAAGCAACAGCGGAAATATAGACATGTAGGCTATTACCTTTCAGGCCTATGGTAACCTACGCATCATACGTATGATGGGCAAAAACAGAGGAAAAAATAGCACAAGGAAAGTTGCAGAAACTGCAACGCCTTGCCTGTTTAGGGAACACAGGTGCAATGTACTCGTATCCCACAGCGGTTGTGGATGCAATGCTTGACCTACTTCCTTTGTACTTGCATGTAAGGAAGGAGGCAGTACTTAGTACCTTACGACTGCATCAGGCACATAAATTTAAATAAGCAGCATTAAAATATCTATACCTTCGAGTCTAAAATAACAGGTAATGTAGAGAATCCCTGAGGCAACTGGCCAACAACAACAAGGTTACCTTGATGTTGGTGCCAGGTCAAGGAAGATGAACTTGCTGACAGCCTTGTGAAAAATGGAGCTGAAGCACCATTCATTGGACCTGAACCGATACTGGAACTGAAACTACGGAGCATATACTTTGTGAATGCATTAATCTGCACCAGGCTAAAGTTCCTAAAGCAGGCGGAATTAACGCCTAAAGACATAGAGAAATTAGCCCCCATTAAAATACAAGCTTTATAAAAAGTATTGGAACTCTAAGCAACAATTAGGTGTAGGGTAAATCACAAAATATCTTTTAGGTGACGTAGGGATGCTCAAAGCGAAGCGACCCCTAAAACAATTTACAATCTACAACTTACAATAATTAGTCCTTATAATTACACACTAATTACAACTTTTAAATACATATAAATCACTCTTGTCACTACTTTACTAGTCACTAGATCACTTGTTCACTCTCTTGATCTGAACGCTTTACTCTTCGAGTTAGAACTGCCTCAGCACGTTGGCTCTTATTCCAGATGCATCCATTTCACATTAGTCCGTACACTACTCTTCCGACGAATTCTCCTCTTATCTAGAACATCTATGGTGGGAAGCACTAAATCAATCAAAAAATTATTTTACATTTGTTTATCTATTCTTAATTAACTCCCTCCCACATTTGAACTAGGATCGCTTTGCGATTTGGCTTCGAGGTATGTCCCTTGTAAATATGCATACAATATCGAGTAGTTTGAGTTCTAGGTGCGGCCATAGACGGCAGACGACGGACTACAGGCTGCACATTTTTAAAAACAATTTTTTAGACTTCAGAGGCCCTGAAAATATGTGAATTCAATAAAAAACTCAAAATTAATTTTTCATCACAATACTTTTCTATATACATGGGTCACTTTAGTCAGACAGTCACGTGATCATAGTCAAGTATGGAATCTGCATCACCGACCGGGACGAGGGAAATTCAAATTGTATTACCGAGCATCTGCATTACCGACCGGTAAATTAGTACTACGTATAATTGAAATCACGAATGTTGTCGTTCATGTCATCAATTTATGTACTTATCCATGACGTGCGATTTTTCCATCTTTGCAAATACAAAACGCATGGGATATGAATAACAGAAAGTTACGTCTGCTGAGGCTACGACAGAGGTTCCGTGAACAACGTTTTGTTTTACAAATGAATATTACAAGCGTTAGTCGAAGCTGCAACCGACGGTGGATAAAAGGCTGAGTGCAGTAGCCAGAGACATGGTGGTGAAATTAAACGAGTGCTTTAATCAGGGAAAACGTAACGGATGTTCCCTTTTACATTATCTAGAAATCCATGAGGTGAATTATAAAGTTAAATGCGGCAACGGATGGTAAAATTTATTGTATCGCATGCTATTTTTGTCCAGATATTATCATCACAAAATACTTGTCTTTCACATATGTTCATACGCCCATGCGTACCATTCTGTGTGAGTTTGAGATGATTTGATTTAGAAATTAAAATATGATGACGTGAACGTTAACATACATGATGTGAACTGTATATGAGAAAGTGAAAAAGTGGTCAACTTTTTTTGAAAATATACTTATGAGATTTAATAAGCATAAATTAACTTACTTATCACGTTATATTCATAACTACGATACACTCTATGAAATTAAGAAACACGTTGAATCTTGCAAAATAAAAATGTGAATTCTCTCAAAAATTTAAAAAATCTACTAATCCTGTTTTCAAATACATTTTCAACGGACCAAAATAGAGTCCTTCAGATATATTTACTTGTGGATAAACATTCCTAGTTGTATAATAGATTGAATTTCCAATAGCTGAAAATAGATTTAACAACAAATTGTTTAGTTCTAATGGAACTATAAGTACAATTGCAACCACAAATTGAAAAGTTTACATTGTATTTACTGTGAGTCGCAGTACACTTTAAACAATTGGAAAACAATCTACCAGCAGTTGAATTTATATTTACCAGATTATGATATATTATATTAAATATTTTGGTAAAATATCACAATAAGCTAAGAATGCGTCTATGCTGATTCATAAGTTATGTTTAATTTTCAGAACATGAATGAGCCATATTATATTATCTACGATAATTATAAATAAATATTAATAATCCTTCACCTTTTCTAAAGGACCTGTGAATTAACACTCCAACATCTCATTTTTTAGCGAAGTTTACTTACATTAAATCATATATATACCGTTACCATAATTTATTTTCACCACAGCCGGTTGAAGCGAAGATCTGAATTAACTTTTACAAAGTGAGCAATTAGAACTCGTTCCATGGGCGGTGAGCAACTATTTAAATTGAGCACGGGATGTGTACTAGAACTAATTGTCAACTTTTGTTCTGGTAATTTTTTTAATTAAAGTAATGATACACTTCATAATTAGTCAGCATATAAAAAATTAAAAGGTGAAAAATTATATCTTCTATTTAAGTGTCTGAATTTTCTCTAAAATTAAATTAGTAACTAATAGAAACGAAAAATGGTGCCCTCAGATTTTCTATACGTCAAATGTAGAAATAAGGCTAGGGCCTCTTAATAGATAATTACTTAACCCTTAACAGTAACACATTCCCAGAGTTATGGAAAAACTCCAAAATTATTCCCGTGTTTAAAAAGATAATCAGACTGACATAAAAAATTATCATTCTATCAAAATTAGCAACGTGTCTGTTTCACACAATTTATTTCGGAGATGTTGGATGGTAATGGACAGGTAGATGTCTTTTATACAGACTTCTCAAAAGCGTGCGTTTGACAGACTTGATCACGGTATTTTACTGAGAAAACTTTCTGCTTTCGGCTTTAACCGAAATTTAGTTCTATTCTGCTCCTCCTATTTAAAATGTAGAAACAATACGTTCAATACCGTAGGCATAAATCTGAAGGTATTGTTAGTACTTGTGGGCTACCACAAGGGTCAGTGTTGGGTCCCTTATTCTTTATTTTATTTATAATGACGTCGTACTTGGTCTGAGCTGCTATAGTCTATTATATACGGATAACCTCAAACTGTATGTAGCTATCAAGGATGAATTTGACTGTTTGTTACTGCAAGATAATTTGGATCTAATAAGCAACTGGTGCATCTCAAACTTCCTACCTCTCAATGCCGCTAAATGTAACGCTGTCACCTATATCAGAAAATTGAATTCAGCTCGTATCAATGTAAAATGCATTGTGTTGACGGGAGTTCAGTCTTGATTCACAAAACTTAATTTTATTTAATAGGTGAACACAGTCTAACTGGTTATGAAGTACTTTGTACAGTACTTATAATGCTGTGCAATTTCTCCTTATTTCAAGTGAGTTTAAATCGAATGAATTTAGTAATATATTGTGACTGAATCCTTTTTCGGAATAGAATCCATTCTGTTTAAAGAACATGTATATCAGAAGTTTCCTTTGTACGGACGTATTTTAGCATTTGGATACATAGGTGACCAGACGACAGATGCATATTCAAGCTTGCTTCTTATAAATGACGCGTATATTCATTTCAGAGTGCTGATGTCTATAAAACTATCCCAATTCCTAAATACAATATCCGAGTTTTAGATGCTGAAGTAACAGTGGTGCTAATATGACAAGGAGAACTGAGCCTGGAGTCGAATGTTAGCCGAAAGTTTGAGCATCTTTCTAGTATTGTATTATTAATTGTATATGCGAATAGAACTGGTTTTTTGTTGTTATAAAAAGACATGACTTTACATTTAGATATGCTTAGCTTTAAGAATTTGCACCATTTATTAAGCAAGTATATAAAAATAACAGTCGTCGAGATTTTCATATCGCCTGCAAATAATAGATGTGTAGAGCTCATACTTAGAAATAGGTCGTTTATAGACACAAAGAATAAAAGTGGCCCTAGGTTAGTTCCTTGAGGAACTCCAGATGTTGCGATGAAGTTCTGAGAATTAAATCCACCATATTCAACAAACTGCTTCCTATTGAGTAAGTAGGACAAGATCAAACATAACAAGGCTTCTGACACTCCAATTGCGTTAAGTTTAGAAAGTAGTAAGTAATGATCGATTTTGTCAAAAGCTTTTTGGAAGTTAGTATTTATTACATCTTCTTGTCCTAATGAGTTCAATCTGTCGGAGATATACTGTGTAATGCAAGTCATGTTCGAAATGGCCGATCTTAAAAGAAAATAACAATTTATTAACAGGTCGCTAGCTCTATTAAAGGCTTCTTAAATTTTTGCTAAAATGATCTCGTTTTGGAGGTCGATGTTGACCTATGAAAAATAAATTTTTCCTCTTTTACTTTAGTCCAAAACGTAATTTTGTTTTGTGATAAAATGATGCTCATTTACTGAAGATTTAGGAACATTCAGAACAAACAGAGTTAAAATAAAATTCAGAGACAGTAAACGTTTGAAAGTGTATTAATGGTTAATGAAGTTTGCAATAAAAGTGTTTATTGCGCTGGCGATTATACGTCCGTTGCTAGAGCACGACAAATTTTGAAATAGACAGCTGACGTTGAAAGGCTAATCTCGCAGCAAAATGCAATTTAAATTTAAAATGGGCGTAACAAATACAAGCGGATAGGTGTATTTTCTATAATAGATGAGTTAATTTAGTTCACTAATAAATATTTTACATAAATTATTGGATTTTTTTAGCTAGAAATTATAACGATAATATAAAACTACAGATTATTGACGATGTAATATAAGAACTGTTGTATAGAAATAAACATTGAGCGGATTTATTTTTGTAGAAAAAACTGGAGTACAAAACCGCTTAAATTGCTTTATATTTATAATAATCTCTGAGTGGGTCGTTACATGTTCAAACCCACATTTCTGTTTGAAAAACCACATTTGAAATCATTTTCAATAGCAGCTTATTCGGCGGTTTACGAGAGTTGAAAAATTGACTGTGAAATGTAAATCCATTTAGGTCGTGCTATATTCAACTTTCGAGGAAGTGTATTTTCGTTGAATTCTTCCAGCAATTTAAATATTTTCTATTTTACTTTTGTTAATCCGCTAACCTGGCTTAATCAGTGACAGCTCACACTACTGTACTTATATATTGATGAGGAAGAATACACAGTGGGCATGCAGTACGCGCTAAAATGATTAAAAAGTTCCAATCAACATAGTTCTGCAAACAATTTCTAACCGAGTTATGGACATGGACAAGTTCTATAATTATTATTATTGACATGAGAAAAAGGTTTACTAATGAACACAATACATTTATGTTGTGAAAATATATAAAACTAAAAGACGTTCAAATTGACCATATACTGGGCGTGGCATGTAACTTGAGACAGAGATTTACCTCAAGACCAATGAATGGCAGGGAAAATAAAGTGAAACTATTGTGTGGCTGCGTTGACTGAAGCGCCGTATATGTTAATAAATTTTCTTCACATTATTAAACCCAAAAGTTGTATTATCTAAAAATCGGTAAAAGCTTATTTGCGGACGTATGTTGAGAATGCTCTACTAAAATCAATCTCATATACGCTACACAATTCATTTCTGAGTCCATCGATATGCAGATGCAATTGGACGTAACATACGAAAGCTTTTGATAGACTTAATCATAATATATTGATTTTCAAAACTTTCCAACTTTGGTATTTCGGACCTGCTCATAAACTTCTTTAGATCTTATCTAACTGATAGACTTCAGTATGACGCGTACAATAAGTTTAAGCCCTATCATTATAGCTAATCATCAGGTGTTCCCCAGGGCTCTGTTCTTAGGCCACTGCTTTTCAATATATTTATGAATAACATAGGCTGTTACGTTTGATTTTGTCATGGCGAGTATAAGTATTGTTTCGTAGATAAAAAGAAAGTTCACTTAGCAGTAGCATTTCAGTTAATTATTTTTCTTTAGTCGAGTAAATTTAGCCATTGACATTACTTGTAATTTTAAATTTTAATAATCACATACAACAATAGTCAACACTAAATATATATAAAAGGATATAATTCATTTTAATTCACACATTAAATATAGCTTGAATTGTTTGCTTTATTATTTGTATTTCGTATCCATTTTTCATTATTAATAAAGAACCTTATGTATTTTTCGTTACATTATATTTCAATTAAATCCTCTGTCTCTGGGTTTAATTGAAATATTTTTCACTAAACCTGGAGGCAGAGGTATGCCCCCTAGCTTTTTTGGTTTTAGCCTCTATACTGTTTTCTCAAACTATCTAATAATAGAAACAACTTAAATTGTGTACAAATTATTAGCAATCTAGCAGACAACAAACAATTTTCCAAATGTGATTTTATGGTTGCATATCTCATGCCGCCAGAAATAATTAAAATTATTTATGGACTATTATTGATCTAATAGACAACAAGAAAACGTCCAGAAGTGATGTTGTGGGTGCATATCTCACGCCGGACGTGACTCGGTCAGAAATACGTCTAGAGTTTTAATCTTACTTTACACTTTAAACCAAAAATAATTTTTTTAGCAAATCAAATTTATTTTAAAATTAAAATAATTATTATACAAGTCACGTAACATTACTAAAACTTCAAATAAAATTCTGTTCCACAGAAATTAACATGTGTCAAATGTCAAACATTTTGTCATTTCCGTTTTCTCCTTGAGTCATAAAGCCACACTGGTTCTATTCGTTAAAACCTAGTAATCTATAAACAATATAAACATCCGTATAACTAAAATAAAACCAATAACATGTAGTTGATCCAGTATGTGTATCCTATTTTTAGAACACCATAAATAGTGAAATTAATTTAGGATGCTTCTGGATTCTTTTTGTAGGTACTATACCTAACCTTAAAACGTGTATTATTAAGAAAATATATTTTTTTACAGATTCTATCATTTGACTAAATCAGAAATGTATTCACTATCTATAATTTATAAAGAAATAAAGATTTTTTTACACCGAAGAAGGTACAGGGCCTTGCACCGAAACGTTTGAAACAAAATATTTTTTTAAATTTTTTACCAGACCGATACTCCCAAACTTGTTGGAATTGAAATCTCAAAAAATATACACAGAAACGGTCAAGGAAAGTTCAACAAATATATATATATATATATATATATATATATATATATATATATATATATATATATATATGAAAAATACTAGGTTCGGGTTGAACCGCGTCTGAGATTGTTAATGTCTCGACGTTTCGGCTCCCGTTTTGGAGCCATTTTCAAGAGAAAAAATGGATGCCGGTCATTGTCTTCTAGTCGTTTGGAAATCTTTGATCTCCAGGCTAGCCCCACAATCTTCATCCACGCCTCATAATCCTGATAGCAGCCGTTCTGCTCTGATGCCTCCATCAACAGACCCTCAACCCCCCACCACTCTCCCACCCACAGACAGCTTTCGTATAAATAACACTTCGTCCGATACTGCCAGCGAGTTCGTTCTAAGGAGTAGGCGGATTGAGGCCTTAGAGACGGATTGTGGTGAGATCTGGGGAGTAGGCAGGCTCAGTTCAGTTCGAGCAATTCGTGAGTTCAGTTCGAGCAACGAGGAGCAGCAGTAGGTAGCTTTCAGTGAGAACCTGAAGATGGCAGATGAGATTCTGCCGAAACGTCGTTCAGACAACCGTGACCCCTGGAGGAGTCGACCATCGACGCGGGAGAGTACCCGTAAGTACAATAACACTTCATTTAACACCCGCGGAAACCTAAAAAACAACATATATATATGTGTGTGTATATATATAGCGGGCGCCTGAGCCAACCCGACAAGTGGCCTCGCTGAAGCATCACGCTCAGGCGCCCGCTACACCTATCACAGGTGGTGGGGGACCGGTAACACGTAACCAAATGCGCAGGCGCGCCCTAGACTGGAGCATATATAAGGAGCCGCACAACGCGGGGAACGTCAGTTCAGTTCGAGAAACGAAGAGCAGCAGTAGCCAGCTTTCAGTGAGAACCTGAAGATGGCGGATGAGATTATGCCGAAACGTCGTTTAGACAACCGTGACTCCTGGAGGAGTCGACCATCGACGCGGGAGAGCACCCGGAACTGTATTTAACACCCGCGAAAACAAAAAAAACAACACATGTATATATATATATATATATATATATATATATATAATAAGCTACTCGCTATGTGTACTGTATATTAAATATGTATAGTTTCCCATCTTGTAAATAGTCTTTGTACTGTTTACTGTTAGATGGTGTATAAATAAATAAATAACTTTTTACATTGCTCTACATCCTTACAATATTTGTTTTTGTTACATCATATATTTAATTGATTCAATGATGCGTAGCTTAACATAATATATTCATAAAGAGTGATGATGTTCCCTTAGAAATATCGAAATTTTTCAGTTTAGTTTTCTACCATCGTGTTTGGTTCGATCACCGTGTAGCTTGATAGTTAATAATTCAGCTTTTATTACTTTTAAGACACTTGTAAATAAATTATAGCTTTCAAAAGTTGTGGTGCGTAAAACTCGATCCAAATTTTGAAGAGCAACATTTCTAGTTTGAAGAGCCCATTTATTATTATTTGTAAAAAATACTGCTTCAACTAACATTTTGTTTTTGCCGGAATTCTTTCAGTAAACTCAATCAACTGCGTGGAAACTCGACTTGGATATACGAGATCATTTTGAATAATTAATATTCCCTGAAATACTGAAAGATGGAATTAATCCTGTGTGTGTGCATTTAATCTTGAGGCTATTCATGTATAGCAGTATTACTGTCGACCGTTGTCTATAGTTATTCACAGGTTAAACATACATTCCTATTCGAGCTCTATACTACCCATTTGCCATTATTATTGCAAAATAGCTGATGGTAATAACATCTAATCTCTATTGAATGTTTCATTAACAAATCTGTTAATAACCAATAGATTTAAATACGCGGTAACTAGATTATTCATATCAGTGATTACAAAACGGATTATTGCACCTATGGCAATTAATCAAAGTAGCAAAATACAATTACATGGTTAACAGGAACGTTACAGGCAACTGGGCTTGTAAAGAATAGTAAATAATGACATATCGGCTGATTCAAAATTCCGTTCCTGGAGTTCGATATATTTTTGTTACAATATTGTTGACAATATTCACGATTCTAAAACAAATGCTCAATCTGCTATAACAATTTAATCAACGAGGTCGTAATATTATACCCAGATAATTCAGCTTCAGAGATACGTGGATTCTTACAGTTCCAGTATATTGTTCTATATGGAGTAAAAGCGATATTCTTTTTGTCAGGGATGTACACTGATGGTGTTGGATGTTGGGCAAACATAACATCAAATAATAAATAGATTCAAAGAACATATGTCTCATCTTAAATGCCGTAGAACAGAAAAATTTAGTGTTGTTCAGCATGTCTTTGATAAAAATCATAGAATAGACATTAATAACTTAAGATTAATTAGGAATGTAACAAATACTAGACAGCTGGATGCATTTGAAAGATAGAAATTCTAAAATATAAAAATGGCTATGAATAGTTACGGAGGGCTTATCCCAAATAGTCCGCTATATCGGTTAATATTAACGATATCAATCTTCTCTGTATCGTTCGAATTTTAGTATATGCACCACCGAAGCAAATACCATTCTTTGGGTACCAAGTAATACATAGTTTCGGTAAAGAGTCGATAATGGTTTGAGCTGGAATTATACTAGTAGGCGTACGCCAGTGTAAATTTTCTAATGAACTGTGCGTTCTCTTAATAATTGTGCCCCTTCCTTAAACTTTCACCAGATCTGAATCCTATCGAACGCACCTGGGACATACTATAGAAATCTTTAAGTATTGGATAAATTGATTATCTACATAATTAACAATATATGAGTAAAATCCGAAAATACGTCAATATTTAATTCTAAAATGACACTTTTTGAACATAATTTTATACCTCCCCCTTCAATCCCCTTGGAGTGACAGGTACCCCTTTAAAATTTTCAAATAGAACGAGGGTGCGTGTAATAGCTCAATTGAATGGGTTTTTAATTCTCTATTCAGCAATACAAGATGTTTCTCTATTTTTCTAAATTTTTATTAAAAGACCGATACCGAGATGTACCAGATAGTTCAAGGATTCTCATGTCGGTCGTCACATGCCTACCTTGCACTGACGAGAGCCAACATCTCGAAACTACGGTCTGTTGGTAATATGCAATTATTACACTTAACGCGCCAGGATTGTAACTTATAATTCAGCGCTTGGCGGGGCAGATAGCCCGGAGAGTAGCTGTTGGTTGCAGTCTGGTTACATTCCTTATAGTAAAATAAGGATTTTATAGAGTTTGTGACTAAAAATATTAGGTTTTAATTCATGAATATTGATAACAAGAAATAACCATCAAGATAATGCTTATTATTCTTACACAAAGACCATGTGAATCTTTGTATCGTTCGAAATACAATGCTCTGAGTCCAGAAAGACGTTCCCATACAAAGTAATACATCGTTTCAGTAATGCTTTGGACTGGGATTATATTATTGAACGTACGCCACTGTAAATTCCTTAATGAACTATGCATACTCTTAATAATTGTGCTCCTTGCCTGAATTATCGCCAGATCTGAATCGTATCAAGCACATCTGGGATATGAAATAGAAATTTTTCGTTAATCATACACACTCCAAAGAACCTTAGTGACCTCATATAGCTTAGTAGTACGCAAAAAAGGACGAATATGTAAATATTTTTACACGGTTCCACGAATGTTGATAACTAAAAAAAAAAAATGAAAAAACTCTTAAGAACTTGATTTTCTTACAAAGTCGTACTAAATAGTAAAAAATGAATATTCATGTACAACTGCTAGAACAGCAAGGCGAGTAGTAGAAGCTCATAGGATTTTCGTAAATAAAGTTTTACATAAGAATTATAGTCCATACTTTTAGCTTCCGAAAGATCACATCCCAGTCTAAACCAATTTTAGGTCGAGGAACCACGGAACATGTTGGCTGGTGTACGGGTTGGATCTGTTTATTTACAAAACTTTCTTATTTGCATTGAACATTTTAAACATAACACTGGCCCACCTACTGTTTATCATTACTTGTGTTAGAGTCAGTAACAGCTTCAACTTCTGTTTGATTTTCACAGGTGACATCCTCGGCTTCATATATCCACATTTTAGTGCATTTTAGGCTATTTGCTACACATTTGCATCGCTTTGTAATGCATTTATTTTTCTTGCAGGAACAAGATATTAAATTTCAAATTTCATCTGGTGCAGTATTTATATTGATGATAAGACTGGACTAAATACATTATTCTCATCTTTGGTCCATCCAAAATACAATGGATTTAGCGAGGGTATATTGTTCTCATGGGCATTTTTCCAAATAAACACTTGTAATCTAGCCCTTTGCATAGCAGGGTATAGGCTAGTTTTTGTTGGTAGCAGCTGGTCACTTTGCATTTGATATTTTGAAAAGCACCATAATCGCAAATCAGCTAATGTGCTTAAATTTGATTTTGGTGCATATAATAAATACAAAAACTTTTCTATACTATTTAGTATACTGTCCAAATCGATATTGACATTACCAAGGCTCGCCAAAGAATTAAGCATCTCCTCAGATGAATTTTTGGACGTTTTCCAAAATGTCTGTTTTTCTGAAGAAATAATCAGATAAGTAAATAATTTCATTTAAGAATTGGACCGAAATTACCTTTTTTTGAAAATTCTCCTATGGTATCACAAGCAGATAACGCATGGAGAGCTGGGAATGAATATCTTTGAAGTTGTGTCAATTCGCTTGCTATGGCAGAAACATTAATTTCTCGTTTCTTGATACCAGTACCGGAGTAAAAGAAAACGGGAGTACTGCAAGCAAAATAGAAACGTCCGTATATGGTGAATATGTTGTCAGTAAAAGGGACACGTCTGATTTATGATTTTTGAGAATATCTACTGCGTGTAAAATCATTCTCATGTCAGCTTCTTCTTGATCGCTAGATAGCCATTTTTATTTGAATAACAAGTATTTGGCCAAGCAACTGTTAAAAGCTTTTCTTGAAACATGTTGGATTTCAAAATACTTCTTGAAATATAAACTGATAATTCATTTTTTCTTGTACCATCTGACAGAATATCTTTCATTGCAGTTAGCAATATTTGTTATACCCTCAATATGAAATTGTTTAGACTGCTCGTATCTTCTATTCCTCGTGGCTTGTTTCAGTGAACTGTCATCATGTTTATCAAAGACTAGGTGTATTTCGTCGTATTTTGTATATTTCCCAAATAGATACTCTTGGAAGCGAATAGACAAATCTGAACAAGTCTTTATTCCTTTAAGTTTTTAAATTGTGTGCAATTCGCCATTACCATTAATTATAACTACTTTGTACAAACAATCGAATTCAGTTGCGATTCTAGCATTTCGCGCAGAGACTTTCAACCAATTTAGTGAAATTTCAAGGTACACAATTATCGCAATGGCAAAAATGATTATATCGTTAGAAAGGTAAAACTTTAGCGAATAAACTTTATTTGAAAAATTCGAAAAATGTGCCGATAACAATTTCTGTTTATCTATAAAATCTGGATAATCTGGCAGAAAAACGAACGTCCTATTTTTAATGGTTCAAGAGATATAACCCTTTAAAGATTTTACCCCTTAAGGGGTGTCAGGGACGCGGGACGCATAATTGGGGGTAGCTAGAAAGGTCTTGATACTGACAAATGTATATACTAACATAGGTGCTATATTTTAATCATTGATTACGCACGAATCCCCATTTTGAGTCCCTGTGCGGTTTTACTAAAGCGCACTTTATATTTCTCCTTACATAAAATCATGCGAAGTGCGCACGAATTGTTTTTTTTTATTTCTTCTCTTCTCTTCTCTACTTTAGTCATACTTTAGTTAGATTTTCATCATACACGAATATGGTGACGCCCCCCCGTAAAAGTCTCTTATCAAGCGAAAAACCGTTTGTATTCTACGTTTTGCCGGAGGTGCCGGTTGGATAGTATATTTAATCAATTTTCACCCCCGCACCCTCTACATGCGGATATTTACAAATGTAACGGTGGAATCGTGTATTGTCATCCGATTTTAGTAAATGTGTACAGTTTCATTAATTGATTATGTCAGGAGTGTGCTAAATAAAAGATGCAAGATCTGGACAAACAAGAAAAATACTACATTGTGAGTTAAAGAAAAGCAAATAATAATCATAGTCGATATTTTAGTGCAGTAGTACATATTCAGAGCATTCTGAAATATTTAGCAATGTCGAGTACACAAGTGCACAAACATATTTCACATTAAGTTGAAAGTTTCTTGGTGTTGCCTGATCTGTCGTAAATCCTTATACTTTGTATATTCCACGAATACTATCCTAAATAATTAATAAGCGAAAACCACAATTCCCTTTTTGTCAGCCACACATTATTCTTGTGGCGCAGTTGAAATGACAGGAGTTAAAACACTTAATGATAATGGCTTTGGGCGCGCAAGCCAGGCAATAACAATAAAAACTAACCTTAGTTTCAATATTTATTTTTACGCGCGACAAGCGCTGTTGTACTATATTAATTTTTCAGCGGAACAGCGAACGGTTGGGTCATAAAGTGCTGTTTTTACCGGTCCGCAGTTACGTGATATGTACTTGATGCTGATCATGGGCGTGCGATTGGTATGATTTTAGAAAAAATAATTTTAAGAACCTTATGCCATTCGCACGATCCCTACATTTATTGTCGGCCGCGGTGATAAAAATTTGATATTGCTGATGTTCTGCCATCAGAAAAAATTAAAGTGCCAATTGGAAAGAGAAACGTTCATTTTCAACGGGGATAACAGGTGCCTAGTGATCCGAATGGCCTGCGAATTTAAATATGTATCGTCTTGTTTTATCGAGTTTTTACGAATACGGATGGAATCTCATCATCTTGTAAATTGCACACGTAGAGGAGTTTGCTACTTGTGTTTTATTCAAATGCGAAAGTGTCCATGTATTTATTTTATATTTATTAGAAGCCATTACTTATTTACGATTTTTTAAATTTATGTATAGAGTAGTTATGATAAACATGCATTTGTGAGTAATCCTAGAGTATGTTTAGATATTAAAGGTAAAGAAAAGTGACGATTTTGTAAAGCACAGAACATCATATCAAGTAATCAAAATTAATTAGTCCAAATTTATATTTTACCTGTTTTAACGACAGCTTATGCTATGACAATAGCTAACAACATTGTTAAAATATAAGACAAAAATTAAGCTATTGATAAAATTGTCTTGCTTAATATAAAAAAAGTTTCGTAAAATTAACTTAGTGAATGTTAATGGATTCAGTAGATTATTGTAAATTGTAAATGAAATATTTTTTTTAATGTTGTGTTTCTAGTTTTTGTAATATCATTTTTAACATTACGGTTCCCTATTATTTGATTTGATGATTTCATTTCAGGCTTGCTGGAGTTTGCTGAAAAATAGTTTCAAGTGTAAAAAAATGAAAAGAAGGAAGCCAGAGGTAAAATTGATGGGAAGCTGTATTATGTGCGGGAAAGAGTCGAATTTGAACGAACCAACCAGCCCTCGAGACAACGGTTCCTGGGAAACGCTTTGTGACGCTGCAACAGTGACTTTTATCTTTGTTTTAACATTACCTCAAAGTAGTTTTCAAAATGTAACGATTTCTGGATGGTGATGGAATTTCGTAAAAAGTCTTGCATAGTTGACATTTAACTGATTAAGTCTAATTATAACAATCTAATCTAATTATAATATTATCTAGATTAAGGATTCTCAATATCAGTAATTGCATCTCATTATTGTTATTTTTATATATTTTAATCACTATTTTCTGTAATTGGGTGTCAACCTGTTGAAAATAAACGTGTTATTATTATTTCAGTTGCATGAGCATTGATTGTTGGAAGATATACTACCGTATTTCTCGTTACTTGTACATCATTTCTTGTGAAAATATTGAATCAAGTCCAAGAACAGATTATTTCGCTGAAGCATATTGAGAGCTGCATCACCCAATGCAGTGCAAAGATCAGCTGGAACGACGGGAGGTAGGCCATGCTTTTCCCTAAAATGCGCACGAGAAGAGGTGTCTCAACTGGTTCGATAGATCGCTTCTTTTCTTTCTTCTTGATATTTTCCCCCTATATTCCTACGTCGCTGAGTACCTCTTTTTGTCTGTCAATATTATCATATGCCAGTACTGTAGGTATTAAGGAATATATGCTGCTCGGGAGGGGAACTCCATCTCTGTCCACTGTACTAATTTTATCAATACACAATGTGGTTTATATCTCCTCCAAAGGTAAGTATAAGCATCCATGGCCTAATCGATTGATTGTGCTAATCAAACTTACATTACCTGTCAAGGTTTTGGTAACTCAAAGGATCAAAACACGCTTAGGAGTTAGGACTGCACCAAAAAAGTTACTGCAGCCAATAATATCTTGAGAAATAAAAAATATTATTAAGAGCGCCTTTCTCGGCTATTTGGTACAAGTTGTCCACGTCGCAGGCATCTTTATCAGGCCTTGTGCGCGTGTAGTCTTTAAAACAGGTTTTATTGTAACGTACTTGCCACGATATGTCTTGAAGTTACCGACAATATTCTGTTATCTAGGCGTTGTGCAGCAATTTCACGAATGGTTTTGTCAGAGCTAAGTTCTACTGCTGGTTTTAAGGATTCACGACTATATGCCCCTTTCATATACTTAAATTTTTTCATGTAAAAAATGCAAGTCTTATCATAAACTTTGGACTGCACAGCAACGTCTGGAGTTTGCCTCATGGAGTGCCTTGATTCCGGAATGGTTTCGTCCGTGGAAGTTTGTTCCTCTTCTTTTTAAGGCTTAGCTGTTGTTGTTCTAATTTTTGCCAGGGATGAACTTTCCATCAATTTTTCCTTTAGCTTCCTTCTTCTCATTTTTCTTGCACTTCATACTATTTTCTCAGCAAATTCCGGTAAACATGAAATGGAACGAAATAATGGGGAATCGTAATTTTAAAAATGATATTATTACAACACAACATTCAAACAATTATTTTATTTACAATTTCTGTCTTAAACTGCCTTTAACCGGTATAAAAATTTCACATTCTGAACAACTTTACTAAGAAGTATTTTTCATCTAGGATTAACTGATTCTGAGATATAGGCATTATTTGGCCAAAATGGCTGCTAAAGGTAATTCCTTTCAACTCATATATAGGACAATCTAAAAACCTAAGTGCTGTTTAGTCCCACTTAATGGTAGTCAACTCGATTTTTGTTAGACTTGGCTAATAGACTAAAACCGCTGTTTGATGTACGACTGTGTATTCGTTTTCTCTCATAGCTGGATTATATTTCTATGGTAATTGGGAGCGGTGGTATTGTTAAAAAACACGCCAAAACCCTCAATGAATTTTTCGAAACTGTAACAAAATCCGACGCATGAAAAGCGTGCTTCACGTAAAAATACCGTTGGAAGAGGATTTTATACATTCAATCACATTTTCGGTATACGGAGCGTTTTTTATGCCAAAATCTCGGAAACTCCTCAAGGAGTGTAATTTTCTAGCAGTCCATTTTGACGGGAAAATGATGGGTTTTAAGCGTATTTGCCTTGAACCGGTTCCTCAACGATTCGGTCTCAGAAAAGTATAGTTACAATGTACTCAAAACGTGTATGGGACCACCTTTCCTGAACGTATGAATCTATAATTGCAGAATATAATTCAAAGTCGTTGCGATTCAAGCATTTTTAAGCTCCGAGGAGCGATCAAAATTGATATTGAATTGAAAATACGTCATTTGACAGGCAAGCAAAAGCCCACCAAAATTATAAACATTAAACTTTTTACTGAATCTTTTTGTGTAATCGTTAGCTATCAACCGCACATTGGATGGTAGTTTGGTTACATTATAAGTCGTTCCGTTCCTCACTATGTGTTGTACATGGGCCAGACTATACTTTATCAATACCCTTATTTGTGAACGTTAATATCCATTTTGGAAAGTATAATAAAAGTACTTCAGACGTGTAAAGATGGATCGTTCACAGTATCATCAGAAAATAAGATGAAAGAAGTATTTATATGAGGCGAGCGTAGATGCGTCTTTACTATGTACATACTTCGGTATGCGATGTAAAGCAACGTCAGGCGCAGTTAGTAGTTGGATGGGTGACCCTTCCAACGGAAACCGCGTCCTCACCTCACACATCTTCCAGCGGCTTGTATATCAGTGTATGTGTGGAAGCTATACAACCTTAGGCGAGGGTTGTATAGGAGATATACCATCCTTCGGAGGGGATGTATAGCCGTCGGTCCCTTGTCTATTAAATGTTAGGCAAGTAAAAGTTCCCTACTCTTCTTAAGGGAAGAGGTTCGGCAAAATTCCTGGTTGGGGGTAGCTCGTCTACAGGCGTCGGTGTTAAGCCTCAGTAGCGGAAATAGGCCGACGTTAAATAAATGTATAAAAAAAAAAGTATTTATATTACAGTTGGCGTGACCATTTATAAAATTATAAATAGGGCTGGGTCAAGTACTGAATCTTGCAGTACGCCATGCTTGATCGAGGTATGCTGCGAGCTGTATTATACAAAGATCATTGAATTCGATGTGAAATATAGGAATACTTTTACTTGATAAAAATCTATACTATTTTGTTCATGGTGGATTTTGTATTTTTATTTGTGTCGTAGTCTATGTCTAAATAATACTAAAAAATGAGTATGTAGTCTTATTTTTAACTCCAGTCCCTAAATATAAACTCTGTTTATCTCCTTTTGATTGAATACTTATAACCAAACCAAATGACAAATATATTACGCTTATGCACCGTCACATATTGCACTGCCTCATCAGAAATATATGTCTCGATAAATAACTAAATAATAAAATAAAACATGACTTTAAAAAAATAACAGCAACTTGCTATGTTTATAATAATATTTCCAAACATCCACTCTGTCAAATACAACGATGCTAGTACTACTAGACTGAGCTGTTAATTTCGGAAACCTTTGTAATCTACATTTGTTAATTTGCGCACATTTCTGTCTCTATCACGAACAGAAATCAGCGTTGAATATATTTTATCTGGAGCGCAACATTTTATTGCTTTAATTAAACAGTTTATACGTAAATTTGCGTTGAAATATATATACGTACTTGTGATTATTTTCAGTTAACTACTTCATGCAATAAGTTAATGGCTCTAAATTATTTGCGAACAAACATTGTAGCAGCGGCAACATAAATACAAATAAGCACACTTCTCACAGAAATTTACGCATCACCGTGATTTGTCTTAACACAACCAATATATTTAATTCTATGATATTGCAGGTTAGATTTTATACTACAACTACCTAAGTTATTGAAGATAATTAATACATATTTAATGTTTTAAAGTATCGAAATGTTGAAGCGAATAACCTACTTGAATAAACGTGCTACGTGAGGCAGAGATGTGAGGTTATTCCCTTGATAATTTGCCACGGACTCTTTGCTTTATGCTGGCATACATACAGAGGAAAGTTACGATTTTAATCGACTGTAACAATATTTTATATACGTACATTTTCTTTTTGAAAACGATGGTAAGCAAAAAAACGAAAGAACATATCAAAGAACAATATTGAAATTTCAGAGAACTAGGTATATCCACAAGCAGCAATGTTGTTGCAAGGCTGTAGGGAACTGTTCCAGATGACAAAGATTATAGTGTATAGAGCGAAGACTCACATATTTTTTTGTTGATATTGTCATGTAAGCTAAGGTTTTAGTTGTTTTCACCTTGTCAATGACAGATTATCCCGGAAAACATGAAGAACTACGGATGCTGTTTGTTTTTCTTACTTTCAGGCTCTCACTAACGTTCCAGAAACATTTGATAAGCTCGCCGAGATTGTTTTAAGCCGTTTTACAGTATGCAAAAGGATAGATTTCGTCACGGTATTGTTGTTAAGGCACGCCAACGAAATTAAAAACGTGTTACTATTTGAAACAGGTACTGGAAACAAATGAAGAGTCATTAATATTACCATCATTTCTCAGGATTTAAATGTAGCAATAAGTCATGCTATATTCATTATGCACGCATTATCCGGATGCGGCACTACCAGTTTTTTTTGTTCGTCGTGGGAAGTTCTCAGTGATATCTAAAGTGGAAAATTATTCAAAATCCGTGCCTATTCTTAGATTAGTAGGATCATCACTTACAATTAATTAAAGACATCCGCTGTGTAAACTACCTATCTTAGATATGAAACAATGCATTCGTCGCTAAACCCATAACATCAACACCAGTGGGACATGACTGGAAGTTGCAGAATGGACAACTTAAGTTTTATTAAATGAAGAGGATCTGTTGCCATACAAACTAACCGACGTTATGGTAAGCTTTGATCCAGATGAGTTTGAAGATGAAGTTGAGCCAGAACTAGATAACTTAGTCGATATACTAAATGAAGATACAGAAGAAGACTACTGATTACAAATACTGTTGTTTGATTTTGCGATTGAAAGTTTTAATTTTCATGATTATAACTTGAATGTTTTCGTTTATACACATATCATAAGAATTTTGTATTGAGGCTCATATTTACGACAAAAAATGGAAGAATGTGAAACTAATTTCATTTTCCGGTTATTTTCCTGAAAAAACAAAGGAGAAAAAATTTTGCACAAAACATTGGTTATAAATATACATTCTTTGACTAAAAATTTAAATAAGTTGGGAATGAATTAATAAAATATATTTTCTCCGGATCACTGTGGTTTCCCGGTTTTCTCTGAGATATGCGGTAATTGACAAGAGGCTTGCTTTTTTTCGGATCATCTCTTCATTTTTATTAGAGTCAGAGGAAAAAATGTCCCTTTAACAATGTACTTTTCAAGATCATTCAGCAAAGGTACGATATATGTGATCAAAAACTATATAAATAGCTATGTAAATGGATAATCTATAATATTAAATAACTGTCGTCACATTTTATTCTGAGAGAAATTTAAAAAAGATCACAGAGGTCGACCTTACTAAGCTACCAGGTTGTTGATATGATATTAGTGTATGAGATCTGAATAATACAACATATTTTTTCAAGCTGACACTAATCAATATAGGGTTATTATTTTGAGGGCATAATAATAATAATAATAATAATAATAATAATATTTGTTACTGATATTCAAAGGTCTTCAAAATAGAATAGATGCGAGGAACAGAAAAAGACGTGCCCTCATGTCCATTTTAATAGTATTGACCATATTTATGGGCGTAAAGGGAGCTCATATGCGAGACGCATTAAATACCATTTTTTTATATCCATATTCTTATTACGAGTAGCAAGGCGATTCAGTTTATATATGAGATATCAATCTTTTGTTTTCGAATTTGATTCTCAAAGTGAAAAACCGCTGCCCAAGAAATCACTACTTCCACATCCAGATTTTGTATCGCTAAATCCCAATGTAATTTTTTACTCCCTTTAATAGAGTGGGGGTGACAATAGGGGTGGTAGAGGGGGTGGCTAATGCCAAAAAAATGTTAGAGTCCCTTGGTTCTCATATGCACACTAAATCCCAATTTAATTTTTTACTCTCTTTAATAATAGTGTGGGGCTGGCACTGGGGGAGGTAGAGGGGGTAGTTAACGCCATAAAAAATTTTTGATACGTTTCGTTCTTGTATACACACTAAATCACATTTTATTTCTTTTTACTTCCTTTCATAATAGTGTGGGGGTGGTATTGGAGGTGGCTCATGCCAAAAAAAATTTTGAGGCCTTGACTTTTCGTACGTGCCCTACATTGCAATTTTGTGGACTCTTACCTGCTTAGTTTGCCTATTTACCCTTATTTATCCCATTCACCTCTGAACCCTTCAATGGGATTGGATCAAAATATAATCTAGTTCCAGATCTCGTTATAATACATAAGTGTACCAAATTACAAGTCAATATCATAAACGGTTCCAGAGTAAATGTGCGCACAAAAAAAAGTTACAGACAGACCGACAGACAAACAGAAATATTTTTTTTCACACAAATTTAAAATGTCAACGTCTCAACGACATTTTAAACCTATTTCAACAAAAAAAATAATAATAAATTTTTTTTGCGTTACTATACTTCCAGCAAAATTAGCTTCAAATAGAATGATTAACTGGTCTGTCTGTCCGTCTACCCATATGTCTACGACAGCGGTTTATGTCATTGTAGTTATACACACATTAATTAAAAAATCACAAAAAAAATTGTTAAATATGCCTTCCTGTGCCGATTGTAATATAGGCATTATTTGGTTCTCATCACTATCAATTACTGTACCTGCGAAGTTATGTAACAATCAGACCAACTGATTCACCGTTTCAATCTCCGGAGATTGGGTTTGACGCTTACATATATAAACGAACTTTTAGAGTGAATGAACTTTCCGTTCTCTTAAAGAAACTTTCAACTTTGAATGACTTTGTCCCTTCCGCAAAAGCAAGTAAACTTTTTTATTTCACCAGCTTCTTGTGAGGTTTAATTATTAAATTTTTCTGTAGATATACGAGTTACAAACTTGGAAAACGTTGTTCTCTTCTAAACAATTTGCGAAATATATACAGAGTTTCAATTTCAACTAGCACATGTGGGAACATTTTGAAAATATAAACATTTTGTTTGTTATAATTTGTTCTAAATTGCACAATTAAAGAAGTTAAATTTTTACTTTGTAGCTCTTAAATAAAGTGATTTCAGTGATGCAAGTAATTTGTGGATATTTCTTTAGATAAAGAATATACTCAAACTATATATATCTGTATCTACCAGTCCATGATATTTAGTTATTTTATAATATAAATGTTAAATAAAAAACCGCTGCCCAAGGAATCACTACTTCTACATCTAGTTTTTGTATCCAAGTCTTATGCACACTAAATCCCAATATAATATTTTATTTCAACAAAAAAAATATTTTTTCTGCATTACTATACTTCCACTGGACGTGGAAGTAAAATAAGCATCCTTATTAACAGCAAATTAAAAATAATTTGAAGATAAGTACCAAATAAATATATTTAAATCAAAATAATACCGCTTATGAATTCCAATTAAATATATAATAATATTTAAATAATAATATAAAACCTGATATCTACTTAAACACTGTTAATCACTCTAAAATGACATTTCTTAGGCTATAGTCAGCGCACTCAAGGAAACCGTATTTTAATTAGTCACGTCTAATTTACGTTCTGGTTTTCTTCTAGTAAATTAACTGTTAAATTATTTTTAAAATGTGACGAGGGACCCATACCCCAAACTGTCAACATTATTAATGCTAATCCTGGAAAAGTTCTGAATAATGAGTTTGTGAAACAAAATAGAAAAAAATAAGACACCAGAAAGGAGTTTATAGAGTATGGACATGAAACTTTAAACAAGAAATTTGTTCGGGATAATGCAAATTAAATAAAACTTGCAGCCTGCAGGCGATAAAAATTATAGTTTCTCTCCAATATCTGTTTTTTTTCAAGTTTAAATTAGTCTTGGGTATGTCCTATTAGCCAGCTGTACAGATTACCGTCATTTACAAAGTGAGATATACAGAACCAACTATGAATATAGACTGAGGAATTTGCCAAACCTGATAATCGTTATTGATAACTAACTTCGCAATGGATAAGAACGAGAAATTTATAATATTTCACAAAGCCGAAGTCAGTCGCCAATTATAAAATTAGTTTGGGAAATATTTATTCATTCATTCATCCATTCATGCGTATATCCGGTGAGTAAATCTATACTGTATGTGCGTCGTGGATGTTTGTCTTGTTCTTGTCCAGGTCCCGAGGCAGTATTGTTGTATTCTTTGAATTACCGATAAATATATATCTAAAAAATATATATCTATATCGGACATTAAATAACCTTTTTATAGGAGTGGTTCCAAGCAAAATGGGATGCGTTGTGTAACAGGTATGCCTGAAAGAAGTTTTAGAGGTAAGAAAAATAACTATAAACATGTACAACGGTACAGAGTAAATAAAGTCAACAATGATTATTTAAATGACTGTAAATGTTTTCCAGGCACTCCAGGGGGAATTGGTGACTTAAAGTGCTGCAACAGAAGTATATAATTTGCTGTAAAAAAACATGACTGAGTTCCTGAGATACAAAAATAAATCTATGAAAAATGTGAAGAATTTAGCTGTGACACAAATAATGCAGTCCAAATAGTATTTGAAGTGGAACATTTTCATAAGCAATTTTATGGTTGGATCCTATTGGGAAGGTGCTAAGGAGTACTCATAAAATTTTGTACTGCAAAGACCCTGTGCTTCAATTGTTATTAACAGGTTAATTTTTAACCTCGTTTTTCAACCTAAAAATGTGAATAACTCGAGATATATAGGTCCGATCGGGACAACATAAAAGAAACAAAATCTTTATAATTAAATTTTATACAAAATTGCGTTTAGTGTAGGTCTTACGAGAGCAACCATAACCTACAAAAGTGAAAAAACTGGCAAAAAATAATTTTCTCTTCATTTTGCTGCCCAGAGCCGCTGGTTGAACCGATCAGCTTCAAACTTTCACAAAATCTGTCTTTTCCTCTAACAAAAACACCCTAAATTTGGTACAAAAAGATAGCAGTGTTATAGGAAATGTTCGTTGTATAATTGTTTGTAATTGGGAACATCGTTCCTGCAGGTATATAAACATCTATTTTATTGTTTTCGATTGTGTTACAAGCAACGCTTATATTTATCTATTGCAATGTGTTGTATACAATAATTGATATGATATTTATTATATTCAAGACCTTAATAAAAAGAACAATTTATGACTTATTTAACAAGCACTTAGTTGCAATCGAAGCATTAGCGTTTTGATGGTAATATGCAATTATTACACTTGACGCACCAGATTTGTAACTTGTAATTTAGCGCTCGGCGGGGCACATAGCCCGGAGAGTAGCTGTTGGTTGCACTCTGGTTACGTTCCTTATAGAAAAATAAGGATTTTATAGAGGAGTTTGCGACTAAAAATATTATGTTTTAAGCACTTAGACTTGTTCATGTAAGTAAACCACTTTGACCTTGATTTCCGGACGCCTTAAAAGTAATGCTCAAAGAAAGAGATAATATTTATACCTAAAAAATTAACGTATTTTTAAAAACTGTCTCCTATAAAAAGTTTAACCAACATATGAAAATCTTAATAAATTGGCAAGAGCCAATAGTGTTTACATCTACTTATAGAACTTAAGGTGGGCATATACAAGAGAGATAGAGAGATCCGATAAGCAAATATTTATTATTTTTGGCCATAACTTTTTTTAATACATATATTAGTACAGAAAAAATCGGCAACTACTGGAAGCGGCTGGAACCTCCCCACTCGGTGGATCTTTGAAGCCGAAAAGAGCATTAAATTGTGTGACAAAACGGCACTAAACGTAATCCGATCTCATCCAAAACTTTTTCAGATCTTCTGGGGCACTAAAAAAACCCTCAACTTAATGAATTTACAATCATCTATGCGAGTTATTACCTACATTATCGCTCGTTGAATAATATACTATTAGGATATTAACAACATCACTTGAACGACTAAGAAAGTCTAGTTATCCTAAATACTACAGATTTGTAAAGCAACAAACTGAAAATTGGTAAAGTGATAATCAATAATAAATTCACCAAGGAAGGTACAGAAAGCATATGATATTGATATTGTTACATCTACCTTTAAAGTTTGTGACAATCCACTAAAAGTTACAAATATGCCGAAATCTTATTAACATGACATGACACCAACGTTATCGGATGACAAACGATGACAATGACAATCGTCAAAATTTGCTCATTGCAATCCGATCGCTCGCGGCTGTCTTTGTTAAATGAAACATTAGCATTTCAGTAATTTTACTAGATTTTAGAGGAATATTTGTAGTTTAATTCTTCGATTTGTCTGTATATATATTTTAAAACGGCACTAAACGTAATCCGCTCTACTTCGAGAGCAGTGAAGAAACCCTCACACGTCAATTGACACGTGATGTGACTAGCTTCACGACGTAACGGCTACACGCATCGGTCATGTCATGCGAAATACGATCTATGCTTCATATTTGCTTTGTTTTTATTTTTTTTCATGGAAAGCAAATCGAAAGGGTGGAAATGTGATATATCGTTGAAATCAGAATTTTAACTGCTTTTCAATGGTTCCATTGAAAATTGAAAGTAATTATAAAATAAACAACTTGTTGCGTCAAAATGGAACTAAACGTAATCCGATCTCAACCAAAACCTTTTTCAGATCTTCTGGGACATTAAAGAAACGCACATGCAAGATTTCATTCAAATCCGTTCATTAGTTTCGGCGCTATGGTGCTAACACACATACACACACACAGACATTTTTCAAAAACCACTTTTTTGGGTTCCTAGGACCTCAAAACGTAAAGATTTGATGTTATCTTAATTTTTGTTTTTGAACCAATTTTAGTAACCTCACAATTTTATTGTGGAGAGGTTAAAATATTAAACCCAGTGTGCGCAATTGAATTTATTTTTTAGAATTAGCCGCCATTTTATGCCATTAAGTTCAAAACGGATAATTTTTTTTTTAATTTGGTCTTGACGCTAGCTTTTCGATACCGTAAGAAATTTTTTTTTAAATCTATTTGAGCCATTTCTTGCATTGGTTTAAAAACCCAATTAACAAAAAAATGCATTTTATCGGCCATTTTGAAAAAAATTTTGACCAAAACACAGTCTTTTTTATTAAAGTAAAGGTATTAAAATTTTCTTTATGATCTGATAAAAAAATTTCAAAATGGCCAAAAAAATTCATTTAATGTTTATTGGGTTTTTAGCAAATTAAAAAAACAATGACCAAAATAGGTTTAAAAAAAAAATTTTACGGCATCAAAAAGCTAACATCGAGGCCTAACTTTCTAAAAAAAATTATCTGTTTTGGACTTAATGGCATAAAATGGCGGCCAATTCAAATTTTAAGTAATAAATTCAATTATGCACACTGGATTTAATATTTTTGCACCAAATTTTCAGGGTGTTTTTATTAGAGCAAAAGGCAGATTTTCTGAAAGTTTGAAGCTGATCGTTTGCTAGTTTTGTCACTTTTGTGTAGATTATGGTTGCGCTTCTAAGGCCTACATTAAACGTAGATTTGTAGAAAATTTAATTACAAAGATTTTGACTCTTTTCTGTTGTCCCGATTGGACCCATTTATCTCGAGTTATTCACATTTTTAGGTTGAAAAACGTGGTTAGAAAAATTAAATTCAAAAATAATGTTTAAAAAGGAAAAAAGTTATTCATCAACTTCACTATTTTTAGAAACAAAAGTGTTTACAATAAGGAAACTATTTTCCTACCAATGTCTTCTATGGATATACAAAAACCCGCAATTCCATGCAGAAATAAGTCATAAGCATGACACCAGGACAAAAGAGAATCTGTCTACCAAACTACCTCTTTTCACAAAGTCGCACACCCAAAGATTTGTATTTTATTATTCAACCTTCTACCTCCAAAACTAAAAAAATTGAAGCAAGCTAATAACTTAAATCTAAAGAAAACAAAGGTTGAAATAAAAGCATTTGTAGACGATAATTTTGAAAATTTTAAAAACATTTATAAACACAAATAAAGCATTAAGTGCAAAATAGTATATACACGTATATATAAATGTTTTCGTGGTTTCTATATATCTTCATCCTTTTGTTGCTTCAAGTGATAATCTTTCACCATCAAACCACCACCTCGTCGTCTGTATATATTGTGTCCTTCTACCCCTGTACCTGTATACTCTCGAAAATTTATATTTTGTTTTTCTTATGTATTTTTCATTGTATTCTGTAATCAGGCTTTTCGGTACGCACACAGGTAGTCTGTTGGCTAGGCGGCTTATAAAATTACACTTTATAGAAATATTATAGATTTAGAATAATACTTTGAGAAAAAATATTTTGTATTGCATGAACTCTATTTTTGGGATAAATAACTGATTGATTGAATTATTGGAGCACAGAGTCTTTGAAGTACAAAAATTTCTTGGGTAGGGTGGGTGAGCCTGGCAGAAGAGAAGAACAATGAATCAGAAAAAAATATTGAACCTGCCGAAGAAGGTTACATATCTGCAATTAGGAAACAAAATATTTTGCAAAATATTTACAATGCATTCACAGAACACATTCATTTTTTTCAGTTTCTTGTGTAAATTTATCCTAAACGTAATATAACAAAGCATCCAAGCTTCGCCTAATAAATTATTGAGTTTGGATAATAATTTGCTCAGATTCCTATGTTATTGTCCATTATAAAAATAACTTTTTGAAAATGCCCTTCAGCTAAATATACAACACAATGTTAACTACATCAGCGTTGTAACAATTGTTGGTTTTGTCGATTCAATTAAGCTAATTTTACTTCACAAGTGTAATACTTTTTTCATTGTTATAGACAAACTGTCTATTTTAGATACTTTCCTAATTTTATTTTAAAGAAAAAACTGCTCGCGGAACTTTCATCAAATCCAGCCATTCCCCGGTCTCACCATTATTCTTTCAATGCGCGGATACTTTTTAAAATTAAAATAGACGTAATTTCTAATGTGACACTAAATCAACTTTGCCATTGTGGAGGAGCACAAAGGGCACAGTACTATTGTGAGGCTTTATTGTTCCAAGAACTAGAGTCGGAATTAACTAACTTTAAGTTTGTTTTAGGCAGTTGTTTACTACTGTTGAACTGGTAATTAGAATGTGAATTTGTTAATTAAACAAAATCCTTCTAAGAGCTCACATACCTCCGAGTGTAATAAAGCTAATTCGGAGCTTGATAGTCCATAGGAGTTGCCATACTTATCTGAATCGCAAATTTTTAAATATACTCCGTTTCAAATGAGCTCAGCTCTGGCAATTTATGGAAATTCCGCCGACAGTGTAAATAAAAACTTTATGCAGTTGTTGTTGGTGCCCCAATATATTTTACTTAACTGAAACTTTCTCTGTTACATTTGAATTTAACAATTGTGTGTTATTTCGATATCCGGTAAAAGGAAGTATCCATTTTCAAAGTTAATTAGTGTCACAATATAATGAGATATAAATTCAAATCAAGTCGCCATGGTTTCGCGATAAATGGAAATTTAAGTTGTCAAAGCATTAGCGAGAAGTGTCAGTTTAGCTGTGAATATGGAGAGTTGGTCAAATATTAACGTCCTTTTGCGGTTGAAGTTTAATTAAAAAATAACTATTCTGCTGTACTGCCCTGCTATGCAATAAAATGAATTTTTGTTAAAAATTTAGAGACTATTTCATATAAATCATTTCAAGATGTACCTTCTTACTAAGCAGAAATCTTGTAAAATGTTTCTAGATATGTGAAAATGATAAATTCCTAAACCCCGTATTTTAAAAACTGTATGATGGTACTAAATAAAAACACAGTACAGAACGCGTGCTACAGTAAAACACGGCAAATAAGACAAGCTGCGCGAAATTTGCGGTGTTTTTACTTAGCTGTTGTTACAAGCCGTGCGAAGTTTGCGGTATTTTTACTTAGCTGTTGTTAAGTACGAAACCAATAAATTAGCTGTGTGTAATATGTTATGTTAGTGACCAAGTTGCTACTGGAAGGGATAAATTTAATATTATATAATGATCTTAATATCTTAAAATACGACGAATTTGTGTACGGATTTTTCGCTGCGACGAGAGCCGTTTTCGCGCTTTTTTCTAGGAAGAAAGTGATTTGGCGACTTTTTGTTTCTTCCTCCGGTAGACACTCGGGACCTAAGTATTACGTCCAAATTTCAAGTAGCTAGGTTGATTAAAGAGGGAAGGGAAAGGGTAAACGTAAATGAAATTAGAAATAACTGGTCTGTGTTAAAGCACAGGACCGTGCGCACTGAACTTGATATTTTGTCCTATATATTTAGCAATGGTATCGAGATTCGAATGGTAGTTGAAACTGTGCAGGCGAGTCCGAGACTGGCCATGTAATCAGCCTGAATGAACCATCTACGACTGCACTGGTTTAAAGATAATTAAACGGACAGGTCTACTAGCATAAAAAAAACTCGTAAGTCGTTTCTCAGTAGTCAACGGTGGACTTATGAGATGTGCTGTCAATGTGCCAGTGCAGTGCATAAATATCTGTTATAATATCAAGCGTAGGAGTTTAGTTAGTTATTGTTCATATTTATAAATATTTACTACTATATAAAAGGTAAAATATTTTAATTATTTACTAATTTATCATGGCTTACTGGAGACCATTTGAAATAAAGGATAATATAATAACGCCCGAAAATCTTATCATTTTCTTATGACAAGCATTTCTATTTACCTTCGCCCATGTACAATAAAGAGATGCCGACTGTTTTTGTCGGCTTTTAGTTTTTATACGGTTTCAAATAAGTTCGTTTACACTTTACTAATGTGCCTATTTTGAGTTCCGCTCATATGTTTTCAAATTTCGCCATAAATAAACAAATGGTTGCCAAATAACCAATTTTTTGCTGTTATTATTTTTAGAAATAGTCATTTTACACCAGGAAGGAAAGGGGTGGGGGAAATTTTTTTTCGCCATCGAATGTGGCATTTCTTTCTCTTTGAATTAAGCCCGACCAGATTGCGATCGGATGATTAGGATATGTAGACGGGCAATGGAAAGGGTTAGGAACTTCGGGCCGGGTTCATTTTCAAGACCAATCAATTCTCATTCAATATCTTTTTACCCCGAGGTTGTAACTTCATTAGGTCCTGCACGCGCGCGTGATACATTTATAAAAACGAGTGCGACAATTCAGCAACCGTGCAGCGAGATGCCGGAGGAGGTGCCTAGCGCTCCCACTTCTCTCTCACAAATACACGTCCCACTCCGCTCGCCCGTTTTTATAAATGTATCACGCGCGCGTGCAGGCCCTAATAAAGTTAGAGCTTCGGGGTAAAGAAATCTTGAAAGATAACTGATTGCCCTTAAAAATGATTCCGGCCCGAAGTCCCTAACCCTCTCACTTGCCCTTCTACAGGGCAAAAACTTTGCGGATCGCATCCCCACGGGATGGTATTTCGTCGTAATACAAAGGACGTCTCGTCTGTCCTTTCATTTGGACACGTATAGTTGTCCACATCTCTGCCACTTGTGTTCCCCCTTTTTTAGTTTCAATGGCCTCTAGATTGTTTCGCCTATTTGAACGTAGGGTACCGGTTGTATGAGTGTTTCCCTTCAGAAGTTTCTTAGATAACTCTACACTGTTATAAAAATTATCCAAAAAGATATGGTGGCCGCGATCCAAATAGAACTCTATTAGGGAAGTTACCAATGTCTCGAGTTTAGACAGTCCTTTAGCTTTTTTACTTTTTTCCGAATGAATGTGCAAATTTAAAACATAGCCAACTTAGACGCCTACAAAAAAGCAAAAGCGATTCGTCAAGTGATAAATCTTCCGAGGGGTAATAGGTGAGTCTGAAATTGAGAAGTAGTCTATTCATTAAAGGGCTAATTTTGTTTAGTTTATTACTAAGATCTACAGGTTGACCATAAGCACAACTGAAACATCTCAGTAATTATTCAAATCTCCTCCCAGACATATTGTAATGGAATACGGGACAATAATAAAGAGGGTCCATGCTGAACATTTTTCTAATTAGAATAGAATACACAATGCAAAAAAATGCACATGTAAACAATGATTTTGATTCACTGTAAGGTATATAGGGACATTTTACAAAATTTTATGTTTTCTGCTGGAACAGTAAACTATAAGTAACTGGAATTCCTATGAAATGTTGTCGGCATTCGCTGCTTTGAATCCACAGCAGTAAGAAAAGTTGGACGGCATACACCGTGTCTTGTCCCTAAACTAATAGAGGCATATCCCGCTTTGTCCGCCAACGTGTCAATGAGAATTATGTTTTAATTTACTTTTATCGTTTATAACAAGAATACATTATGCTTTATTTTCTTTTGTCGTTTAATAACTACCCGCAAAAATTATTGTTGACAACAAACTGACAGTCAGAGGAATAGATCTCAGATACCGTTTTGATGGCGGTCTCTTTAACATAGGGCGCTTTAGAGCTTTCACGAAGACACGCACACGATTCATTTGTGATCTCCAGTATGCGGATGACTGTGCGCTTTTAGCCTCTACGCCGGAAGAGCTTCAAGAACTTTTAGATGTGTATGCCCAGAGCTATGATTCCTTGGGACTTAAAATCAACATTGGAAAGACTAAGATTATGTCAACTCCTCATCAAGTGAACCAAATAGACATTACACTTAACGGAAATTCTCTTGAAGTGGTGGATCAGTTCAATTACTTAGGCAACGTTGTTAATGACAAAGCAAACATGGACAGCGAGATTCGCAATAGAATTAACGCTGCATCTAGAGCACTCTGGGGACTTAGAGAGAGAGTATTTGACAACCACGACATTGCTTTGTCAACGAAAATGGCTGTCTACAGAGCAGTTGTCATTCCAACACTGCTATATGGATGTGAAAGCTGGGTCACTTACCGTCATCATGTGATAGAATTAGAACGTTTTCAGCAAAGACACCTCAGAAGTATGATGAAAACCCGTTGGTTCCATCACATATCAAACGTGGAAGTACTCAGGGGAGCAAACAGCCTTCCAATTGAGGTGCTTATTTCAAGGGCACGCCTAAGATGGGCAGGTCACGTTCATCGTATGCATGATAACCGCCTTCCTAAATGTACACTTTATGGTGAATTGCTAAGCGGTGGAAGAAGGCGTGGCGGTCAACGAAAGTGGTTCAAAGACGCTCTCCATGGAAATCTAAAATCCTGCGGTATTGCAGACGAGCAATGGGAACAACTTGCAGCGGACAGAACCGAATGGCGAGGGGTTGTGGCCAGCTATCAAGGAAATGTTGCTGCAAGAAGGCCGAATCCAAGACCTAACCAGGTCTATGTTTGTCCTGACTGCGGTCGACATGTGCTCTCCCGAATTGGCCTCTATAGCCATGGTCGTGTGCACCGTAGATGAATGGCAATTACAATAGACTACACCTTTTACTTGTTTTTTATTGTACACAATTTATCGACTGTAACATTTTTATACTCGGACTCGAGTAACGGCTAATAAAAAATAACCCGCAAAAATAACTTGTAGTATTTTAAACCTTTGTTACATATTTTTTGAAGATACCATTTTTGCAGTTTGACTTTTTAATATTTAATTTAAGTAACTATATAAGTAATACAAATGAGTAGCATTAAGTAAGCGTATGTATATGTTTTCTTGGAAATAATAATGAACCAAATAGAGAGAATACATGATTTGTAAAGAAAGAATACATAATATAGAAATAAATAACTTCCTCACAATATTATTTTATGCACGGAGGTCGTTGAAAATGTGGAATAGACGCTACAAGGCAAAATAGAGGCTCGTTCGATTCGTTAGTGCGGGCGAATTTGTCACCGCAGTATAACATACAACATAAATACAAGTTTAGACATAATCCTTTTCGTGACTGCGATATATCAGCAGAAATGTAAAGAGGACTAGAGCATGGGTTTCTTGCTTCGTGGATTTTCGAAAGTTCCTCTATGTACCTACTTACTGGGCAAGCCTTTGCCAGACCGCCATAAATCTGTCACCACGGTTTCGGTATAAGTTTCAGCTTTTGACTGCAAACGCAGTGGCGGGACAGGAAGTTATGACAAATCGATGGGGATATTTTATTATGCCGATATTTAGAATCGACGAGTTCTACGGAAAAAATTGTTAATATATTATGAATTACTTGTGTTTGGTTTAAGCATACAGGGTGGCTACTGTTGATATTCAACAGTATTGCATCTTCCAAACCATATCGAATGTCGGTAAGTGTGGAAAAAGTCACGTGTTTTGAACGCCAATGAGGCGGGTTATAAAAAATTGATATATTGCGGTTGGCTTAGAAACTATACGATAATAAACCCAAAATAACTCGTTTTCTTTTTTTCTCTATTTTAATCACGAGAAAGACAAAATTGTCAGCTTGGAAATTCAACATTCCAATAGCATAAACTCTAGTATACTTTCTCTCGGTGTGTATATAGTCAGGTGTATATTTATTGGACAGTCAAAAAACCCAACAAAAACTTTATGACCTCTTTAAAATACCATTACTCTCTGTACTATCTCGCCTGCACTTATCTTTATAGGTTTTGTCGGCTTGTTTGATAAGACAATGCCGAATGGTTCACCGGCGTTAATAATTAGATCGTAAAGGTTTTGTTGCGTTTTTTGTTTGCCCAGTAAATATACACCCGATTATATAGGGTGGGGCAATAGGACGTCGGACCTCGATATATCGAGTTCTACAATAGGTAGAAATGTTTTAAAAAATTGCAAGTAAGCTAGATAAAAAAGTCTATAACTGGAAATTATTTTCGATCAGGGCTAGCCAAGACGAAATTACAGGACCAAGTGCCTTTTTTTAAATGGAATGCTATGTATATGAGTACATTTTTTGAAGCCTCTTCCTAGGCTCTATTCATTCCTGTATTAGCATTGTATATCTCCCAACCACTTGGATGTAATGATTTTTTTCTTTTGAAATAATGCAATCCTCAGATGGATATTAAAAAAATCACCTCAGTCACAATTATGGGTTTTAAGAAAAATTATGTGAATACCAGTTACAAAATATCTAATTAATGTTTTTAAATCATTTTCATTTCCTAAAAATGTATAGGGTGGCCAAAAATTATTTTTCAATTAAGAACATTTTAAATTGAATTTTCTCATTTTTTTCAAATGGAACACTCTGTACATTTTTCGACGATGTGATGTAGAAATGAAAAACGAACATTTTTTGTAAGTGCTTCCCTAGGGCTAATTGCAACCATTTTCGTTTTATAAATAAGTACGTGTCAAATTCAAGAATAAACTTTAAAAAAAGAGATTCCCTCAAATAATTCAATAGAAAAATTTATAATAGGTGTTCGACGTGTTGCCCATTTTGATTGACACACGTCTTTATGCAATTTTGAAATAATTTAGTGGGACCATTTCTTCAAATCCATTGAAATGAGTAAATAGTATTTAACCGATCCTTTACTGTAATGTTTTTTTGTACATTTTTTTGCTGTTTTCGTTATTCGACAAGCAATAAAACCTCAGTTTTGTATAAATTGTCTTGTATAAAGGAGCATTTATCACACTTATCGGTAGTTATAATTTGTATTGAATTTAAAATATTTGGAATTTTACAATATGAATTTTAATAAAGTGGAAGACATGACTCTTGTTTTGGGCGAGTCAGGCAGAAATTGTTTACTTTTAAATAGAATTCATCACCAATGTTACCCTGAAAGAAGGATTCCTGAGGTTAGCAGCTTCCAAAACCTTCTCGATAGATTTCTAGGAACTGGAAATGTCGAATATAAAAAAAGTGAAAGAATAAAACGTGTTGTGAACAAAGAAAATGAGTTTTCTGTGGTACTGGCAACGGTTGAGAATCCTCATGTTAGTCAAAGAGAAATGAGCTCATTAATAGGAATAAGTGTGTGGGTCGAATCTTAAAAATAAATAAGTTCCATGCATATTATATTCAAATGCTCCAGGAATTTTCTGATGACGATTTTCAAAAGCGCCTACAATTTTGTAATTGGGCCAGAGGTGAAATACAACATGATGTCAACTTCTTCAATACTGTTTTATTCACTGATGAAGCAATTTTTCATAAAAATGGATTCGTTAATAGGCACAATTTCCATTATTATGCTTCGGAAAATCCTCACTTTTTTATGCAAGTTGATATCCATACACGTTTGGGGAGGAATTATTGGAGAACCGGAAACTATCTGCTACCATTATTGATAAATCTCCCTGAAAGAATTCAAAATGGGATGTGGTTTCAGCAAGATGGTGCTTGTGTAGTGGATGTAAAGTCGTCGGTCCCTTGTCTATTAAATATTAGGCAAGTAAAAGATCCCTACTCTTCAAAATAGTAGAAGTTCGGCAAAAATTCCTGGTTTATTTTAATAAACCGCGCCGAGACTTTTTTTATTCCGAGCGAGTTAATCTCTAAGTAAATAAAACTGATGCTCGGACGTTTAGTGGCCTGGTTATTTATTTGTTTGCCACACAAATATTCGGGGCGTTCACTTTTTATTTATGTTTTATTATTATTATTATTTAGCGACTTTTACTGGTACATAATGTAACGCTGCTATTTCGGTACGGCAAGTTGCACTATACTAGTACAAGCGGGTTTTTGCCTCGGGCGCCAGTTTCTGTTTAAAATGCAGAAACACCACTTTCTTTATTACAAAAATAATAATAAAAGCCCTAGATAGAGTCAGTGAAGACGGTTTATTACCAGGGGTCGAAACGTAGGCCGTCGTTCTCAAGGAATGGACAGCTGTAAAGATTTTATATTTGTATAACACTTTCACTTTCTCAGGACAGTACAGATTAGAGTAGAAACTCAAAATAAAGCACGCAAAACGTTTTAATATTATATTGAAAATATTTACACTTTAAAAAATCAAAGTATGCTATGAATTTGCAAGAACTATGTATATTTACGGGAAAATCAAAAAATAATACATACTAATAAAAGAACGTTTCAAATAAATTAATACTTTTAATTACCCAAGTTTTAAGTAATAACTAAATATTTTGAAACCAAAACCTCTATAATCATGATATACCAGGGTACATAGAAAATGATAGCAATCAGGTAAATGATAATATGCAGGGCAAAATCCAAGATAAAGCAAACATGCGGTAAATATGACTAGCAAAGCAAAGCGGCGGTTTGGTAAATGTGATATAAACTGACTTGGACTGCTCTTTGGTTATTTAAATTTCAAAGAAATTTTTGACCAGAAGCAAGTAATATTACTTTTATAAAAATAACTACACTTTTATAAGTTGACGTGGTGAATCTGGTAAAGTAATATTTAACGGTTAATCAGTGCGGTACGTCTCAGGTGGAGTGTCCCACTTGCAAGGCAGCGTTCCCGACTGAGAATTTCGCGGAAAATAACACGGTGTGATTGCTAAACTATCAAATAACAAACAGGATCAAACGCCAAGTTTCACTTTACTGAATATTAATTTGTCTTTGTTTAGTACGATCGTGTAAAATATTACTTTATGACTGATCGGCTCAGGTGGAGTGTCCCACTTGCAAGGCGGCATCCCCGATTGAGAATTTCGCGGACTAAATTGTCGTTAGACAAAATTAAAATAAATATTGAAATTTACAGTTCAAAGCTTCAGCCTAACACCTCTGTAGTGTCCCACATGCAAGGCAGCGCCCCCCGAGGGTATTAATCGCGGTAAAATGTTTTCCAAGGATAAGCTAGATACGATCGGTAAATTCAAAATTGTACTGGTTGCTGAAGGCGGAATTTATCAAACTAAAACAAACACCAATTAAAATTATATGTATTATAAGTCCAAATTGAAAAAATAGAATTCGACACAGTGAATTCTTACCAAAATAATTGACTGGTTAGGTCGCCAGTTGAAAACCAAAGAGAGCGTTAGCAGAGTGTCTCCGCAAGATATCCCTGTGCTAGGCTAAAATCCATCCTGTCGGACGCACAATGCGCGAGTATATGTGAGTCAGGCAGTCACTAATTGGCGGTGAAACAAAATATTTTTTAATAGATAGCGTTAATTATTATAAACAATAATTTCTGAACAATTTACATGATTGGAATCGATTGCAAATTAATTATTTATATGATTTCAGAAAAAGAACGAATTTAATAGTTACAATTCTAAATCAAAATACTATTTTTAACTCCGGTTTTATGTTAATTATTTCGAGCGTTAATTAATTCCAACAATTGACTCTCACGGTTTAAACTACTTGCAATCTATTTGTAATGAAAACTTTACCTGGTTACTAAAAAAAACTGAATTTTATCGGCCCTAGTTTATTAATCTTTCATCTAAATAAAATTAGTGAGTTCTCATTGATTCTCACATGACTTTTAAATATAATCTTTCTCTGAAATTAAATTGCTTGGCAGCGGTTTCTTGCCAATTTACTCTATATACCCGGTGGATAAGAAAAATCTATGACTTTAAATTTAAATTGAAATAAATATTTTTAAAACAAAAATGACTTCATTACAATAATCATTCGTAAACTGTTTGAGAGCCACTGGCATTTAAAATTGTGAATATGGCTAAGGACTTTTCAAAATAAGCAAAACCTTTTATGAAGAACGACTTTTTCTTTTAAAACATGAAATAAGAATGATAGCAAGGCTTGTTAGATCCATCCGAGGTCATCCATATATAATCTCGAAATGGGCTTGTTCCCCCAAAAATTTGGCTATATTTTAAATGCACACAAAGTCTGTCGCCATAAATCTAGAATAGAATAGCGGTAAAATATAGAAACATATAATATACTGACAAAAAGTCATTTTCTATTCAATATTTCGTCTAATGTTATTGTTGTCATCCACAACAGTGTTATCAGGGGAAACGTAAATTTCAAGACATTACACTCACACAAGGCTGTAACGGGGACACTGACTTTGGAAACAAATCTTCATAAATGTTATTACCAATTAATTATTCCATTTAAGCAGATATATTTTATGGCGTTGAATTAAGTGTTTTAAATTAGCATATTTGTCGGCGGCGTTGTCCCATTAATAGTGGATTATAGCTTAACCCGCACTTACAGCGGAGATATTTTGCTACGTAAACCTATTTAATCATAGATGCAAAATCCCCTATGTAGCACATAAACTACTATAGTGATCGGACATGATTGCCTAGACAACTTGTCAATTTATTAAACAGTAATATTTGTTCAAACTATTTGCTAAATATTTGTAACAAACAAAACACCTGAAGCATATTAGATTGCTATTTTATATTAAAAGCAGAGGTCGCAAGTTTAATATAAATATGAATTCGAGTTCCACTGTGGTATCTAAAAGATGTTGACTATTTGTCACTTTTGGTGTTATCCAAGTTGCTTGGATGTTTATTGGATTACAGCAAGAAAGATCCTCATATATTTCAACAGTAGGACGTTTATCGTATTAATCTTTTCATCCTTGTAATTCAAAGGAAAACTATGACAAACGTATATTTTAATATTACCAACGATTCTAGTTATATACTCAACTTTCACGGCTTATGTTTTTAACACGTAAATAATAATATTTATCTAATCATGAATAGAATAGAAAATTGATAGGAATTCTCCTAAAACAAGCTGGCTGATCTTCCGAATGTTGCAGCGTTTCAAACATATTCTATAGTATTTGATTCTACTATATGCATGATATGCAAATGTCCCAGCGAATTAAATATACATGTAAATAATACTAGATCCATTAAAGGAGGAATTCTAATAAATTGCAAAAACGCTAATTCTCTAAATAAACTTAAGTGCAGTTATACATAAATTTGGAGATAAGTTTAGTGTTAGCAGGGCCGAGCGTAGGTGCGTCTTTACTATGTACATACTTTGATGTAAAGCAACGTCAGGCGCAGTTAGTAGTTGGATGGGTGACCGTTCCAACGAAGACCGCGTCCTCGCCTCACACATCTTCCAGCGGCTTGTATATCAGTGTATGCGCGGAACCTATACAACCTTAGGCGAGGGTTGTATAGGGGATATACCATCCTTCGGAGGGGATGTAAAGCCGTCGGTCCCTTGTCTATTAAATGTTAGGCAAGTAAAAGATCCCTACTCTTCTTAAGGGAAGAGGTTCGGCAAAATTCCTGGTTGGGGGTAGCTCGTCTACAGGCGTCGGTGATAGGCCTCAGTAGCGGAAATAGGCCGACGTTAAATAAATGTATTAAAAAAATAAAAAAATTACCTTAAGTGTACTGACCAGCAGCTCAGAGATGATATTATAGTAAATAACCCCAAGTTAAAAGACATTTGCCCTAAAGGCTCCATTAGAGTTGTTGCTACAATAAAACTTAAGTTCAGTCAAAACATTATTTTGGAGATTTCACCCACATTAAGAAATAAAATAATGTCAAAAGGCTTTTAATATTTTAAGTAGCAAAAATATACAGTCGTGGACTGCTACTATGTTACACGTTGTTTTCGTTGCTGTCGTTATGGACATGTTAGAAAAGATTGTAAACAACCAAATCCTACTCGTAAAACATGTGTGGAGAGAAACATGAGAGTCAGGAGTATAATAATTTACAACAAATAAAATGTATTAAAATGCTGTAATTTCAATAGTCGTCAAAAGAGTAATGGTGTTGATGTTCCCATTGATCATTCGGCTAGCGACTACAACTCTATTATTATAATTATCTTATCTTAAAAACAAAAATTAGTAACGATGAGTAACAAATAAAAAATTAATTTCAGAATTGGTCATTTAAATAATCGATCGCTGCTAGCTGGATTTAACGACTTTTCACAAATGGTTACACAACACTCCGTTGATTCATTTTTGGTCAGTGAAAGGTGCCTTTCTGATGATGTGCCCTTTGAAACAATAATTTTGCCGGGCTATACGTTGTTTGTAAGGCTCGTAAAACAGGTAGGGGTGGAGGTGTTGCGGCTTATATAAGAAGTCAATTTGTTTGTGAACAAATACCAATGAATATTCATAACAGTAGTAGCAATGAGCATATATGGATTCGTATAAAATTGAAGAGGTCAGTAGAGGTTGTTTATAGACCTCCAAAAAACAATATTGTATAGAAACTTTAGATAACATACTTTCGTATCTAATGCTATCTTATGATACTGTGTTGGTTACTGCTGACGTAATTGTTAACTTACCTAATTTAAATAATCCACCCATCAATTATTTTGATTCGTATGAATTTTCGCAGGTCATAGACGAGCCTACACGTATCACGCAGTCCATGTCAAGACTTATCGATCCTATTTTCGTTAATGATTATACTCTTGTTAAAAAGCTATGGGATACTTAATGAGGAAATATTAGTGATCATAGACTCGTTTTTTGTGAAATTATAGTAGACATATATAAAGGTGTACAAAAGATGCATACATTCAGGTCATTTAAGTACTTTGATAAACAGCTCTTTGATATTGATTTGCATAACATCCGCTGGCAAGATATGTTATATATGAACAATATGGACAACAAAGTCGAACTTTTAACAAATAATATTATTGTTAATTATGAAAGAAAAGATTGGGCTTTTAGTAAACGCAAAAGCAATAAAACAGAAGAAAATTGGGAGAATTATAAGAACTTACGTAATTATACCATTGCAGCGATTCCTAGGGAAAAAGCTGCATATCTTAAACATTTCCATGAAAATGACATCACCAACAATGAATGTTCAACGTAAGACAAATGTAGAATTATCCGATAATGTTGCAAATCTTACTGAAATAAATAACTTTTTTCTATCTACATTTAATGGGGACGCGGCTAGTCCCGACACATTTTGCCTAGTAAACAGCAAAATTTTTAAGTTATTCCTAGCCTTAAATCCAATGCAAATTGCAAATGGTTAAACTCTATTTACCATTATTATTATCCTACACAGCGCATGTGATTAAGTGCTGCTTAGAAAATGGGTCTTTTCCTGCAGCTTGGAAGCAGGCAGTGGTATGTCCTATACTTGAGGTAAATAATTCAACTCAATATAACAATCTACGGCTAATTAGTTTACTGCCGGTATTTGGTAAAATTTTGAAAAAAATCATTTTTATACAGTTGCGTGAATACTTCACCGAGAAACATTTATTACCTCTACATCAGTCAGCGTTCAAGCCAGGTCAGAGTACTGTCAATCTTGGTAAATATGTTTGACAACATATTGAGTGCACAGGATAAGAAACTGGCCATGGTGTTAGTGCTCTTGGATTTCTCTAAAGCATTTGACTCCATGGACTGTGCCTTACTCTGTGATAAAAATTTCAAATTTATACCTCATGTAAACAATTTAATTAAAACGTCATATGTAACTCTATAGCTGCCATACTCAAATAGACATATCCTCAATTTTAAAATTAGGAAAAAGCTCTGTGAGTCCCTGGCGTTCCTTATTTTTGATTGCTGCGATATTAGATATTATCCTTGCTTAGATTCGGCCACAAAATTCTGCTGCGGTTTGGTCTGTGGGCTGGGTAAATTCGATCATGTAAGTCTTAAAATAAAATAACTAAAATTGTTAAAATTCGAACTATCTGGTTCTGAATAGTGCTCATGGAGGTTCTCATTTGATTTTGCAGCCTGATTATTTCAGCCTTAGGGTTGACATAGTGATTTCGCTGCCAAAGTCGTCTCAGTCTGTTCTTTTCGCGTATGTGTCATATGACCGCCGCGTCCCATATGAGCATGAATATTAGGAATTCTATCGGGATTACAATATTTATATATATTTGTATGAATAAGCTTACTGCTTAAAAGAAAGCTTTCTTAAATGTGTGAACAATTTCTAGATCTAGAGGATTTGTGTAGATACATAAGTACCGTTCGCGTCTACACTTATCAGTAAAAGATACTCAATATCAAATAATGTGGTTTGGTAACTGTAATAAGCTATTCTAGGGTCCTAATAGACACTGCTAAACACTTTCAAATCATATTTATGAACATTTAAGTCCGGTTGAAATAGTTATTGAGTTATGGTTCCTCGTTACTTTCCTATGCATCACAATGCACCACCACCACTCAATGTTTTAAACCTCGGACAGAGTCTAGAAATTAAACTTTTGCTCATGTTGAACTGTTATACAACTTCAACTTGTGTATTCCCAGTTCGCACCGCACCACGTGCTTTTTTTCATTGTACCAAACCGTTACATCTCTAAACATAATTCCTCACTGTTAGTAGAAAATGGCTTGTTTTCTCTAACAGATGTATAAAGTAAAATGTAATTAAATAATTTGTCTCATCTTGACAAAAAAACTAAAATGCAGTGTGAGAAAATTTTATATAATTTTTTATATTATTCAATACACTAACAAGAAGGTTGGTGATTTCAATTAATAACACAGTACATTTATATAAATGCGTAATGTATGATTTTAGAAATCGAACAACACAATCAGTAACTATATTGAAAAATAAATAAACAAACATATTAAAGCATAATAGTGGACTGGGTAATAAATAAATAAATAAATAATATGATTATACGAATTCAACTTACTTTATCAATACTAAAACATCAAGATTTGTACTTAGTAGATCATATATAATGACAGTTTTAAAGATAATGTAAAGTACTCAATATTTAAACAGCTCAAACGTATATTAAAATGCAAGTACAACTTTGAAACTTTAATGCCGTTCTATGCCATTAAAGTAAATGTATCATAGCAGATTAAATTTTAATTAGTAGCTCAAATGATTGCATACAATATTGACCGTTCATGAAATATTTACCTAGTCCTGATGAGCTAATAGTATAAACAATGTTAATAATATAAAATAAAGGTGCCTAAATGGGAGATACAAATTGCTTCAAAGCATTTCACATATACAGGCTGTCCATTTTATCAGGGTACTCAAGAATATCTCAGCTAATATCGGTCGTACAAAAAAAAAATATTTTTAGGAAAATTGTGCCGATTTATATAATCTACAAAATGGTTTAAAGACATTTGAAATCCATGGCCTACTTTAAGAGTTATGGCGGAAAATATCGAAAATGCGGTAAACGTCTAGGCCAAATATCTCCGTTATTTGAAGAGATACGAAAAAAATTCTAAGGCAAAAATTTTTTGCAAAACAGAGTGTTTCAACGAAGTTTTATTTAATTTTTTTCAAAACCGCTGTATTTTGAGATTCACTCTTCAGGCTGTTAAAAGAAGTATGATTAAATAAAACGATAAAATAATTCAATAAGTTGTTCAAATCTTTGCTATAATAAAACATTAAGCTCGAATTCAACAGGCATGTATTACAGTTGTCCCCGAAATGCTGAATAATATTTTAAATGCAGTGCCTCGCCGCGCTCGATTGTGCACAAGAAATCGCGGTGGACACTTTGAACACTTGATAGGGATATCTTAAAAATTATTTTGAGGATTAGATAAATATTGTTCTGTATGCTATATTATTTTTATTATTAATTTGTTTTTGTTACCTGAAGTTACTTTATTCTTCTTAATTGTGTTAATGTTTTATTATAGCAAAGATTTGAACAACTTATTGAATTATTTTATCGTTTTATATAATCATACTTCTCCACGGCAAGTGTAATGCTTGTTAAAAAAAAAATATTGGTTTAAGAAAAGTGTTTTTATAATTACAAACGTAGTACCAATGAATAAATATGACATGTGATCCATCGTTGAAAAGGGAGGAAAATACTCTATTTAATGGCGTCATTTCCCGCCCGTTTCAAAATAATTTTTTTAATAGCCTGAAGAGTAAATCTCAAAATGCAGGGGTTTTGAAGAAAATTAGATAAAACCTCGTTGAAACACTCTGTTTTGCAAAAAATTTTCACCTTAGAATTTTTCTCATATCTCTTCGGAGATATTTGGCCTAGACGTTTTCCGCATTTTCGATATTTTCCGTCATAACTCTTAAAGTAGGCCATGAGTAGACCATATTGTAGGTTATACAAATTGGAACAATTTTCGTAAAAATAATTTTTTTTGTACGACCGATATTAAGTGAGATAGCCAGCCAGTAGCCAGTAGAAGTGAGAATGCCAAATTTTGTTTACTTAGGTTTCGCGTTAATTTAAATGTAGGGATTACATATTTTTTGATAGATTCAATTCGACTCCAATTATATTGTGATCCTAAGATTTGTTGTCTGCAAATCGATGCACTGTTTAGTTTGGATTAAAAAACACTGCAGAAACTTGTCGCAATTTCCATTCTGTAACCGATATCAAAATCAATATATCAAATCATACTTTATTCACGTTATCATATAACAAGTTTTACAAAAATGCAAATATTGTGTATTACATAAAGTTAATACCTCTAAATAGGTTCATAATGAGAACCAAAGAATATCTCCGTGTTGTGCATGGCTCTCTAAAATAATTTTTGGCATATATTTGTATTTTGGCTGTATTTGTACAAATTATTAAATATTCTTATAGTTGGAAAAAATTAAAATAAATTTAATACAAAGGAGAATATCAAAACACGACAGCATACGTTCCTTTTTTATTATATAATAATAATTAGAATAGGGCTATGAAAAGATGGTAGTTAGTTTTTATAAAATTTTTACATTCTATTTTAAATTTACTTTTTTTGGTCTCAATTAGTCTAATTTTGAGAGACAGGATATTATAAAACTGAGGGGCAAAATAGGTTATATAGCTTTGAGTGTGAGATTTAGTTATTTGTTAATTATCATTCGAGTTTCATCTCAGATGCTGACCAATGAATATCTTGTAGATTTTACCTTTTTTATTTCAGGGCAGTTGCAATTGATATTGCAGTATTTTTGTGGATTTTTAGTGTATTTTGAATAGGTTGATCAGCACCAGAGGTGGAAAAAGTTATAAATGTCGTTTTTTTTAATATTTAAACTTAATAAACTAAAATCTAGCCAATTTTGTATCGACTGCAGACCTGTTTCAGCTTTCTCGTACACCTCACTCCAATTTGCTCCTGTAAATAAAATAGCGGTCTACATATGAGATTACAGTTCCATTATTTGGTATGTTTCCAATTTCATTATTATATACGAGAAATAGCAGAGGTTCCAATACAGTACCCTGCGGTACACCCGTTGAGGCTCTTACTACAAGACTCTTTTTATTCTTATTTAGATTATTTATTACTTCAGTAGATCGATCATGAACGGCATTCTCAGTACATTTCTTACCTCTAAAACCATATTGATCTCTGTAAAATACAGGGTGGATCATTAATAATAGATCATAGTTCAGGGGAAAAATATGACGATATAACTAAATATGCTTTAGTAAAATGTTGTTGTGGAAAGTTCAAATTATTTTTTAATTTTTTTGCAATAGCTCAAGAGCCTCTTGACTGATCTTCGTCAAATTTGCTAGAGGAACTTTTTTTTATTCTAAGATACAATAATTTATGTATCACATCACGTTAGATCATAGAAGGCGCCGCAGGACCGTATAAAAATTATGCTTGGTAGAATTTGATAACTTTAACCGTTTCGAGGAATGTGCCGTTAAACATTTCAATAATTTTTTGAAAGACAAATTCAAATTTAATGAAACAAAATGTATTTATTGAAAAAAGTACCAAACGTAAGGGACAACAAAATGATAATTACAGCGTAAACTCTTTCTCACTCTCTTATGAACTAATGGATTATTTTCATGGTATTGAGATAAATACATAAATCAAAAGACTGTCTAAAATAAGGATCTAATCTTATTAAAGACCAAAAAATTACGTAAAAGTTGACTTATGACATTATAATCTTTCCCTCTATGCAAAAACTCCAGTGTTGCAGCTTAGAGTAAATTTTCGTTATGGTCTCCACCTACTTCTATTCCTTTTCTAATTTTATTCATAAAAGATTTTCTTACATTGAAAAATACATTTTCCTGTCCTCTAATAAAATTTGTATTTTGTCCCGCAGTTCTTTTCTTGAGTTGATAGAATTTGCATAGACTAAGGACTTCATAGGTCCCCACACATAATAATCCAAAAAATTATAATCAGGACTCCTTGGTGGCCAAGCAAACTCACTTCCTCGACTGATCCATCTATTTGCGTGGGAAGGTATCATCAAAATAATTCCTGACTTCAATGGAGAAATGAGGGGGAGCTCCATCTTGCATGAACCACATTCTGTTCCGTATATCTAGCCTGAAAGCATGTAATATATCAGCAAGAATATTTTGAAGAACGACATATAAGACTGTCCACATTTAAACTTGGAGAAAGGACAAATGGTCCCAATAATTGATCGCCGATGATACACCAAATATTAATCTTAAATTCTTGCTGAAAATGCCTTTCTTTAACGGCATGAGGATTTTCTACTTCAAAGTAATGGGTATTTCTCCAGTTAAAAACGCCTCGGCGAGTAAAAGTTGCTTCGTCGGTAAATGAAGTGTTCTTAACGATCCCTGTTGTGTTTATTTAGAACAAATTGGAAAAAATTGTAGCCTTTGTGGAAGATCCCTTCGAAGCAAGTTTTGTACAGGTGTGAGATGATATGGGTTGAAGCATTCTTTACGTAAAACTCTTAGGACAGATTGTTTACTCACTCCTGTTACCGCTGCTAAACGACTTGAGCTGATTTGAGGATCTTCATCCACACGAACTAAAATTTCTAGTTCTTGATCAGGAGTAATTCGTTTCGGTCGCCTTACATCGTTTATATGGCGAAATTAACCCGTTTCTCCCAAACGATGAAGCAGATCTTTGGAAATCTTGTGGTCTGGCTGTATTCTATTTGGATATTGCAATGAGTCTCGCTGCAGCACGTCCGCTAAAATTATTTTGTGCGTAAACACATATCATATCCCTCATTTCCCTATTTGAAAAATTATTATGTCTAGGAATAGTAAATAAAGAATTTAAAGAAATTAGCTCGAGGAATACAAGAACAAAATAAAATGATTAAATGACGTAAATGACAGAACTAAAACATAACCAAAGCACACTTTTCAATAAATACACTTTGTTTCATTGAATTTGAATTTGTCTTTCGAAAAATTATTGAAATGTTCAACGGCACTATCCTCGAAAACAGTTGGAGTTATCAAGTTCTACCAATTGTACCTTTTAAACGTAAAAGTGACGCCCTCGTCAGATTTTCTAGTCAGTAGTACCACAACGTTCCGTCAAAAGATAATATGAAAAAAATCCATCAGATACAGGTCCTGCGGCGCCCTCTATGGTCTAATGTGACGTAATACATAAATTATCATTTCTTAGAATAAAAAAAATTCCTATAGCAAATTTGGCGAAAGTCAGTCTAGAAGCTGTTGAGTTATTGCAAAAAAACGAAAAAGTAATTTGAACTTTGACACCCCTGTATCTTTTTCCACAGCAGTATTTTATTAAAGCATATTTGGTTATATCCTCATAGTATGGCTTAAAGAATCTACCTCTGAACTATGGCCTATTATAAATGGTCCACCCTGTATATTTTTTAAAAGAAGAAAATCCGCAAGCCCATTTTTCGAAGATCTTAGCAAAGTTGTTTTTTATCGAGATTGACTTGTAATTAGTTAAATTTTAAATATATGGCACCTATATAGTGAATGTTTGGCTACTGATACTAATTTGTACAAACATAGACCAATAATCTATAAACTCATGTAATTGCTCAAACTGATTCTTTAAAATTTCATATGAAAGTTAAGCCAAAAATATCTACAGTGAAATTCCAAGTCATAATGTTAAATCCGTTCGACATCCGAATTCCTTTCACTGCTAAAGAGATTTAATTTACTCGGTACAGATTCTATCAAATCAAATATTAACCATACATTAATTAGAGTGTGTGAATTGTTGTTCAAATTGTTAATTATTACATACCCTTTGAACTTTAAAGCATAACCTAATACATAAATTACCAATTGCTCTTGAAAGCATGTTATGATATTTGATTATTATTTTCTGTAAGCAACACATCTAGAAAATAATAATATTGACTCCACATAAGAAAAGTAAACAAAATGTAAATAGAGCACAGGTGAGAAAAACATTTCTGTGTTGAGGGATTACAGGGATACGTGAACAAAAAAGGGACATAAAATCTCAGTGAGAGGCAAAAGAGCAAGGCAAACGTGAGCAGAGGAGGAAAGCTGGCAGTGTACTCGATGTCAGATAAGATGCTGACAAAGGCGTAGATAAGGGGCGTCCTTTTTTACTGCATTATAAATAGATATTACCTCTAGGGAAATTAGATAAATAATAGTATTAACTTTTTGTGGCTTTTGAACGAGATATCTAACTTTGAAAAATCAAAATTTTTAAATATAAAACAAAAGTAATTTTAAGAATTCAACATTTTTCTAACTTATACCTAATATAATATATTATCCATGACATTGTGTAAGGAGGTGGACTGGGATGTATGTGAATGAAAATATAAAATCCGTAACATTCGAATGTCATATTACATTGAACATAATATAATAAAAGAAAGAAAATAAAAGTTATTTTTTTTTTTAATTTGCTTTTCTTAAAGACGTACTAAAAAGTAAAAAATAATTGCAAGAAAAGCAAGGCGTGAGCACTTTGTATGGTTGTACACAAGATGCGCACGCCTTGCTTTTCTTGCAATTATTTTTTACTTTTTAGTACGTAAGTTTAAAAAAAGCAAGTTTTAAAAAAATATATTTTTTTACTTTTTAGTCCTACTTTAACTATTTATAAATTCGTTCATCTAATATCATGCCATTGTGCGGTAAAAAAACGAACGTAGAAGTCACTGATCAGGCGAGAAACCTTTTGTATTCTATGTTTTGCAGGAGGTGCCGGCTGGAGAGTACATTTGATCAATTTTCACCCCTGCGCCCCCTACGTGCGGATATTTGCAAAAGTAACGGTGGAATATTGTATTGTCATCCGATCTTAGTAACTGTGCAAAATTTCATCAATTGATTGTCACAAGAAGTGTGTTAAATAAGATGGATGTAAGATTTAAACAATAACATGAAAAAAAAACTTCATTATAAGTTAAAAAAACCAAGGAAAAAAAAGCGAAGACTATACAGGCTGTCTCACCGGGAACTGAATCGATCAATATAGAGAAAAGTATGCATCGTAAAATTTTGAAAATTTTGATAATTACTAATGTCGGTGTGGCCAATCCAACTGAAATAATTACAAGTAGCTGGCACTTCCGCTTATACTGGAAGTCGATACCAACTTGCTTATTTCAAATGGAATACCCTATATATTTTAGGGTTTCGAAAAGAGCATAAAATTCTGAGTCGAAAGTATGTAGCATATCCTATACCTAAACCTAGCCGTTTCAGAGATGTTTGACATTTTATAGAAAATTTGACAGGTGCAACGGTTTGCAAGAACCGTTATAACTTTCTTCGTGTAAAAGATCTTCATTTGATTCTTGTCATGTAAAAAGAACACAAGGAGAACTAGGTTTTACAACTGAAATAAATTCAATAATATCATACCAAGTGTTCCGTTTTTCGCGTTACATTTTGTCAACTTTCAAACTGCGAAAACTTGTTTAGGTCAAATGGAACACCCTGTATTATTTTACGTCAAGTTGTGTAAAATTGAATTTCCTTTTTTTCTGATATCATTGTGAGGGCTAAAGTTACAACTTTTTGAAATATTTGCGATTTTATTAGGAATTCATGAATTGTTGTAATCATTTCATCAAAATAGCCATGATTAGAAACAATCAGTCATTATCTTATGTCAAAAAATGCCAGCACGTTTAAATTACACCCACGAAGCCTTTTTAAATTTGTTTATTATTTATGGAGAATGTGATAAAGCAATATCAAGAATTTGCAGCACATTTGCTACTCGATATCAAGAAAAACGAAAACCGTCACCAAACACTGTAAAACGCATACTGGAAAATTTTAAAAATTATGGCTCTGTCAAGGCAAAAATGCAAAGAAAAAAGCCTATTGTTAATGACGCAAACATTGAAATGGTCATTCTGGGATATTTTCATGCATTTAAAAGGATGTCATTAAGACAAGCTGCTCTGGAATCGGGACTATGAAAGGATATTAAAACATGAGTTTCACTCGTTTTCATTCCATATGGTTCAAGGATTAAAAGAAACAGATTTTCTAAGAAGACAGAATTTTTGTGAGTTTATTCTAATAAGGTCTGAGGGTCACGATTCTTATTTGGGAAATATTATATGGATACATGAAGCAAAATTTACTAAAAATGGACTTTTTAATAGACACAATTCGCATTATTGGAGTGACTCAAATCCTCATATGTTCAGAGAGCGAAACTTTCAGGAAAATTGGCAGTTCAATGTTTAATGTGCCATAAGAAACGATAGAGTGGTGGCATTACAATTTTATCAGGAAAATTTAAACGGTAAATTAAATGTTCTCTTCTGCTAATATGTATAGGTAAATTTTTGTTTTTTTTAGGTGGAAGATATCTGAATATCTTACAAAATTTGAATAATAACTATTTAAAAAATTTACCTCTCGCCGAACATAGAAACATTTTTTATCAGCACGACGGTGTTCCCCCACATAACGCATATTTAATTAATAATTTACAAGAAACTTTTTATGATCAATTATTTAATTTGGGGAACTATTAAAAATAAAGTTTATTAGAGCCCATTAACAACCATTGAAGATTGTATGCATAGAGTAAGAAATGCATTTCAAAACATATCACAGGATTCAATTAGAAAAGCTACCCATGAGGAACTAATCCGAAAGTGCGAAAAATGTGTCGAGGTTCGAGGGCGGAATTTTGAGCAATTATTAAATTAAAATGAAAACATATTTTAAATTGATCTTATCTCTGCTATTTTAGTTCATGCCATATCTTCAATTCGATTAATACGCATGTTACAGCGATAGTGTTATTTTGCGTTTTTGTGGATACTGAGTAGCAAATGTGCTGCAAGTTCTTGATATTACTTTATCATATTCTCTATAAATAATAAACAAATTTAAGAAGCTTTCGTTGGTATACTTTAAACGTTCTGGCATTTTTTGACATAAAATAATGACTGATTATTTCTAATCATGGCTATTTTGATGAAATCATTACAACAATTCATGAATTTCTAATAAATTCGCAAATATTTCAAAAAGTTGTAACTTTAACCCCCACAATGCTAATATCAGAAAAAAGGGAATTCAATTTTACACAACTTGACTTAAAAAAATATAGGGTGTTCCATTTGATCTAAACAAGTTTGCGCGGTTTGAAGTTGACAAAATGTAACGCGAAAAACGGAACACTTCGTATGACGTTATTGAATTTATTTCAGTTGTAGGGCGTAGTTCTCCTTGTGTTCTTTTTACGTGACAAGAGGCAAATGAAGATCTTTTATACGACGAAAGTTATAACGATTCTTGCAAACCGTTGCATCTGTCAAATTTTTTATAAAATGTCAAATATCTCTGAAACGGCTAGGTTTAGGTATAGGATATGCTACATATTTTCAACTTAGAATTTTACGCTCTTTTAGAAAACCCTAAAATATATAGGGTGTTCCATTTGAAATAAGCAAGTTGGTATCGACTTCCGATATAAGCGGAAGTGCCAGCTACTTGTAATTATTTTAGTTGGATTGGCCACCGAAATTAGTAATTATCTAAATGTTCAAAATTTTCTGATGCGTACTTTTCGCTATATCGATCGATTCAGTTCCTGGTGTGACACCCTGTATATTAACATTATTAGGGTATATTTTTCCTATTTTACTAATCGAGATAACTATCAACAAATCTTATTTTTCCCAAAAACAATACTGATGATAAAATATGTATGAAAGTTTCTTCAAAATTAGGCTATTAAAAACACTAATAAATGTTACAACCACTAACAACGGAAGAGATCTTAACCGCCATTGGGCAGCTAAAAAATAACAAATCTCCCGGCGCCGACTCACTCCCAGCTGAGATCTTTAAAGCTGTGTCGTCAGAGCTCATACCCTACCTCAAAAAACTGTTTGATGTCGTGTGGGAAAGTGGTCAAGCTCCGCAGGAGTTTCGTGATACACTTTTAATCAACCTCTTCAAAAACAAAGGGAGCGCTGCGGACTGTGGAAATTACAGGGGTATAGCTCTCCTGGCTGTTGGAGGGAAGATACTCACTAAAGCGATGGCAAATAGGCTAACACCTGTTATGGAAATGTTACTTCCTGAAACACAGAGTGGCTTTAGACCAAACCGAGGCACATCGGATTTAATCTTCACACTTAAACAGCTTCAAGAAAAAGCACTCGAACATCAAGGAGAAATTCACATGGCCTTCATTGATTTAACCAAGGCGTTTGACTCGGTGGACAGGGAAGTGCTCTGGAAAATTATGTTCCGCTTAGGTATCCCTAGAAAATTTGTGGAAGTATGCCGCAGTCTACATACAAACAACAACGCCCAGGTTATGTATAATAATGTGGCAACCGAACCTTTCCAAACCCTCACTGGAGTTAGGCAGGGATGTGTCCTGGCACCCCTACTCTTTAATTTGTTTACCACTGCTCTAACAATTATTGTTGACAACAAACTGACAGTCAGAGGAATAGGTCTCAGATACCGTTTTGATGGCGGTCTCTTTAATATAGGACGCTTTAGAGCTTTCACGAAGACACGCACACGATTCATTTGTGATCTCCAGTATGCGGATGACTGTGCACTTTTAGCCTCTACGCCGGAAGAGCTTCAAGAACTTTTAGATGTGTATGCCCAGAGCTATGATTCCTTGGGACTTAAAATCAACATTGGAAAGACTAAGATTATGTCAACTCCTCATCAAGTGAACCAAATAGACATTACACTTAACGGAAATTCTCTTGAAGTGGTGGATCAGTTCAATTACTTAGGCAACGTTGTTAATGACAAAGCAAACATGGACAGCGAGATTCGCAATAGAACTAACGCTGCATCTAGAGCACTCTGGGGACTTAGAGAGAGAGTATTTGACAACCACGACCTTGCTTTGTCAACGAAAATGGCTGTCTACAGAGCAGTTGTCATTCCAACACTGCTATATGGATGTGAAAGCTGGGTCACTTACCGTCGTCATGTGAAAGAATTAGAACGTTTTCAACAAAGACACCTCAGAAGTATGATGAAAATCCGTTGGTTCCATCACATATCAAACGTGGAAGTACTCAGGAGAGCAAACAGCCTTCCAATTGAGGTGCTTATTTCAAGAGCACGCCTAAGATGGGCAGGTCACGTTCATCGTATGCATGATAACCGCCTTCCTAAATGTACACTTTATGGTGAATTGCTAAGCGGTAGAAGAAGGCGTGGCGGTCAACGAAAGAGGTTCAAAGACGCTCTCCATGAAAATCTAAAATCCTGCGGTATTGCAGACGAGCAATGGGAACAACTTGCAGCGGACAGAACCGAATGGCGAGGGGTTGTGACCAGCTATCAAGGAAATGTTGCTGCAAGAAGGCCGAATCCAAGACCTAACCAGGTCTATGTTTGTCCTGACTGCGGTCGACATGTGCTCTCCCGAATTGGCCTCTATAGCCATAGTCGTGTGCACCGTAGATGAATGGGAATTACAATAGACTACACCTTTTACTTGTTTTTTATTGTACACAATTTATCGACTGTAACATTTTTATACTCGGACTCGAGTAACGGCTAATAATAATAATAATAATAATAATATCTGATGTTAAAACTACACGCCACTACCAATTAAATCGATCATAAACTAACGTATGCTCTTATGAGCCAATATTCTATCTAATTGGAGGAAGCATTCCTACTCCAGCAGTAGAGTAGAAAAAGAACGGGAAACGTATTCGTAGCACACTTGTTCTAGGTCTTAGGACTGCCAAATCTTTCGGAATATGAATCAATTCAAGATCATTGTGTTGTTAACATCTAATCATAATTTGGAGCTGTTTAGTAAAAAGTAGATATATTCTCCAAAGGTCTTTTATTACGCTAACATAGAAATGGAAATAAATCATTGGGCTTATGTAAAAAAAGGATATGTAATCTGAACATCCAATGGAATTATTTTATTTATTTTCCATATGTCTAACTGAAAACCATGAATCCACATTAAAAATCGATATCAGCCTCAAACTGTAACTCTATCAAAAATTAATTTGTAATTATAACTCATAAATAATATAAGAGTAATTAAAAACCTTTGTCATTTGCGAGTGGAACTATTGAAATAATGTAATTCTGTGCACATTTCCAACATGATTGATGGTACTCACCGCCTCTAAATAATATTTATATATTATAGAATCCGAGATCCATTCTCTCCACTTTTAAACATCACTCAAATATGATCAACAATGATTGATGACCCGATTTTGATAAAAACATTTATTATTTTATTTGCCAGTGCATTTGTAATCCAATTATTTCATCCCGGTAACAATAAAATGAAATTCATCTCAGGTGGAACGCGAGAGGGTTACATTCCGAAACAAAGGATACTCCTGGAACTCTACCGAAAACACCATTCATGCTCCCTTAGATAATGCGACTATTTTAATGCTTTTTCTAGAGAATAGCCCTTTTCATTTTATTTATGTGGCCGTGAAACTAGACATGAACCGATCTTATTATGTTTAGTATAATAAAACATTTACACAATGGGTATTGTTTGTGCACGGTGAATTTTTGTTTTTATTTCGGAAGAATGAGTAATTAAAAAACAGTAGTATTATATCCGTATGCCTTCATTTTGAAATGCAATTTCTGATAAGCATATGAGACCTTTAATAATAATAATAATAATAAGACCTAGCAAACAAGCTGAAAGCTATCTACTTACTAGAGAAAGTTTAGATCGCTCCCATAGTAATATCGGCAAATGGGCTGGTAGACAAAAAACTGCCTAAGACATTAGGACACGTGGGTATATCTGAACATCAAAGAGTGATAGGACTTGCTCAAAAAGTTACAATACTAGCTACCTGTAGTACTATTCGAAGGGTGCTGGCACATGAGCACACAGTTGGTCGTTTAGAACCCGGTGGACCATGATACCAAGAAATCCAACGCAAAGTTGTGGTGAAAGTATACAAAAAATAATAGACACTACAATTCTTCCACTCAACCCCGAAGATACAAAAAATTAGCAAACAAAGGATAAAAACATGTAATTAATAATAATTACATAATTATGGTACAATATGTATCGAGTGCATAAATATATGATTACATTAAAAAGAACCGTAATAATAATAACATTGTAAGGTATCACTTAACACAAATAGTTCATCATCTTTTACTGGTACACAAAAAATAACGATAGGTATTTAATATTTACAAAACACTTATTTACAGAGAGAGAAAAATACTATGAATCTCAAATCACAATAAATCGAAACCGTACATGAAATAGCAAAGTTACAAAAAAGTTATCAGATCTTCGAGCAGTGAGTGTTTTAATTTTTTCTTAACATTGATTAAACACAGGTCCTTTAAAACAGCTGGAATTTTGTTATAATATTTTGCAACGTAGTAGGTAAAGGAGCGCTGAATTAGTGAGGTTTTGTGTGCTAGTGTTGTCAATATACGTTTATGTCTAACATTAACAATATGTGCATTTACCCTAAACCTAATTTTACTTAAATACCGCGTATCGCCATTTTTAATAATTCTATGAATTAGGGAGCAAATATGCAAAGCTCTTCTTTGTTTAACTGTTAACCACTTTAATTCCTGAAATTTTGCCGGAATATGGTCATACAAGCCATATGTAAATCGTATACAGGTGTTCTGTATCCGCTGCAGACGTGTACGCTCATAGTGATTTAGAAGAGGCCCATACGCCACATCTGCATAATTTAGTTGTGACAAAACCAATGACTCACTCAGTATTATTCTGTATTTAATAGACAACAAATGTCTATTGCTATATATTAATTTTAGTTTACTGAATGCATTTTTAACAATATGTGTAACATACTCCGAAAATTTCAACTTAGAATCTATAAGAGGCCAAGCTTTTTAGAAATGTTGCAAAGTTGCAAGACCTGATCATTTATATTAATATGAATACGATCAGTATACAAACCGCATGATGCTCTGCGTCCAAATAACATTACTTTGGATTTGGTGGGATTAATAGTTAGACAATATTTTTCCGACATAGATACTAGTGCCCGTAAATCCTAATTTACTCGTACACATGCCTCAAGACAGTAATTTTTTTCAAACGAATAATACATTTGGGTATCATCTGCATAAAAGTGACTAGAACAATACTGTAAACTATCTTGGAAAGTCGATGTGTACAAAATAAACAGTAGAGGACCTAATATGAAGCCCTGAGGAACTCCGGAGAACGTGTTTAATAGATTGAAATATTGTTACCAAATTTGACCATCTGTTGCCTATTTAATAAATAATTTTTAATGAGTGGAATCAAGCAAGAACAATATAGTTAAGTTATCTTTATCACACTTCAATAAAATATCATCAATAACCTTCAGCGAAGCTGCAGTACACCTGTGATTAACTCTAAATCCTGATTGGTTTTGAGGCAATAGATCACACACTTTTAAGTGATTTTTTATTTGAACATTTAGTATTATATTTTCTAGGATTTTAGATATCACAGGTAAAATAGTAATTGGCCTGAGGTCTCCAAGGTTACTAGGTTTATTTAATTTTGGAAAAGGCAGTATATACGCTATTTTCTATTTAGAAGGGAAGACACTAGTTTCAATGCAATAATTTATCAAATGAGTTATAAATGGTAAAATGGTTGAACAACAATATAAAAGCATGGTTCTTTAACCATGCGGATCTGATTACATCTCTTTAGATGGAATCAGATCTGCCTGGCTATAGATGTTACCGAAAGGAGCATTTTATAAACTTCCTCCTCAGTAACCATTGAAAAATGAAAATCTATTACATTGGGCTTTACATTATTTCTAAGAAATGAAACAGTGGGTTCATCAGCGTTGTCTGTAACTTGACTATAGGAACCGAAATATTTATTTACATCGTCAACACTCCCTAAAAACGGAGGTACATCTCTACAAATTTGGCGATTATAAATATTTAAATCACGAAAGGGTTTCCAACAATTTTTTTTGTTCTGTTGCAAAGAATAATTTAAATAGGCCTTTTTTTCATTAATAATAGCAGTTTTAACATAATTACGCCGATTTTTGTAATAATCTAAATGAGCAGGGTTTTTAGACTTTTTAAATCTTATCAGTGCTCTATCTCTCATTTTACACATAAACTTCACATTTTCGGTGAGCCAAGGGGCTTTCTTCTTAGTTATTTTAACAGTTTTAAGAGTTTTTAAAATTCCGATATGTTCGGAAAAAGGGTTCCCTGGGTGAGCTTAAATTGCCAATTTCACAGGAAATTAGACAGTGATCAGCTATGAACGGCGCATCGGAAACTGTGGTATTTAAAACATTAAGTTCGGCCGAACAGATTATTACATCTAATAGCCAGTGGGGCAATATCGCGTCGGTTTATTTATTACCTGTAAATATAACATAATTTACACTGCTGGATATATTTTATATGTTTTAATTTATACCAATAGAGTGATATCTATAATCCAAGTAAGAACTTCCCGAGACATAAAACGCAACAAAAACTTTACGACCTCATTAAAATCTCTCTGTGTGCTGTCTCGACCGCAATTGACTTGCTTACCTTTATAGGTTTTTAATGTGCGTCGGGTCGTTTGATGCAGCATGCCGCCATGGCCCACGGCTATAATAATTATGTCGTAGTTTTTGTTGCGTTTTTATGTATCGGGAACTTATTTACTTGAACTATACCTGATTAAATCTCAGATAGGTACCTGAAAAATGCGAACGTCAGCCTGGGTCGTGGGAGAGGGACGCACAATACTTATCCACCTTTGGTGGATAAATTTCTCACTTTTTAAAAAGAATTATTGAATATTTAAAGAAACACGAATAGTTGTTCAGGACATCATCATAGAGCTTGATAAGAGAGTTTCAAGTATTGTTAAAATTACGGTAGACTATAATTTACTATTTTAAATTTTCTAATAAGCCCACCAATATCTCTGCTAAGCTGCTGAAAACAGAAGAAAAGAATAGACGCATGTCACTGAGTTAACACCTTTAAAAAGGAACTATATCGTTAATTTTGATATCTAAATTATATAGGCCGTAGCTGATGAAAGTAAGAAAATATGCCCTTGAAAATATCGAGCTGGTAAATATTTTTTAAGTGCTCATGTACGTTGTTAATATTATATGGATTATCAGCCTCGTAAACTGCAGGTTTCCGTAGTATTGTTGCTCGAACAACAAGAAGCGGCAGTAAGCAGCCACCAGCGAAAACCTGAAGGTCACAGATGTGATTTTGTCGTTGTTTAGCCTACCAACTAAACGGGAGAGCACCCGGAAGTACAACGATTCATATAGGTATAGATCGAATTCAAAAACGAGCCCTGTGTGCACGATGACCGGCTCCTCCGCCATTTATTAGAAAGGCTTTTGATGTGAATCAAACAATTCAATTTATTTATAGCCTAGGAGGTATTTGTTTCCGGTTGGGTGAATCGGGTGGTATGGCAGATTTTTGGCTTAATCCCCCCTAAAAGTCATGTGAAATGATAATTTCACTATGCGCTAGTTTGAAAACGTTGGCGTAATTTTTTATTAACAAAATGTGAAAAAATTCCAAAAAATTCCGTTTTTCTCTTCCTATTTTTTCATGTATCTCAGTAACTATTGCTTTTAGAGAAAACTTACAGAAATGAAGAAGTTTTGTAATTAAGTTATAAATAAGATGCAGTTGGTTGTGAATCAAAAATTTTATTTTTATTATTGCAAAAGTAGTAAAAATCGCAAATAAATTTGGAAATAGCAAGTTATTTGTGGAATTTTTTCAAATACTTATATTGTACATAAGACCTTAATACTTGGCTGAAGAAAACTTTTTAATATAGTAAATCTTTCCACTAAATTTTATCAACATTCAGCTTTTGCATAATAATTTCGCAAAAGAATTTTCAAAATGTTGCTGAGGCTAAACTAAAGCATTTAGAAAGTATAAAAGAGTACTCAAATTTTCAAATCCATTTTGAGATATTAAAATCCGTTAATTAGGAGAGCCCAGGGAATTGTTTAAAAATCTGGTTAGCAAAGAGTAGAAATGGCCTCAGTTGAGCCGGAGCAACGCGGGAAATTCAAACTGTTCTAACCTCAAAAGTGGGCCCCATTGCGGCATAACCTAACGCGTCCTCTAAGGGACATAACCTCACTCGGCAAGAAAGAATGTCAAATTTTTAAGCAATTTCCTAGGCTCTCTTAATTAACGGATTTTAATATCTCAAAATCGATTTGAAAATTTGAGTGTTCTTTTATATGTCAAAAAATTTTCAACTTTCTAAATGCTTCTGTTTGGTCTCAGCAACATTTTGAAAATTTGCAAATTTTCAAAACGAAGTTTAGATTGCAAAATTATTATGCAAGAACTAAAAGTCCGATGTTTATAAAATTTGGTGGAAAGATTTATTATATTAAAGATTGTTCTTTTACCAAGTATGAAGGACCTACGTATAATATACGTATTTGAAAAAAATTCCACAAATAAATTGCTATTTCAATTTTTCTTACTACTATTGCAATAGAAAAAATGAATTTTTGGATTCGCAACCAACCGCATCTTATTGAAAATTTAATTAAAAAACTTCTTCATTTCTGTAACTTTTCTCTAAAAGCAATAATTACTGATATATATGAAAAAATAGAAGGAAAAAAACGGAATTTTTAGGAATTTTTTCACATTTTGTTTAATAAAAAATTACGCCCACGTTTTCAAGCTAGCACATAGGGAAATTATCATTTCTATGATTTTTAGGAGCGATTAAGCCAAAAATCTGCCATACTGCCCGATTTACCCAAACATAGGTAATTTTAAGGAGATACCGCCTGGGCTATTAACTCTATTAGCAAGTACAAATACTGTAAAATTTAATTCCCCATTCTTCTCATTAACATATTCTTAAGGACGTAAGCAAGTCCTGGTTAAATTTCATATCAATATAATACGTACTAGCGCACATTTATTATTTTTCTTGATAACAAGGTTCTTCTACCAAAATAAAAAATACAATCGGTTAACGTTCCGGCTAGGGGTCTTTAGCCTTCATCAGAACATAGTTATTAATAAACTAGAGACATGGTTCTTCATATTGAACAAGTTTAATTTTCTTTTTATAATCCGTAATAGATTTAATAATATATTTATTTAAAAAATAAGGGTTTGTCACAGCAAATTTTAGTAAAATCTTTAGGAGAACGTTGCAATACACATACTAGCAGTTTGGCGTGGCCATGCCTAGTAGTTCAAGTCAAAATAACACTAAGAGTAACTCTATTTTTTTCACAGGGCGCCCTCCTTTGGAGATATTGACCCTTAAAGGCTACATACTGAAGAAGGTTTTTGCTCATATCTCCAAAATTGCTCTATAGATTTTAATAAAATTTGCTTAGTATGTATATAAGTAAGTACCTTTGACTCAAAAATATGGCGTCATTTATACCTTGTCTAGAAAATCATGAGTAGACGACCCCTAGTGCTTTTTATATCTAAATTTTGACATGAGTAAATTGTTGAAATATAGGCTAACATTTTTCAAATTCCTTAAACAGTGTTCTAAAAGAAAGATGTTCTTCTTTCACATAATTTAATTTTCCTAACGGCATTAAACTTTTGAGAAAACAACTGGATAAATATAAAGGTCAAATTTGATAAATAGAAACTGATAAGTGATAAATTAACATTATTTATTAAGAAAAGTATTCTTTGTACAAGTAATTACATTAGAAGTTAGGAACTATTTTTGCAATGTATTTTTTTATTTGATGTTGCATCCTTTACGGAAAATCAGCGGTAATCATTATAATAATTAGAATATTACGCAAAATGATTATTATTTTTGTATAGGAAAGGCTAACGTGTGGGTGATACAAAAAGTATATTTGTCTTGTGGGATAAATTTGCTTTTCATTCTTGTTCTTATGGTATTCATTTTCTGTGAAATTTTTTGATTTATACCTGTATATCCCTTCTGTGTTCAATATTTCATAACGTATTTTCATACAAATATTTTCTGATTTTTACTGTAAATATGTTGAGAAAGCCCAGTAAATAGTTATAAATATTTAATTTTGAGATATGACTAAAAATGCACGACATAAAGGAAAGTAAACATTCTTGGTAGACCTTACTATTATTTCTTACCCTAAATTTATACTTAAATAAATTTTAACATAGAAACTTCAGATATTAATGATTTGTTGGATTTTCAAATGAGGCAGTAGGTTTACTTTCGTCTAATTTTTTACCCTCACCGGGAATATTTTAATTTTTAATAATGTTCTTCGATTTTATGTCAAGGCGACATAATTCTAACAAAAAAATTATCTTATATTTAATAATCCAATCAATAGACATAGAAATGGCTCCACCTTGCAAAAGAAACATGAAAGTTAAAACATTGCTTTACCTGGACACTTGGCTGATCCTAACAAGATCAGCATTTATTTTTCTACCTTTTTACAAAATACTACTGATAGTTGTGAAGAAAAAATTAATTAACATATCAACAGCCCTATGATGATAATAACCAGTTCTCATTTAGCTTAACCAGTATTGAACAAAACGATAAGCAGTCTTAAAATAAATGCCCTTGGCGTGTACAATATGCTTAAGTCTTGCAGTCCATTTATTGATAAATACATAACCCACTTCATCAGTTGTTGTATTGAAACTAATTACTTTCCTAATTCTTGGAAAATGTTCATAGGGAAGTCGTTACCAAAAATATCTAATCCCGTAAGTTTTTCAGATCTTCGTATTATAAGTATTCTTCCTGCGATCTCAAAAAGTAGTGTAATAGCTCTAGTTAATGTTACCGATGACATTTTACACGCATATGATAATAAACTGGATAGTGCGCTGGTGCTACTTGCTTTTTCGAAGACGTTTGATACCATTAATTATCAGCTTATTTGTTCTAAATTGAAATATTATGGTTTTAATACTTAATCTGTCAATCTAATCAAATTATACTACTTAAAGCGTTGCAGATTTTTTTTTACAATAATATGTATTCACCAAATACTCAAATTAATTCAGGTGTTCCTCGGGGTTCCGTTCTTGGACCTTTGTTATTTCTGATTTAATCTTTCGATATATTAACTTCCTTAAAAACATATAAAGTACAAGCGTATGCTGATAATATGCAAATATACATTTTGATCATAATGACTATCCTCTCGCTTCCATCCTTATCAATAATGTTCTAAATTTAATTAGTCAGTTTGCCTTTGAGCATAATTTGAAACTGAACCCCTCTAAATCTGGTGTTATGTTGCTTGGAAATAAAAATCATACTCACACCCTTAAGGAAAGCTTAAACATAACTATTGAGAACACTCCCGTGCTGATTGTTAATTCAATAAAAAACTTAGGCATCATTTTGGAAAACGACTTCAAATTTAAAAATCATGTTAAAAGACGACGACGAAAAGAACATTATGTATCTAATTTTAACTATTGAGATTTTCTCTATAGGCCTTGCCTAGATTCTTTTGACAAAAATAGAATTCAAAAAGTTCAAAATTCTTGCATTGGTTATTATACGGTATAAGAACATTTGACCAGGTTTCACATAAATTGAGCGAGTTGATTAGTTAACTATGAAGGAGCGTAGGGTGCATTATCTTGGTAACTTCGTAGTGAATATCATGCATAACGCCTTTTCAGTGACCGTAAGAAACAACTAGTACCTCGAATTAATATACATCCTATAAATAATATAAGACATAAAAATAAATTTGCTATAGTCCATTTGAAAATGAAGTAGAGTAATAAAACCCTACAATCAGAAGCCGCCATGGGTGTGCTACTAATTTTTGTAAAATTCATGGAAATGATATACTATATAGAAATATTAATACTACCTTTAAATTAAACGACGCCGACGTCAAGATTTTGACTGCAGATAAATGGCAAAGTTGTATAAATCACGAAGCTAAAATGTGGGAACTCGATGATCTTAATGACATAACTATAGAACCTATCATTATTAATGTAGGGTCCGAAGATAGTTCATTAGAATTTACAGAGGAAGAATTTTTATTTTACTGAATTGATATTATACATTTATACAACACTACATCGTATTTTTTATAGTTTACAATGAACTAAATCACATATTTCCATAAAAATAAATAATTAAAAATAATTCCATAATAATTTTATTACGTTACATAAAAACACGTAAAGCCGTCTATGAAATTCAATTTTTTAGTGTTTACAGATTAAATTCGTCACATCAGATCAGATGTCAATTGGTAATGAGAGAGCTCGGCAGATAGTTTGAGACGCATTAGGCAAGGACAGATTACAAGGGTTCAACTCAAGCAGGTATAAATTTCCTTAGAACGGGTAACAAACTATAATAAAAATAGAAATAGAGAACTTGCTTAAAACTAATTGCAATTTATAGAAATTACTTATAAACAACCGCACTACATTTATTGAGGATTTGCATTTTTAATGAGCTTTTATTACTCTATTTCATTTCCAAATGGATTATATGCCTCATTACCGAACTGCCCTGTTTAAATGGTCTTTTGTTTATAATTCAATCAAGCTTTACAACTTTTTACCTCTTTAACTCTCCAATCAATTTATGTGTAAAATTATTTTATTTGAATGAGCAATTTTATAGCAGAAGGAAATTTTATAAAATTATAAAATATAGGAATTATAATAATATTCCAACCTATCTACAAGTGCCTTATATAAATAAGGACTCAACAAAACTAAACCAAAACAGCTATTCCCCCTTACGAGCGCTGAATTATATGGTAAAATTTGCGTATTTTGTCTAAACACAGTTAGCACTAAAATACAATGATTCGGAATGCTCGAAAATTCTACGAGGAAGATGCGAGGCCTCCTTCATCTCAGGATGTCACTAACTGCAGACCGGTTTCGACCTAGTTTTGGGTCTCGTCAGTGCAGTGCAAGTGATACCTTCAATACCTGGAGTTCGCATCTCATAGACACTGTTAAGTTCCACCGCAGTAGAGCGTAACTAGCGCCATCTCTCAGTAGTTTCGAAACAATCCAAATCGAACATAAAATTGATAATCATCACTGAATAAGCAATTTTATAGCAGAATAAAATTTTCTAAAATTATAAAATATAGGAATTATAATAATATTCCAACCTATCTGCAAGTGCCTTATATAAATAAGGACTCAACAAATTAAACCAAAACAGCTATTCCCCCTTACGAGCGCTGAATTATATGATAAAATTTGCGTATTTTGTCTAAACACAGTTAGCACTAAAATACAATGGTTTGGAATGCTCGAAAATTCTACGAAGAAGATGCGAGGCCTCCTTCATCTCAGGATGTCACTAACTGCAGACCGGTTTACCATATAATTCAGCGCTCGTAAGGGGGAATAGCTGTTTTGGTTTAATTTGTTGAGTCCTTATTTATATAAGGCACTTGCAGATAGGTTGGAATATTATTATAATTCCTATATTTTATAATTTTATAAAATTTCCTTCTGCTATAAAATTGCTTATTCAGTGATGCTTATCAATTTTATGTTCGATTTGGATTGTTTCGAAACTACTGAAAGATGGCGCTAGTTACGCTCTACTGCGGTGGAACTTAACAGTGTCTATGAGATGCGAACTCCAGGTATTGAAGGTATCACTTGCACTGCACTGACGAGACCCAAAACTAGGTCGAAACCGGTCTGCAGTTAGTGACATCCTGAGATGAAGGAGGCCTCGCATCTTCCTCGTATAATTTTCGAGCATTCCAAATCATTGTATTTTAGTGCTAACTGTGTTTAGACAAAATACGCAAATTTTACCATATAATTCAGCGCTCGTAAGGGGGAATAGCTGTTTTGGCTTAATTTGTTGAGTCCTTATTTATATAAGGCACTTGCAGATAGGTTGGAATATTATTATTATTTTTTTTTAATGAAATAAGTAAGATCATGATAATGTGTAATAAATACTCCTAGTTATTCTGTGTAATTTGTGAGTGCCTTTGTTGTAAATTATATGTATATAGCTATGTGTTTTTAAAGTTGTTACGGTTTTTCTTTTGTTTTAGTGATTTGTTCTAGCCTTCTGTCTTATGTGGTTAAGTGGAATAGCTATTTAGCTAGACTTCGCCACAGTTTGACAGAATATATAGGATGTTTTTTTATAATTGTAATTAAAGACGATTATATTATTATTACTTGACAGGATCTTTCAATTAGGCATATTATTGAAGTTCCTGAGTTTTCGACCTTGACCTTTCAACAATATGCCCAAATGAAGAATCCTACCAAGTATTAACTTTGTTGTACCTTTTGCAAGATAAAATTACCTATTGATTGTGGACTATAATGCTATAGGAAAAGTGAAACGCTGATTTACATTATTTAAATTATGTCTCTGTTTATTTCTATTAAAAAACAAAAGCAATTAAAGTTTGGTAATACGCTAATTAATTGACACATTAAGAATCCTTATTCTATACGTAGACAGACAACTTGCATATGTGATGGAAAATATGAACTTTTGTTACCAGGTACAACCTGAGTATTGCTGTAAAAATATTTCTCTTCCGTTATAATTTCAGACCGAGCAATAAGGACAAAAAGCATCCTGATATAACTTGCTATCCTTTTATTATTTATCTTGCTCTAGGAAACACATTTATGTGGAAAGCAGCCATGAAAATCGGATAATTTAATATCTCATCTATAAACTGAAGTTGCTGAGGTTGCGGTAATGATTTTATCTTTAAAGCGAATAATTTACTAAACTACATTACATTTTTTAAATACCGGAGCTTAAAATAATCAATACAGAAATAAGCGATTTGCTGACCGAACATAAAACTGCATACAAATTATTTATAATTTGGTACCTCTATTAGTGACTATCTAGTTAGAATAGAATAGGACGGAAGAGAATAAAATAAGTTTAATATCAAAAATATATAAGTACTGTTTAGGGAAGTATAAATATTGTAATATAATTTAAATATAAAAACAATGTTTACTTTTTGCAGCTAATGTTAACTTTCTGGAAATAAATATTACCAATTTGTTTCTATCTATTTCTACTTTAGTGTGATATGCCATTTGTTAGGTTTTTAAATAATTTTCTGAACATTAAATTGTCCGAGATAAATTTACAAATTTCTTTATAATTAGCTATTTGCTATTTATTTCACATTTTAAATCTTTTTCTGATCACTTAATACTAAATAAAATACAACTTTGCTTTCAATTTTCAATTACATATAATTATACATTTTTTTTTTACTTTTCAGGTGACACTTCCTGAACATTGGTATCTCCAGACTTTATTGAATAGCTTACCTAGTTTAAATTTATCACTAATTGTTCCTCGTAGCATCTAGTTTGACCATGGTATGAATTTACACTACAATAAAAGTTTTTATAAAAGTTATATGCATAGAATGCCCACTGTGACACTTTACCACATTTTCAGGCTGTTTTAGCCCTTTCTCTATACTTGATTTTGTTACATTTGTTTTGTTGATTTCTTTTTACAATTTTCGCAACTCAGCTAATTTAATTGTTTATTTTGCACTTAAGTTGTTCCTTAAGTTATAATTAGTCTCTTTTATATATGATTTTAAATTCACTTTTGATACATTTAGACTTATAAATTATTAATCTATTAATTTTTTTAAGTCAAATTTTTGGAGTATTATCACTATTGGAGAGTTTCTTCTTCTCTCCACTGGGGTTTTAGAACTCTCATTTTTGAAACACTGTTGTGCCACTATGCAGAAGTTTATAGAGTTTTATATTGAACAATTTAGTGAAATTTACAGTATGGTTATAGCGATTCGTAAGTACAAATGTATTTTTTTATTCTTTTAAAACTTAAACTATTAACAAATATTTAACAATTATTAATTAAATTGATTCATTTCTTACTTTCCCTTCTTTGTGGCACCGAGTTGAGTCTTGCACACTTGTATATGAGTTTTTTTGTCGACATTATATAGTATTTCTTTTAAATTATCCTGATTTTTATACTTGAAGAGTATAGATTTTTTATTACATTTTATTTATATTTTATTCTTATTAATTTTATGTGCTATCTAAATACATGTCAATACATATACATTTGTAAATAAACTGATACTTCATATATGTGCAGCAGGTTACTGTTCATGAAAGAGTTAAACAAAAAAAAAAGTATTGGCGAAATATACACAGCCATCTATGCCTAATCTAATAAAGCTTACATATAGTTACTTTGTTAAATATCATTGCATTTTTCTTTTTGTAAGAGAAATACATAATGATATTTTGTTTATATGCATTTATTTAACGTCGGCCTATTTCCGCTAATGAGGCCTAACACCGACGCCTGTAGACGAACTACCCCCAACCAGGAATTTTGCCGAACCTCTTCCCTTAAGAAGAGTAGGGATCTTTTACCTGCCTAACATTTAATAGATAAGGGACCGACGGCTTTACATCCCTTCCGAAGGATGGTATATCCCCTATACAATCCTCGCCTAAGGTTGTATAACTTCCGCGCATACACTGATATACTCGCTGATATACAAGCCGCAGGAAGATGTTTGAGGAGAGGACGCGGTCTTCGTTGGAACGGTCACCCATCCAACTACTAACCGCGCCTGGCGTTGTTTTACATCGCATATCGAAGAATGTACATAGTAAAGACGCACCCACGCTCGCCCCTATAATGATATTTAACAAGGTAATTTTGTCTTCATAATTTGTTATAATAGAATATCCCAAAGAAGCAGACAACTTCATTTTTGAATATCAGAGGAGTTCTATCAACATGAGCGACAGTATCACAGAAATTGTCAGTTTTCAATAAACTTGAAATCGAATGATACTTGAGAGATAATTCATTGAACAAAGTTATTGTTCATATAATAATTCATTCATTCATGTAATAATACTTAACTAACTTTCATTAGAAATTAAATTTTTTGGGTTTTTTATAAGTTATTTTGTGTTTAACAGTTAACAGTAAATCATCTTAAAATAAAATTTGGGGATACTCAATGATGAAATTGATGCGAAGTTGATAAAAGTGTACTTACCAAAAATCATCAAATCATACTTCTTTTAATAACATGTGATTGTAAAATTATAAAATTTATCGATAAATTAAAACTGTAAAAAAAATTTAACGTCTACAGAATAAAAAATGTTGTAAAACTGCACTAGAACAAACTATCACTTACAATATCTCAAGTGCTTAAATTATATCAGAATATTTTGAAAATTATCCCGAGTCGAAAACGAAGGATAATTTTCTTCAAATAATACTGTTTCGGATAAGAATTTAACTACGCATGATATTCGGTAAGGAATTTTCATACCAAAATCTAATAAAATAATTAAATGTCAAGCATAATCTGATATTATACTATGAAACCGAAACTACAAACTAGGCTGAGTATGCAAGGAAAAATATATACATCCAATGATAAGACAGTCTTTGTTGAGCAAATAGCAAACATTTTGAAAGCCTATGCTTTCCAAATGAAAAGGAGAATCCTATGGTTAATAGCTAAAAACGAGTAACATTTTATTACACCTATGAAATTAATAATTAACTCAGTAATGATATTGCCATTGCAAGACTTGCTTGAAGTACTACGTGAAAAACATTACAAAGCTATATCTTAAAAGAAAACTGAGTGCATCGGCATTAACTGGCAATGAATGCAGAAAAATTATTGCGATTTGAGATGAAAATACTTCAGAAAGCACGTAACGTTTCTGGATTATATAACATGAACGGGCATGGAAAATTGTGGAGAGATTTAAAGCATGCGTAAAATACTTCGTGGAGAAAACTTTTAATCAGGGTAAATTTACGGTACGGATTGAATATAGTCCAATTTTTTCTAAAACTATACTGGGAGAATATAAAAACCCCGTCGGTTGATTATTTTGATAATCTCTGGATGTGTCCTGTGCTGTTTTCTTAAAAAATTAATCGAAAAGAGAGGATATTTTAAAAACTTATAGGCCATTTATAACTACCAACCCAAGTTAAGCAACCAAATTCCAAAAGCTCGTATAAAAACTCTCCAGTTGGAAAGAACACCATACCTTCTTAGTTGAAGTCGCGTCCGAGTTAGACTCATTCGATTTGCTCATAGATACGCTTTATCCCGCTCATTAGCTCAACGCTTGTGCGTTGATATTTGTAACGGGCCGGTAATATTGATTGTAAAATGAAATAAATAACATCAATAAAATACTTATACAGAACTCTGCACATATAATATAAATAAAAATGTTTTCCCGTCGAGCGTGTATTAACGAGTTTGATTAATGTATTCCAAATCGTTTATTAATAACACCTATTCATGCATGATTTTACTATTAACGAACGATTTTAGTATAAACATACATAAAACTAAGTATCCATATTAAGACGTCATGTCATCAATATATTTGTCATTGTCAAGCAGCCGAAAGACTATAAGTAGGATCAGTCTTTCAGCTGGTGTTTGTTGCAATCGAAGCATTAGCGTTTTGATAGTAATATGCAATTATTACACTTAATGCGCCAGACTTGTAACTTGTAATTCAGCGCTCGGCAGGGCACATAGCCCGGAAAGTAGCTGTTGGTTGCAGTCTGGTTACGTTCCTAATAGTAAAATAAGGACTTTATGGAGGAGTTTGCGACTAAAAATATTATGTTTAATTTATGACTTATTTAACAAGCACTTAGGCCTGTTCATGTAAGTATACCACTTTCATCTTGGTTTCCGGAAGCCTAAAAAGTAATGCTCAAAGAAAGTGATAATGATTATACCTAAAAAATTAACGTATTTTTAAAAACTTTTTCCTATAAAAAGTTTAACCATCATATGAAAATCTTAATAAATTGGCAAGAACCAATAGTGTTTACATCTACTTATAGAACTTAAGGTGGGCATATCCAAGAGAGATAGAGAGATCCGATAAGCAAATATTTATTATTTTTGGCCATAACTTTTTTTTTAATACATATATCAGTAAAAAAATATAAGACTGCCTAAGTAGAACTATGACAGGTGAATTTTCATTGAATAATTTCAGTTGTTTGCAAAATAGTTAGATTTCATTTTTAAAATTATGTTAATCTTCGTATTTCCCAAATTTAAATCTAACTATTTCGCATATGTTTGAAATTATTGAAAAAAAATTTATAACACTACTCTTATTATAGTTCTATTTTGGTAGTCTTATAGTTTGTTTGCAAAATGTGTTCTAGAATAAGAAGTTATGGTCAAAAACAGCAACTATTTCCCTATGGGACCTCTCTATCTCTCTTGGATATTCTCACCTTAAATATTTATAGGTACTTTGTATCATAGTAGTTTCGCATCGAGGGATATTCGAATTGTTTGTTTGTTTGTTTATGTTAAAGACAAGTTCTTTATTTATTTCAGGGATTAACATTAGAGATCATACCGCTTTGAAACTTTAAGACATAAACTGAAAGTTCGGAGTCCCAAACAAGTATTCCAAATTAGGTATACTTTGCCAGTCCGTGAACACAGATGTACTAAACGTATTGCAGTGCGGTTTTACAACTAAATATAACTAATGTTGAAGCTGATAGCTTAGCAGCAAATGTCGCCGCAAAGTCTCTAAACTTTTCAGACAACTTGATTTGTTTCGAGTATATGCCCAAACGCAGATGGAGCAATAGAAAACTTTCACTATGAAGCATTTCTATTGCCAGCTCGAATCCGAAACGACGTTCCGACAGCAAACAGAATAAGCAATAACGAATGCAAATTTCGATTCAGGAACTCTGGAAGAGAGATTACTTTCTTGGCTCTTGTAATCTCTTTTGTTTTTAATGAAAAAATCATGGCGTTTTCGACAAAGGATTTACTGTAGTAGGTAACTCACGTGCAAACTTGCGTATTATATAAAAATATTATTCCAGAGATCTGATACATAATTTTCAATTCGGTAATGATACCAGTATTGAAATCATATATACGGGATCAGGCTGTATACACCAGTATTTAAAAAATATATAAGGAACGAGAAAATTTCACGCATTTTCTACTTATTTGCGTAGTATATTGCATCTGCACGGTTTTCAAGGTCGTTGATTGTATATACGATTGGAATTGAAACCGTATAAAAACTAAAAGCCGGCAAAAATAGTCGGCATCTCTTTATTGTACATGGGCGGAGGTAAATAGAAATGCTTGCCATAACAAAATGATAAGATTTTCGGGCGTTATTATATTATCCTCTGTTTCAAATGGTCTCCAGAAAGCCATGGTAAATTAGTAAATAATTAAAATATTTTACCTTTTGTACAGTAGTAAATATTTATAAATATGAACAGTAACTAACTAGACTCCTACGCTTGATATTATAATAGGTATTTATGCGCTGCACTGGCACATAGACAGCACGATATTAGACTTCCACGTTCCAAGATAAAGAAACGATTTACGAGTTTTCTTGTGCTAGTAGGCCTGTCCGTTTTATTACCTTTAAACCAATGCAGTCGTAGATGTTTCATTCAGGCTGATTACATTGACAGTCTCGGACTCGCCTGCACAGTTTCAACTACCGTTTGAATCTCAATACCATTGCCAAATATATAGGACAAAATATCAAGTTCAGTACGCACGGTCCTGTGCTTTAAAACTGACCAGTTTCAATTCCAATCGTATATACTTTAACACATAACTTCACTTTAGTTAGTGGATTGCCGCGGGTAAAATAGATCAAGGATGCTAACTTCAAAATGTTTGGTTATGTTTTGTGATATTTGACATTATAAGGAATTAAAAATACTGGCTTGTTTGCAATGAAGTTCTAAAGAAATTTAGATTTGTCCGATATTTATAGGTCAATCCGCCTATCTTGAAAAAATTATTAAACATCAAAAACGGTCGAAAAAATTTAAAATTTACTAACTTTGCGACGAAAAGGAGAAATTTCACCAAAGTTGGTGAAAATAAATTTATTTGTTTGTTTATTTATTTATTAAGATATATGTAATAAAAATAATAATAATGTTTATTTAGAAAGAAAGGGAGCATATTACATATATAAATTCCACAAATATTATAGTTTATAGTTGCATACACGTACATAAATAAATTTTCCTTAAATAAATGAACATGAAAGAAATCACAGAAGTAGTTAAACTACTTGTATATGTATACAGGGTGGGGCAACAGTGCGTCGCACCTCGATATCTCGAGTTCTACGATAGCTAGAAATTTTTAAAATAATTGCAAGTAAATTAGAGAAAAAACCTGTCACTGGATATTATTATTATTTTTAAGACGAAATTACTGGACCAAGTGCCTTTTTTTTAATAGAATGCTATATGTATATCAGTACATTTTTTGAAGCCTCTTTCTAGGCTCTGTTTATTCCTGTATTAGCATTGAATACCTCCCAACCACTTGAATGTAATGAATTTTTTTGTTGAAATGATGCAATCTGCAGATGGATATTAAAAAAAATCACCACAGCCACAATTATGGGTTTTAAGAAAAACTTATGAGAATACCAGTTATGAAACATATAATTAATGTTTTTGAATTATTTTCATTTCCTAAAAATGTACAGGGTGGCCAAAAACTATTTTTCAATTATGAACATTTTAAATTGAAATTTCTCAATTTTTTCAAGTGGAACATCCTGTATATTTTTCGATGATGTAGAAATAAAAAACGATCATTTTTTATAAGTACTTCCCTATAGCTAATTGCAACCAGTTTTGTTTTATAAATAAATAAGTGTCAAATTAAACAATAAACTTTAAAAAAGAGGTTCTGTCAAATTATTTATTAGAAAAATTTATAATAGGTGTTTGACATGTTGCCCATTTTGATTGAAACGCGTCTTAATGCAATTTTCAAATGAGGCCATTTAGTGGAACCATTTCTTCCAATCCATTGAAATGAGTAAATATTATTTAACCGGTAATTTACTGTAATGTTTTTTTTGTACATTTTTTTGCTGTTTTCGTTATTCGACAAGCAATAAAACCTCAGTTTGGTATAGATTGTCGTGTACAAAGGAGCATTTATCACACTTATCGGTCGTTACAATTTGTATTGAATTTAAAATATTTAGAATTTTACAATATAAATTTTAATAAAGCGGAAGTTGTAGACATGACTTTTGTTTTGGGCGAGTCAGACAGAAATTGTTTACTTGTCAATAGAATTTATCACCAATGTTATCCTGAAAGAAGAATTTCTGGTGTTAACAGCTTCCAAAACCTTCTCGATAGATTTCTGGAAACTGGAAATGTCGAATATAAAAAAAGTGAAAGAATAAATCGTGTTGTGAATGAAGAAAATGAGTTTTCTGTAGTGCTGGCAACGGCTGAGAATCCCCATGTTAGTAAAAAAGGTACGCATTTACATAAATTTAGAAACTTAATAATGGAAAAACAGATTAGGCAATTACAAAATATAAATAATAATCCTTTATTTGACAGGACTGTCATTTGACATAGTAGCGGCAATAGAAAAAACGGCTCAAAATTTACCAACAGAGAGTGGTAATGAATATCGCATACGGGCAAAAATTGCTTTAGAGAAGCAGTATAAAATTAAAGATAATTTAACTCCAGAAGAAAAGTTATCGATAAATTCTTTAAAACGCGATGAAACTATAAAAATATTGCCTGCAGACAAAGGTAATGCCACAGTCATTATAGATAAAGATATATACAACACAAAAATCATGACTCTTGTAAATGAGGGACCCTACTCAAAACTAAACAAAGATCCAACAAAATCAATAGAGAGCAAAATTTACAGAACTCTGTTTAAATACAAAAATGAATTTAATGATTTTGAACGAAGGCAACTTACACCACATCATAGTAAGCCTCCTCATTTTTATGGCTTACCAAAGACACATAAACAAAATATTCCTTTAAGACCAATTGTTAGTTCTATTAATTCACCATGTCATAATTTGGCAAAATTTTTACTTAAAATTATTGATCCATTATCTGGAAATACCGATTCATATATTAAAAATAGTAAACATTTCATAGAAAAAATTTATGAAAACGATATTCATGAATCACACCTGATGGTTAGTTTTGATGTAGTTAGTCTTTTTACCAATGTTCCGGTAGATGAAACCTTAAAAATAGTTAAAGACAGGTGGCTAAATGATAATAATTTGTAAACTAGAACTAAATTAAGTGTAAATAGCATAATGGAACTCTTAACGCTGTGTATAAAAACAACCTATTTTCAATTGGACAATGAGTTCTATCAGCAGGATTTTGGTATGGCTATGGGGTCTGCATTATCACCAATTTTAAGCAACATATTTATGGGGAACTTTGAGAACACACATGTTCAAAATTGTATAAACAAACCGGTTATCTGGTGGAGATATGTTGACGACATCTTTGCAATTTGGCCTCATGGTGTCGATTTACTAGATAGTTTTTTAGAAAATATAAATAGTAAGGAACCGTCTATTAAATTCACATTAGAATTAGAAAGCAGGAATGAACTACCGTTTTTAGATGTTTTAATTAGAAGGGTAAATAATACAATTGAAACAAGCGTTTATAGAAAACCAACACATACTAATAGATATCTAAATTTTAACTCGAATCAGTCAATAAATGTTAAAAGAGGTGTTGTAAAATGTTTATACGATAGGGCCAAAATAATTTCATCTAATAATGAAATATTAAATAACGAGAAAAAATTTATCAAAGAGGTTCTAGTACAAAGTCAATATCCTGAAGCCTTTGTTGATAGAGTTTTCATAAATGTTGAAAATAGGGACAATCAGGTACGACAAAAACCTGAACGTCATTATACAGCAATAATTCCTTATGTATACGGACTATCGGAGAAGGTACGCCGTATAGGTGACAAATTTGATGTTAGGACGATATTTCAAACAGGGAACACTTTAAGATCTATTTTAACAAAAACAAAACCGATAAACAGGGAGCAGAATTCAAAAAACTGTATTTACAATATCCCATGCGAATGTGATAAATGTTATGTGGGTGAGTCATCCAGACCTTTCAGTGTGAGGTTGGATGAGCACAAGAATTACATTAGAAAGAATGAAATTCAGAAATCAAAGATTTGTGAACATGATTGGGAAAACGGACATAGAATAAACTGGGACTCGGCAAAAATTTTGACAAAAGAAACAGATACCAAAAAAAGAAAAATTAAAGAATCAGCAATAATCTTATTAAATGAAAATAAGTGCGTATCGAATTGTTCTGTAGATATTTGTACAACCTGGCTACCAATGTTAAAAGAAGAACTTAACAAACTCAACATTATCTAAAAGAAAATATCATCAGTTCTATGTTCTGTGTAAGTAGTAAGTATCTATGGAAATAACATAAACAGAATCTTAAAGCTGTGTATTTGACATACACAGCAAAATAAGAGTTCTTCCAAAAAATAGCTTTGAAAACGGAAAGAGATTACTTTCCGAAACGTCAGCAAAATACATTATTTCTGTGTTTATTCCGATTTATATTATTTGCAAAACATAACCTCTGACTTTTCCTTTGGCGTAAACGTCACGGGCGCAGAGGTTTTTTCCAATAATTCTATTATTTTGTAGATTCGGTGATTTGTTTGAAGAGGATAATAATATATGTGGTAGAAAACCCAAATAATAGGAAAGAATATAAGAAGTGAGCTCATTAGTAGGAATAAGTAGACGGTGTGTGGGTCGAATCTTAAAAACAAATAATTTGCATGCATATCATACTCAAATGCACCAGAAATTATCTGATGACGATTTTCAAAAGCGCCTACAATTTTGTAATTGGGCCAGAGGTGAAATGCAACATAATGTAAATTTCTTCAATACTGTTTTATTCAGTGATAAGGCAACTTTTCATAGAAATGGATTAGTTAAGAGGCACAATTTCCATTAATATGCTTCGGAGAAGCCTCACTTTTTTATGCAAGTTGATAACCAACACAGATGGTCTGTAAACGTTTGGGGAGGAATTGTTGGAAAACATGTAATAGGGCCACATTTCTTTAATAGTACATTGACTAGCGCTATTTATCTTCATTTTTTGGAAAACTATCTGCCACAAATTTTGGTAAGTCTCCCTGAAAGAATTCGAAATAGGATGTGGTTTTAGCAAGATGGTGCTCCACCACATCATTTAAATGAAGTTAGAGACCACTTAAATAACACGTAGCGTAATCAATGGATTGGAAGAAATGGACCCACTAAATGGCCTACTAGATCCCCAGATCTGACAAAAATGGATTTCTTTTTATGGGGAAACGTGAAGGAAATTGTTTATAGAGACACACCAACAACAGTACAAAATATGAAGGAAAGAATAATAACTGCCTTTCCATCTAATCCACAGCTAGTTTTAGGAACAGTGGGAACCTCATTTCAAAATCGCATAGAGATGTGCGTCAATCAAAATGGGCAACATATGGAACATTTATTATATTTTTTTCTACTGAGTTATTTGAAGCAACCTCTTTTTCTTTAAGTTTATTTTTGAATTTGAATTTTGTAATTATTGCTCAATAAAACGCAATTGGTTGCAATTAGCACTAGGGAAGTATTTACAAAAAATGTTCGTTTGTTTTTCATTTCTACATCACATCGTTGAAAAATATACAGAGTGTTCCATTTGAAAAAATTGAGAAAATTCAATTTAAAATGTTCTTAATTGGAAAATATTTTTTTGCGACCCTGTACATTTTTAGGAAATGAAAATGATTCAGAAACATTAATTAGATATCTCGTAACTGGTTTATTCACATAAGGTTTTCTCAAAACCCATAATTGTGACTATGGTGATCTTTTAAGTATCCATCTGCAGATTGCATTATTTCAACAAAGAAAATTATTACATCCAAGTAATCCTAATATAGGAATGAATAGAGCCTAGAAAGAGGCTTTAAAAAATGTGCTGATATACATAGCATTCCATTTAAAAAAAAGGCACTTGGTCCTGTAATTTCGTCTTGGCTCGCCCTGTATATTTGAAAATAATTTCCAATTATAGGCTTTTTTATCTAGTTTACTTGCAATTTTAAAAAAAAATTCTAGATATCGTAGAACTCGATATATCAAGCTCCGACGCACTATTGCCCCACCCTGTATATTATATCGTCCTATTTCGTATTCTTATTTGATACTTATTTAATAGTCGCGATTGATAAGAAGCGTTATCTATAATGATAACTTAAGTTGGGGGAATATTAGATAATAGCTGTTCAACGAGCCATTTTGAAACAAATCCGCGGTCATATCTTCGTGATAGCCAGTAGAACATCATTTTATACTATTGGCTGACAAGAGCAGTGCGTTAGATACGAACCCATTTTTACTTCCGGCATGTAGAATTTTAATACATTTTCCACTTGAACATGGCGCATTTAAAGTACAATTTCAAAATTGTACTCAAGTCTTGTCTACCCAACTGTAATTAACAACATCACGCGTATCAAACCACGTCTCGTCAATATATATTACCGACCTATTTGATTCTCGATTCTCTTTTATTCTACACAAATATTCTGTCGAATTTCCACAATATGGCGTGATTTCATAACTAGGTATTAAACGGTTGTTAATTTTCTTATATTTCCAAAGTAGGGACTTCATTTTCTTGATAGTTATAAACTGTTCTTCGGATAATGTCTTTTGAAGCATCGTCAATTTTTTAAAAAATTTTCTTTTTCGTTTTTTTTAACACAGTGATCTACAATTTTTTAATAATAATAATAATAATAAATAGCAAATACACCACAGGTAATGACGACCTGCTTTATCCCGGAAGGCGCTAGAAGAGCCTTGTGTGGGAGGAAGTTTAATTGTAGAAATCGGAATCTTAGTTAATTCAAACATTCTTTTTCTAATACCTCTATGCGTTATTTGATTATTTTCTCTCTTTAAGCAGTTATAAATATTTAAAATAAAACGCTGAGTTTGCACTGGTAAATCTTGGTTCTTACATTCCCAACTCAATTCGATCAACTCCGTTACCTCGTCTTCAACATTTTCATTATGTACATTTTCTTCTGTATCAAATAGTCTCCAAAAAGCCATTTTAAAAATATCTTTTTAAAGAAATATTACACTTAATAACAATTATTATAGGTAAATATAACACAAACAGCTTAGTTTTATTTTATTAGGAGAGAACCACCACGCAAGGTTACATAATCGTACGGCACTGCCTGGTTTCACGAAAACAATTTCGCACAGCAATTTCTGGTTTTATAACTGGTCATTCTGAACACCAGCTTGAATTCTTTACCGACTGCCCGCATCGGCGCAATTGTACATCTGCTCGACTACATCTCATACGAGGGGATAAATTATATCAATAACGCGACGCTGACTGCTGTATACCACTATAGAGAGGCATAGCAACGGATATTCCTAGTAGAGACGCTGAATTTACAATATTTCAAACTTACATTGGATACAATATACATCTTTAATCATTATTGACTTTTACATCACAGTTTGCTATTTTATAGAATGAATCGTTTTATGTTTTGATGTTTTTATTGTTCGCGGTACAAAAATTCGTAGCATTTTAAATCGTAATAACATGCTCCAATTCCCTGGTGTAAGTACATTTAAAATTTTACTTATGCATTTTAATGGTCATAAACTTTAAATAAATCACAAATATTAATAGAGCAGAACCGAGAATGTTATCAAGTTGTCAGGAAGGAATATACAACGACATTTTCAAAATATTATTCAACTATAATAGGGCTTTTAAAGTCAGCACCTACGCTAACAGTCTCTCTACGATCGACGCAGTTTTGTCGCAGTAAGTCCACAATAGGAGCTGATAATGATCAACATTTAAAATACATTACCCTAGCAGTACCCTCGCATATTAGACCTTCCAACTCACAATTTAAACTCGAGTCCACTCCATAAAATAAGCTGGTATACAACTATTAGGTTGGTTAACTTCTAAGTGATATATTGTCAAACAACTTTGTTGTTACAAGTATTAATTCTAAGTACTTGTGTGTATATTTACATAAGAACTCGCACTACCGGTATTACTAAAAGAATATTAACAATTATCATTTATTTCTCCAAATTTATTGCTCCAAATGTCTGACAAAATAACAATACTCATAAGAAATAAAGATGAATAAGAAAAGAAATAAAATACTTGCACATTAACTTTGTTTAAAATTAGCAATACATCAGGTAAAAGTTATAATAATAATAATAATTGTCGAGTGGATTTTAAGAAACCATTCCAGAGGCGACTTTGATCAAGAGCATTCTGCATCAAAACCTCGCTCGCTACAAACGATACGTCAATGGACTCTACGTGAAATCGTTTAAAAATTGAAGAAACAGAAAATATACATAACATAGTTTTATATTCTGTCTATCTAGCTCTCTAGCTCAGTCAAGTGTCAAGTACAGAGTGTGATACATATGCGTGAGAATGAATGAATTTGAAACCTGTAGGCTCGTGTGTATGTAAAAGAACACGATAAAACCCTCGATGTACTTTTCTAAACTGTAATAAAATCCGACATTTCGCATGAAAAGCGTGCTTCACGTAAAAATATCGTTGGAAGAGGTTTTTATATTTTTAATCATATTCTCGCTCTAGGGAGAGTTTTTATGCAAATATTTCAATAACTCATCAAGGAGTGTAATTTTAGAAAGTATAGTAAATGTCGCTGCATGGGGACGTAATGTCGCCCCGACCACCAAAATTTAGAAACAGTAACAAAATTTGACTTTAATTTCGGAAATTTCAAAATTAAAAACCCTTTTCCGAATCCACGTTGTTAAGCACTGCAACTCATGCGTTGTGTTAAATATGAGGACAAGTTAATCCAGTCTCTTGTCAAAGTATATCGAGAGTTTTAGCGAAAATAGCTTTTCAAGGAACCCCCATCATTTCTTAGCACTCGATTTTGACGGGAAAATGATGGGTTTTAACGGGATTTGCCCTAAACTGGTTCCTCAGTGATTCGGTGTCAAGAAAGTATCTTTGCCATGGGACCGCCTTGCCTGAACGTATGAATTTATAATTGCTATAATATAATTCAAAGTCGTTGCGATGCAAGCATTTTTAAGTTCCGAGGAGCGATCAAAATTGATATTGAACTGTAAATACGTAAATAGACAGGCAAGCAAAAGCCCACCAAAAATTTATAAACATTGAACTTTTCTTGAATCTTTTTGTGTAATCGTTAGCTCAAAAACCGCATATTGGATGGTAGTTGATACATTATAAGTCGTTCCGTTTCCGACCATGTATTGCACACGGGCCAGACTATAGTTTGTCAAAAACATTTTTCTTGAAGTTGTTGTAAAACATGAATTTTTAAAGAAATTTAATATATATTTTTGAACTTTATATTATCTTTTTCTTGTGCTTTCAAAATTCCCTTTCAGGTTTAATTTCAAGAAAGTGTTAGTACTTACTGTGTTAGATTTATAGTATTACGACGTCCAATTGATACCATCAGAGAAGCAGTTAAGCATAAACGAACAGTAAGTATAAATTTTGTATTATTCTCCGTCTGAAGCAGTCGTTTTGAACCCTTATTTGTGAACGTTAACATTCATTTTTGATAAATATAGTAAAAGTCCTTCAGACGAAAAAGATGGATCGTTCACATGTACACTGACGCCAAATTCATATTAATATTTTTGTCGAATTCCGTAATATCCAAAGTAAATATGTTCAATTTATCATAAAGGCTCTCTCAAAGCGTTAAAGTACAAGTATGTCTTTAATTTAATTGTGATTGGATTATTTGTGGTTCAGTTTAAGCCTATTAAATATTCCCATTCATTGATGTGTTTGTTAGTTCCTGTGACCTTCAATTTTAGTTCCCTGAATTACTAAACTTGTGTTCAGTGCAGCGGCATCATCTGCACACAATATAAAGTTGGAGTTATCAGAATTAGGAAGATCATTGATGAATATTGTAAATAGTATGGGGCCCGATACAGAGCCTTGAAGAACGAATTTAAGATGAACGATTTTGCATATTGATACATGAGATATGAAAGAAACAGCGCTATATTTGCATTAATATTTTCCGTCAGTCTCTTATAAACATCAGAACTAATAATTGGCAATTGTTGCAGCTGGGATGAAGTATGTGGAATGTGAAATCGCTTACCTTTTATTTGGTGCAAATATTTGATTTCAATTATGTCTGCTCTAGAATTAGTAAAAATAAGTTGTAATATAGTTCAAGTGTGCTTCTAGAGGGCGGAATATTAAAACATAATATTTTTAGTCGCAAACTCCTCTATAAAATCCTTATTTTACTATAAGGAACGTAACCAGACTGCAACTAACAGCTACTCTCCGGGCTATGTGCCCCGCCGAGCGCTGAATTACAAGTTACAAGTTTTGCGCGTTAAGTGTAATAATTGCATATTACCATCAAAACGCTAATGCTTCGATTGCAACAAACACCAGCCGAAAGACTGATCCTACTTAAAGGAGCTCCCTTGCCAGTCGTCACACACCACTTGCAGACTGCAGTTTCGAGCTGTTGGCTCTCGTCAGTGCAAGGTAGACATGTTATGACCGGCACGAGGATTCTTTGACTATTTGGTACATCCCGGTATTTTTACAATAGCGACATGTAAAATAGCCAGCAGGCGCCATCTAGCGGTCCAGTGTCTGTTGCAATCGAAAAATAAATATCCTGACTGGGCTTAGCATAGTTCAAGTGTGCTTTTAGACTGTACACCGAGGGCGATATAGAGATGTTTATGTCCGCGGGTGACGAATTTCTATCCGAGGGAAGTATATCTTCGAAAATTGCAAAATTTCTTGGATGTACTGATGCTAAGAAATATACAAGTCACTGTCTGCGTCGTACATCAGTAACTCCCCTGGTGAATGCAGGTGCTAATGTTAACATTAGAGAAGCATGGGAAGTAGAAAAGTGACGCAGTTGCATCAGGATATATTGAGGATGGTATGGCCTCTAAAAATAAGATATCTAGATTAATTGATTTTGGTATTGACAAAGGTGGAATCCACAATAATCTTGGCGTAAATATGTCGTCATTCCAAAGCAATGTGCAGGGTTCGGAAAATTTATCATCAGAAGGCGATGTCACCTTCAGTGGATTCTTCTCCAACTGCACTTTTAATTTTAAGTGTTCCAAATAATAGGTTTCCATAATGTAATAAATTTTATACCTGTGTTAGCTAATGGCATTAATGAAACGTCTTTATTAAAAATGCTTTTTAAATGTTTTTCAAAAGTGAGTATTGGATTGCATAATAATATATCGTAATCAATTAAAGACTGCAAAACGAGCATATTATGTTCGAGAAATCTATAATTCAGACAATAAAACTAACACCATGTGGAAAATAATAAAGACAATACAAGGATCAAGTTCGGTTTCAAAGAATATATGTATCATAAAAGATAGTAATGAAGTACCTATGGAAGGTACCTAACAACTTTAATTTACACTTTTCAAGTACCACAAATATAAATGCTTTGTGCGATTTTGATTACTTAGAATCTAATTTCACAAATCTTTTTATTTGTCTCCAGTTTCCACTACAGATGTTGAACTTCTAAGTAAATTAAAATCTTCAAATTCTAGTGGCCACGATAACATATCTAATAATTTGATAAAAAATTGCAAATATGATGTTAGCTGTCCAATAGCTTATATAATAAACTTTTCCATAAAAAAAGGCACACTTCCTAGCAAATTTAAAAGAGCCATCGTTCAGCATCTATATAAAAAAGGAGATCCTAATGATTATAACAATTACAGAGCCATTAGCTTACTATGTAGTTTTTAGAAACTCTTAAAACTCCATCTTAAGGATCAGTTGTCAAGCTTTTTACAAAAAAATCACTTACTTTCCTCCGCTCAATACGGTTTACCACAAACAAAAGCACAGAATCAGCTGTTTGTAACTTTCACCACAAAATCATTAAAGCCTTAGATAAAAAAAATTGTTGTAAGCTAAACTTGAACGATATGATGTTCGAGGAACAGCTTTACAAATATTTTCGTCATATCTTGAAAACAGAACTCAATCTGTAAAACTGGCCAATGGTGCAGCAGAAAACAAAATATGTATTATTAGACAAGGAGTTCCACAGGGTTCAATATTGGGACCACTTTTGTATATTATTTTCGCCGAAGACATTATTAATTACCTTCAAAAAATACCAAATGTTCATGTGGCCTGCTGTGCCGATGACACAAACGTTATAGTCACAGGAAATGACCTAACGGAAACTAAAGTAACTGCTGAAAGAGTTTACCAAAATATAATTTGCTGGTCTCACAATAATAATTTAAACCTAAATAAAACAATTACGCTCGCACTTTTTGGCCCTAGGGTATAATGACCTTGTTTATATATCTTACATCCAAGCAATAAACAACAAATTATAAGCAAGTGAAATATAAAATATTTTCTGTCACTGACAATAGCAATTTTCGGATAATCTATAATATGAAATAAGCTAGGAAAAATTAATTCACGTGTGTGAAATAGAATTATCGCTGTATTCGAATAATTTTATTTCAGATACTTTAAAACAAGTAGTTATAAAAGATCTCTTTAACATTTTGAACTTACAACGCAAAATGTATGGTATCACTGTTTCAAATTATAAAATTTCAATTAAAAACATCTCTAGGATAATACAAACTTGTTTAATAGAATCGTTATTGTGAAGACCCGAAATTAAATTTCGTGATTTAAAAGAGGAAACTTATTTTTGTGAAAGTTGCCATTTAGAGCTATATTCTGTTTTTATTAACCTCTTTTATTCTGTGTAAAGCGCTTTCTTTTATTCTCTTTGTATTTTGCTTTGTGAGCAAAACTGAAACAATGAGTTCTACCCACAAAACACGACTAATATCTAGACTTGAATCCTTGCAGGTTTATAATTATATTATAGTTGAATATGTGGACGTTATTTTCCAGAGTTCAGAAGAAATCAATTGAAAGTAATTAGATGCCTACTTGCATTGAAACTGTAAAATCGGAAATGATTTTTCCGACGTTTAATTTTTTGCGCAACAATTTGCAGTAATATTGCAGATAGGTGTATAAGTTAATGTTAACATTTAACTGAACAACGAAATTGGATATATTATTAATAAGAATTTTTAATACCATGCTCTTAAAAAATCATATCCTGAAAAATCTGAATTAATAATTGAAAATGACACGCCTAGAATTATTTCGTTTAATTATAAGTTACGTAACAAAAAGGACACAGCATTTCTTAGAGGATATACAGTGTGTTTCACTTCTCGTGAAGACACCCCTGTATCTCCTTTATTTGTGGCCGAATTCATTTCTAATTTTTTATCAGATATACAACTCTATAAGGCGACTTTACATGACACATAAATATCGTCTAGATCTAAAACGCCGGCCTACTGCGATAAAAAGAAAATCGCAATTTTCTAGAAATCATAGTTGGCTTAGAAATAGACAAAAATTTTGTTAATAAAAGTTGTTCAGAATCACGAGATATGCCCCCCTATAAAATTTTGTGAAAATCGGAAAACTTTCAAAAAAAACCGTTTGTTTCACTTCTCGTGAAGACACCCCTGTATCTCCTTTATTTGTGGCCGAATTTCAAGACTAATTCATGGAGTTATACAGCTCCATAAAGCGACTTTGTCCAATACATAGAGATAACTTTTTCCAACAAATGAAAGTCATGCACAATTGGTATTAAAATTATTTATTAAATAAAAGATGAAGTAAGTGTTTACAATGAATTACTATATTATTATATTCGGCCCCTTTCTACTAACCCACCATCAAGTGTAATACACTTGTCAATCCGCTTTCTGTTATTTATTACAACTCTTCGCAATTCTTGAGCTGTAACTTCTAAACACGCTTGCCTTATCCTCTCACAAAGCTGCTCCACATTTTGAGGTCTGGTCTTATAAACTTTGTTTTTAATATGACCCCAAAAATAAAAATCCATGAGAGTGAAATCAGGAGATCTGTGTGGCCAATGTATTAGAGGGCTATTTCGTCCTATCCATCTTTTGGGGAAAATGTTCATTCATCCATGCTCTTACTACTACGGAATTATGGATAGATGCTCCATCGAGTTGGAAATACAATTGTTTCAAAGGAAAATCGACTATTGCATTCCACAGATCATTATTTAAAAATTGTCGCAAATGTAACGCATTTATATTTTGAAAAAAGAAGAACGGCCATATTATTGTTTCGTTTAAAATTCCGCACCACACATTTACCTTCTTGGAATATTGCCTTTTACAATTTATTACCCAATCAGGATTTTCTACTGCCCAGTACCTAGAGTTTTGTGATGATACCACCCGTTGGTGGAGAAAGTTGCTTCATCCGTGAAAATTATTTTTTCAAGAAATCTCGATTGTTTTAATAATTACCTTGGAGCCATAAACAATATTCCAGTCTTCTCTCTTCATCACCTTCCTCCAAAGTGTGTAAAAATTTTGGTTTATACGGTTGTAGTTTATGGCGCTTTAAACATCTCCAAATTTTTGACACCGACAAATTCAGGTCACGAGCCATATTTCTAAGGCTGATAGTGGGATTGGCGTTAAACGCCGCTAATATAACATTATCATCTTCATGCCTTCGATTAAGATGTACTCTCGGTTTAAGCACATTACCAGTTGTATTGAACAAGTGATATATTCTTGCTATGGTACCATGGTGTATTGGTTGTCTTAGAGGATGTCTTAAATTAAATTCTTCTGCTGCTTCTCTTGAAGACCGTACGTTTTCACCGACTATCTTTATTATTTCTACTTTTTCATCAGCAGTTAAAAGTATTCTAGCCACTATGAGTAAAAAATCAAATAAGGAAACTAACAAACTCAACAATAGATAACAACAATCACTTCTGTCATAAAAGTAATAATATTGACAGTTAATTTCATGGCATTCTTAACATTTAAAACAAAAAAACCGTTCCTAAATCTCCGAGCCGACAAGGAGGAAGGATATGATGGAGCGTTACTTCTCAAGAACAGTGACAACAAAAAAAACTGTATTACATTGGTAACTTGATGTGTAATAATAAGAAGTGACTCTTTTAGCGTTTTATTGAATCATGATTTTTGCTCACAACTTTCATTTGTTGGAAAAAGTTATCTCTATGTGTTGGACAAAGTCGCTTTATGGAGCTGTAAAACTCCATGAATTAGTCTTAAAATTCGGCCACAAATAAAGGAGATACAGGGGTGTCTTCATGAGAAGTGAAAGACACTGTATATAGAAGAAATGCCACTGATGATAAGAAAATTTTAATAAAAGACTGTGACATGCCATCTTTCGCTGGTGTCCGCAAGTTAATTATTAGATCAATTCACCATTATATAGTAATGAATTGCGCTTTTACCGTTAGCTGGCACGCCACGTGAAATACCACATCATAAACTTTCCCCCAACAGATGGCTCCAGTTATTAAAATACATCAATTTATTAAATAGATGTGTACATCTTAGGAAATCTACAATATAAATTATTATTATAATTAGCATATAAAATTGTCTACAAAATGATAGTGTAAAGATGGTTAATGATCGAAAGTCCATAAAATCGATTTAGTTTTTAACATTTGACAAGTTGGTATCCTGACAGTGGAACTGTCGGCTTAAGTAATTTCCCGTTGTTTTTTTGTGAGTTACTATAGGTCATGAAATCACTCAAATTGCTTAAAACTGCTTTTTAAATCAAGAAATTGAGCTGAATACTTCGCTAGGGATTAAATTAGTTAAAAAGCACGTGATTGCTAGTCGGTTTAATACCGGATTAAAAACTAGATTTAACCTAATATTTCAATTAATGTTTTGGTTTGTTTAATTGAAATTTCGAATTATTCGGATTAATAAGTAAGTTATCGTCTAGAAGTTGTATTCTAGACGATTTTGGTAGGGTCAGATTCAGATTTTAAGTACAGAACTTGCCTACTGTGCTATTTTTTTGGAATATTGGGATTTTTGAACTTTTGGATCATTTGCTATTCTTTGGTACACGAATTTTGGTATACGAATTGGCCCTGATTCTTGATTTATGCATCACGATTGAGAGAAACTTTATCTAACCATTGTGGAGATTTCTAAACCCTATTAAATTGTGCTGTGAAGATTTCTCCTCGATCAACAACCTTCAAGTCTGGTGCGCCTGGAAGCTCTCTAATTTTCATTGTAAAAGCTAAGCAATCTACTGTATTTGCTCTTTACTGTAAAATTGTTTAATTTAATAATTGTTTTTCCATAGCGTTAGCTTTAAACCCTAGACTTGCTGTATTCTTGATTATTTATTTTATTGTATGATTTTTCACATTTTATTTGTACTGCATTTTACTTATTATTATAATAATTACTTATTATTTTATTTGTTTGCTCTCACTACAAGGATTTGTAAGATCTGGGACCTCTTTTGCTTTTCCCGCCTATAAATAGGTCGTAATAAGACACAAAACTCAATATAGGACAGAACTGCTAAAAACAAAAAAAAAAAGGAGCAAATGATATACAGTGTGATCCACAAGTAAAGTTAGTTACTTAACTGTAGATAGTAGGAGTCAAAATATTAAAACTTAGGTAATAATGCCTTAATGAAATGTTTATAGGTAAATAAATACAGGGTGTTAGAGTTCAAATTAATTTTTTTATTTTTCATTGTAATTTAATGATTTCTTAACATTTTATCATGGGGGTGGGGGTTATTTATAGTGAGAAATCGTAACATATTTTCGTCTAGCTCCTAGAGGGCGCTACGTACGCTATATTTAATGTGTTAAAATGGCCGTAATTTTTTCACCCTCACTTTTATCGCATATTTCGCATAAGGTTTGTAATCCTCTATCATTTCTAAAGAAAAAAGGCATGCTTGCTTCAAGTCTCTAAATATAATAGGTTTTGAGGAAAGTGCAAATCAAGAGTTGCATGCAAATTTTTTAAAAGCCTTTTCAAATCATAATTTTTAAAAGTAGGCGTTCTGACAGCATTATCACAGTAAATAGCATATTTATCAAGTGGACGTAAAGACAAAAAGTACCTGTCAAACAATTAATCTTTCAAACAATAATTAGTTGTTGCGGACAGTTTTATTTAATTCTGGTCGATAGCCGAGTGAGTTAAGGCGCGAGGTGGCAATCGCGATTAATCACACGGACATCGCACCACCGGGTTCGAATTCTGGCTCCGGCACTGGCACATAGTCTCGTCAAATTGACAACCATAGCACTCTCGAAAAATTGATGACAATATAATAGCCGACTATTTATCAAGGTCTTATTATATTACCCTTAATAATCACCCTAGGGAGATTATCACTTATGTTGCTATGCAACGAAAAATTATTGACAGTTTTATAATTTATTTAAAATGTCACATTCACGATTTGACGACATATTAGAATTTCAAAAAATTATCTCACCGAATTTACCGCGCGCACTGATAAATCCTTATAATGTTCTCTAATAATGACCCTCAAGTCAACGGGTAATTACTTAAAGCAACAAGCTTTCGGTTCATTATTATAGAAAATTATCGCGTGATTATCAGCGCCCTCGGTAAATTAAAGCTGATAATTTTCTGAAAAATTTGATAGGTAATTTTCATGCCCGGCCGATTTATAAAAAATAAGTTTACAAGTTTTTGTTTGAAATTTTCACATGGTCGAAATGTTTCCGAATATTTTTCATTTCAAACAGATGGCCATGATGTTAGAGAAATTTGCAATTCTGACACCTTTTTCCATTATAGGTTTATGCGAATGAAGAGCGCCATTTTCCAAGCTATTAGAAAATGAATATCGCAAATTGCTATAATATACACACAAATATTGTTGCATGTCGGTCTTATTATGAAGGTCTATTTCTTGTCCAACTCCTCGTATATTTTCTCTTGATATTGTTTATTTACCACTAAAAGTAAGGGTCGTACTAAATGAATTTATTTTATTTGAGCTTGATTGATCTCTTCTAATATGGTCCTGATTCCAATACATCTCACGAATTATAACTTCGCTAGCAAAACTTTCTACTAGTTTTACTTGTTTGTGTTGGATTCAATTATTGCTTCTTTCTTGCCATCAATATACTGTAGGCCTTTTAATTAAATATACGTTTCCTTTAATGTAAACATCAATTCGAAAAGTTAGTTTGTTGCGCAACTATAGGAAAATGTACATTATTGTTAACTAAAGTAAAAAATAAGAAGAAAATCATAATTATAAATACAATTTATAAACTGGGAAGGATATAATGTGAAAAGGGAAAGTAACGTGGTATTGCACAAGCAGAATATGAGGGATAGAAGTTTAATATAGAAGGTGTTTTGGAAGTAACACGGACATGATTTTCGATAGTTCTGTATCATCCAATATACAATAATATCGAGTCCATGTTCCATTGCAAAATTCGCATTTCTAGTTTTTTAGAATTCTTGGAAATTTAAGTCCACTCACATTATGATTTTTGAATTTTTGTTTTTGTTGTTGAAAGATATTTATGATTCTATTCTAAATTCTGTAATGTTGTAAACTATTTGGTGCCTAACTTATACCTAGTTTCGCAATAGTTGGTTATATTTTTAGTTAAATAACCTGAACCTGAGACTTAACTACTAATAAGTGCATATGTGTATTTCGTAACATGTGGTTTATGCTTAATAATATAACCAACAGTTAAGCTTAAATTTTGAATGGTTGGAATGAGTTTATTTAGTAATAAATGTAGTAATAAAACGACGGTAGAATATGGTGTACTACAAGGAATACTCTTAGGGCCAATTTGTTTTATATGTACCAGCATGGTCTATTTGATTTACCCTTGTGTGGTGACATTTTGCCGATGACACTGCCATAATATATTCTGATAGTAACTAGAGGAGCCTTAAAGAGAAAGCTGAACTCGATTTTAAAAATATCATTCACTTCTCTAACCACAGGTTACTGACAGTTAACTATACAAAAACTTACTATGTCCTTTTACATCTTATAGCAGTAATTTACCTGATGTCCAGAAATTACATATAAAGATCGACAATAATGAAACGTGTATACAAGGCTCACAAAATGTTAAGTTTTAGGAACTTACATAGATAATCATTTAAGATGGGACATTCATACAAAATATGTAATTAATAAGCTCAGATCGTTATTGTATGAATTCAAACGTCTATCGCAGTTACTAAAAATATAGCGTAGTAAAAAACCTTATATTTTGGTCTAGTGGAGACTCACTTAATTTACGAAATCAATCATGTAACTCAGAGAATAAACAAAAATATATATTAAAAATAATTTTAAAAAAATCATATAAATAATAGCCCTCAGAAGAATTATATATTTGAATTCGAATAATGGACGTTAGACAGTTATTTTGCTTGACAATTCTAATTAGACAACATAAAAATAAAAGCGAACTAGAGGAAATTGTTTATAATTATGAAACCCGATAGAGAAGCAGCGCAACCCAAGTACATGACTAAAATAGAAAAAACCATTGCTCAAAGACGTTATTTCTACCTGAGTCCCAATATTTGCAATTTCGTTCCATCTTTTTTTTTTTTTTATACATTTATTTAACGTCGGCCTATTTCCGCTACTGAGGCCTAACACCGACGCCTGTAGACGAGCTACCCCCAACCAGGAATTTTGCCGAACCTCTTCCCTTAAGAAGAGTAGGGATATTTTACTTGCCTAACATTTAATAGACAAGGGACCGACGGCTTTACATCCCCTCCGAAGGATGGTATATCTCCTATACAACCCTCGCCTAACGTTGTATAGCTTCCGCGCATACACTGATATACAAGCCGCTGGAAGATGTGTGAGGCGAGAACGCGGTTTCCGTTGGAATGGTTCGTTCCATCTAATTTTAAGAAAATTAACTCAATGGATTTATTTCAAAAGAAAATTAAAACTTGGATACAAAATAAATCTAGGACGAATATTCATAAATTAATTGATCCTGAATATATACATCTGTATTATAAATAATACTGCTTACTTGCTTCTTTCGAGTATACTTATCTATCTATGTGGTTGTTTGTTGCTAATTCCGTGTATATAATTTAATATTAAATTAGTATTAGGATTACTGATAGCATGTTATTTAATAATTATATTATTTTGTTTTCCACTATTTTTATTCCTCTTTTAAATATAGTAGTAAATTTAGTGTTTTAGTATTAGTTACTTTATGGTTAGTATTTTCTGGTAGGCTCTGAATGAATAACTGTAGATCTGCTTACAAGAACTATTTCGCAGAAGACAGTTTATTCCACATGAGGTTCTTTGTACATGCATTGCTTGCAATATTTTATATTATATATCACATTAGGCACAAAACTTACATTATCTACAAGTCTCGACTTTGCAGATTATTTCTAGTTATTTCTGCAACATAAAACAAAAATATGTGTATGTTATAATTATTATCAAGGCGTAAATAATAATATTCTATTTTATTCTCTATTAAGATTTTGAGTAATGTTTCGTAAATTAATTTTAGAAGATGAGTCGAAACTGACCTATAACACATAACAAGTTTCTTCAAGCAATAAGCTATTGTGTTATTAAGTTCATATATCTACAATTCAAATTCAAAAGTGAATGTATGATTTTTTTGTTGAATTTTTTTTGCATTCAGTAATTGTTTCTTGTTTTAAGAATTTTGTTTGTGGTATTAACTCATTGATATTAGAATCTATTTCCTTTCTGTACAATGTATAAATATTAAAATATTGAAATTACGTAGTTTTGTAAACTTGAGATCGTAATATATTTTATGATTGCCCAATCTCGGTGTTCCAAAATATATTGAATATTAATCAACAACAAGTTGCAGAAAATTATTATTCATAATTCTGTTATTAATGCAAATTTAACTTTATACCGTTTAGTCTGAGGTAGATTTGTTGGGCTTTCACATGGTGTGTACGCGGGACTCCGCGCGTTGCGAAAAATCAGTGTATCTGGCCAACTGAACGCATTAGATAGATAACAGGCATTTTCCATAAAAAGCCTTTTAGTCTCAAAAATTAAATCAGAGCGGTATGGACGGTTTAAAGAGCTAAAAGCATTTTGATTGTTTTCATTAAAATAATTTTATAACTTGTAATTTGAAAATGCGAGACCATTATTGTATATTTGCAGGGGTATTATTAGATTTAGCTCTCAAATGAGTTTATGAATTTTAAATATTTTATTCGACTAATAATGCGTTTCACAGCATTGATTATTAATAATAACGAAATAGAGTAATAGTTTAAAACATAATTTATTTCATAAAACGCATCGAATGCAATTGGAGTTTTATTTGGCGTTTGTGCACATATAAATAATAAATTAATTTGAATTAAAATTTGAAATATTAATATCAATATTCTATTGGTTGGGTCAGTTCAAATAATCCACTTATACCTGGTGGCCACGAGATCTATATCTGTAACTTCATAGCTCCTTATAACAGTCTCCTTCATTAATTCTTATTAAAAGCTTTTATTTAACTTTGCAAGCAAGCAATGTTTGTTTAGGTCAAATCTTGCAATCAATATTTCGATTAGTTCTAATGCTAGAGCTTTGAAATTTTGCACATGTGTATAAGTCCGGTCACAATACACTTTAACATTTTCATATAAGAAAGAGACAAGATGGCGGCTTCAAAATGGCGGACCACTTTTCCTTTTATAATCCGATTCGATTCAAAATCGATATCTGGGGGTTTTCGAGATCGCCAATGGGCTAGCAGACAATAACAAAAATGAAAAAAGTATAGCATAGCATATATATATATATATATATAAATGGTATAGTGGTGAGAGGTAATTGAATCCTCTCATGTGGTCTAATGCTACTATACACCAGACATCATAGATGTCTCCGTGGTACATAGCGACTTGCCATTTTGCAAGTACCGAGAGCGGCGACCTTCAGCCCTTGGTGGACTTAACCTATATACTATATAATATACTATATAATAACAATATATATATATATATATATATATATATATATATATATATATATATATTGTTATTATACATGATTTGCAGGAAACAACTACTCAGCGGGCAAATACCCCGACCTGCATTGAATTACACCTTACAAATCATGAAAAATTAGTATAGTTATTGTATAGTAGTATATTTTTCATTAGTCGCAATTTGAGAAAGAAACTACACTTTTTGGTCTTCATTCATCATATTACATCAACATCAGCACCATTTTATCTCTTCTGTAGGCTTAATGCTAGGTCTGCAGTACATAATAAGACTATTCACTTTGAACATTTGGATCACATCCAGAGACACTCTATTACTGCTTTCCAAAACTGTTTTACTTATTATTCTGCTAAACTTTACAACGCCCTCCTCCCTAGATTAAAATCACTATTGGTATCTTCCTTTAAAACAAACTTAAACGACTAATTCTTGAGGAGCAAATACGTTGGTGTGATTACTTTACATTATTGTTACTTAACCAATTATGACGATCACAGCAAATTAATCATTATTTTTCAATAATAAATTTATATATCGTCCATTTTCTCTTTTAATTATATATAATCATTTCTTTGTAAGTCAAAAAGTTTCTACTTGATTGATAAATACATATATATATTTAGGTACCTGTTCTTGGTTTGTTTAATTAGAATTTAGTGGACGCATATGTTTGTATTCATATTTTACATGTATGTATATTTGTTGTATATTAATTATTATATTTGTTGTTTTTGGATTTTCATCTTTAATTTTGATGGGGTCAAGTAGCAGATAGCCTATGAAACAATATATTATTTCTTTGTTTCAATAAAGACGTTTATTATTATTAATATTATTCAGTTAATCTGACAGCACAGATGCGGAAACGCAGTACGTGGCGTCCTTCAAACTTGCTCCATAAAAATAATATTTCAGTTCGGTCGGCGGTATGAAGCACACTCTCAGCAATTACCGCCACTTTTTGCCATTGTTGCATTTTGATGATGGGTTAGACACAAAACGGATATGAGCTATGTCTATGTTAATATGTCAGTATGGCACATCCTTTCAGTTTCAGGCCAACAGTCACTTAGTTTGGTTCACAAAATCAATACAACGCACTCTGGCAGTGCGGTAGAACAATGAACGTTTACAATAAAAAGAAGGGAGCTGCTACTGTACAGAATTCATTGCGGTGAAGTATTTAACGTTTGATGTGCATTTTAGAAATCTTAAATAATAAACTAGAAAAATTATTTTGCTCTCCTCAGCTTAAGAAATCGCTACCATTCCTCCAAATGGGAAAATGGCTGAATATTAGACCGGAGAATATAATAATATTCTCTCAAATACTGAATTGGTGAGATTATTTATTTTGATGTTCTAAGCAATTAGAACTCCCTATGGTAATTATCTTGATAAAATCAAGACTGTGTAAAGTATTAAATGTTATTCGTCTTCTAGACCAGTCTAAGGGAATTTTTACCGTGCAAAAGGTGGGGCAGCTCCAATTTTTTACATGCTATATAGGTTTAGGCCCTAATGAATAATCAAAGCTTTTGACCTTGATAACTTGACGCTCAAGACGCCATCTTGAATTAAAAGTAAGGTAAGGGGGTAAGAGCGATTCCGGGGTAACTGCATTCCAAACCAATAACATGTTCAATATAAGTATACAAGTGTAGCCATCTAGTGGAATTGTTCTGTACAATCCACAGATTGAGTTGAAAAGCTTTGGTTACGAATACATCGCTCAGCTGGTATTTGTTTGCCTATGTAGAGTGAATCAGAGTTTGTGGTTGATGCAAGATTGTTAAGCAGGCTTTATCCATCAATATCTTATTTATGAATAGATTTTTAATTCTGATTTTGGGCAAGTGCAATTGTTAACAGCTATTATTTAAGTTAAATATGGTAGTTTCTTCTTAATCACTTTATTTTTACTTCCACGTCCAGTGGAAGTATAGTAACGCAATAAAAATGTTTTTTTTTGTTGGAATAAGCTTAAAATGTCATGAAACGTCGAGATTCTAAATTTTAGAGAGAAAAAAATTCCTGTCTGTCTGTCTGTCTGTAAGTTTTTTGTGCGCACATTTACTCTGAAACCGTTTATGATATTGACTTGAAATTTGGTACACTTATGTATTGTAACGAGATCTAATTCCGTTGAAGGGTTCGGGGGCAAATGGGAAAATAAGAGTAAATAGGCAATGCAAGCAGGTAAGAGTCCATAAAATTGCAATTTAGGGGATGAACGAAAAGTCAAGGTCTCAATTTTTTTTTGCATCATACACCGCCCCCCCCCCCACCATCACTCCCTATCCCACCCCTACACTATTATTAAAGGGAGTAAAAATTAAATTGGGATTTAGTGTGTATACGAGAACCAAGGGACTCTAGAATTTTTTGGCATCACCCCCATTGCCACCGCCATCCTATTATTAAAGAGATTAAAAAATTAAATTGGTAATTCCACTAAAGTGTGTGTACGAGAGCCTCTAAAATTTATTTTGGCATTAGTTACCCCCTCTGCCACCCCCACCCTATTGTTTAGGGAAATAAAAAATTAAATTGGGATTTAGTGTGTATACGAAAACCAAGGGCTTCTAAAAAATTTTTTTTCATTATCCACCCCCACTCTATTATTAAAGGGAATAAAATATTACATTGGGGTTTAGTGTGTATAAGACTTGGATACAAAATCTGAATGTGGAAGTAGTGATTCCTTGGGCAGCGGTTTTTCTAATATGGCGTGGGACGCACCAGCCCCATAATTTGCCATGCTGGTGCAAGTACTATTGCGGCCGAAAAAATGTAATCGACTGATTTTCCCGTTGTCAATATAATCATAATGTATTTTTTCCATGACCGGGAGTAGAAATCGATTTCTATGGCATCAAAATTGTGACAGAAGTAAAGCATTTACTCCCTAGGGACGAAATAAGACAATAATTTCCCTAGGGGAGTTTTTATTTCATGCCCAATTGTACCTTCTTTTTCTTACACCATTCTCTGAACTGATTGTACGCTTTATCATACAAATGTCTTGATTTTGTGGGTAATAAGTTTAACACTGCCGCACCGGCAGCTTCAACGATATCTTGCGGTTCTTCTTGGTTTTCCATAACAAAAATGCCAAAACTCAACTTTTGCACTTGACAAATGTATTTGTAAACAAATATCTGTTGTCATGATACGTTGAATGGAAATATCCCAAAGGCTTCTAAATATTGTAATTTCGCTCCAATTTATTATAATACTTTATTTATGAAATAAATGTTTCTACTCCCTATCGTGAAAAAAATAGTATATACACCTCAGGAGAGACCGCCATTTTTCCCTCGATGTATTTGGAAAAATAAGACGTTTCTCTCCCTTAGTGTATAATGTACTATTATTATTTTTACTAATGTCAATGTCATTGTGATACCCACCAATGATTTCTTGACAAGATAATTTAATATTGACATATCTGACATAAAAATCCCTATTTATAACAGACTTCTTTTGAAAAAAAACATACTACTTGAAAATCAATTACTTTGATTTGGTCGCAATAATACAGATATGCGTGGCTGGGCAACTGCGCTTTTAGCACGCACTTCCCCAGTTTATAGTTTTTATATTTTACTTCACTTTTTCTATTCTTCCTGTTTCCTTTTGTGTTTTGCGGTTAAAAACGCAAAAGTTTCTTGTTCCTATTTTAGGCTGGCAGTTATGTTTATTAAAATGATCCGAACCTATATACGAAAAACCACAAAAGGGAAGTCTTATACTGAGGAAACATTATTATAGGCCGTAGGGAATGTAAGAACTAGAAATTAAAGATCTGCTGTCGTTTATGGTGTACCGAAAAACTATAAGAAACCACTTTAGTGGAAGGGGTGGTTTAAAATCCAAAACTTTTGGGAGAGATACAACTTTACGCTTTAAGGAGGAACAGAAATTGACTGCACGGATGAAAGATATGGAAAAGTATGGATTTGGGTTATCAAGACTGGAGATTCTAAATTTAGTAGGCGAATACGTAAATACTAATAAAATAAAAACACCGTTTATGGATGGCGTACCAGAAGAGGATCGGTTTCTCTGTTTTAAGGAACATCATAATTTATCGATAAAGAAACCACAAGCCGTGAAATATGCGAGAAAAAAGTTGTGACCCATTCATTATTTACAAATATTTTCAATTGTTAAAGACACTATCCCAGAGTTAAAATTAAAAGAAAAACCTAATCTCATTTGGAATCTTTATGAAACCAGCTTATGTACTAACCCATCAAGAACAAAAGTAGGTGGTCAAATGGGACTTCCCTCAACACGAACCACCAGTTCTTCGGATAAAGATAACCACTGCAGTTTTGACTTTCAGCGCCAACCGTTCAAAGGCTCCACCATTAATCGTTTTTAAGAGTAAAAATGTATGGCTGACAATTCCGCCTGTTCTGGAACTACGTGTATTGCAACTAGCAACGGTTGAATGGAAACAGAAGTATTTTAAAATTATTTCCTGAAAGCTGTGGAGCCAGAAAGATCAGTATTCCTTATATATGATGGTCATACAATATATGTAAGTTTAAATCTCATTAAAATGATGCAAAAAGAGAATGTTACAATATTGAAATTGCTAACCCATTCAAGTCACTTGCTGCAACCTCTAGCTCAAAGTGTCTTCAAGTCACTGAAAACTTCATAGGATGCAGCTCTTCTAAAGCTGCCAAAGAAACAATTCTCGAGATTAATAGGAGATCTGTGAAAGAACCCTATCTCCGAAATTATAAAAAAGGAGGAGTTTATCCTTATGATAACAATGTAATACTTAGAGAATGGTATGGCCCATTAGCAATGAAAAAAATGGGACAATACCTGTTACATTATTTGTAACAATGTACACCTGCAAAAAATAGATCAGAACTCCACTGATAAAAGATATAAAATTCGGTGTAAATTGATTGGAATATTCATCAATTTTCTTTGGTGTATTTTGTACCTCGCTACAAAATCGGCGTGGCAGTAAACACTTCCTTTAAATATGCGCATATAGAATCCAGGGAATTCTGATTATAAATTAAATAAAAATCAGCAATTTGAAAGAATAAAATTTACAGCGTTTATTTTTCTCCAGTTAGTATCTTGAGACTATTCCGAAGCAGACATGCGTAATAAAGTATTTAGTAGATAATGTGTTATTTATTTTTAAAATGGGGAAAAGAATATTTCCTACGGTATGTCTTAACAACGCGTGATTATATAAAATCAACAATTCTGATACATTGTGTAACGTACAGACATGAAGCATTTCGATATGTGAAATAGTCACACAAACATCAAACTAATGTAACAGGAATTGTCCATTCAGATTGATTGACTTTTATATTGATAGTCATTTATGTCTTATCTAGTATTTTACTTATACTAATCACCATATTACCATTAATTTTATGAAATACTCAAATCCACAAAAGAATTTATGTTCAAGAATTGCTACGCAAATATTTCTGTTGAAGTTTATACGTAAATAAAAAAAACAATATAATATACATCAAGAGAATTTAGTTCAGAAAGCACTCCATCTGCATAGTTGTCAACTTGAATGAGTTGGATATGATTGATTGACTCGGAAATCAATTTTCCTCAATTTTACTATATAGAAACTTCATTTTATATTTATAGGAGATTCTCCAAATAAATAGACAGAAAAAAATCACCCTTTCGAGTTTTATTTGAACTCGAACATCGATAATTTCGCGTGATTGGATTTGTAAGAGTTCACGAAAATATCCCAGAGCAATTTGTCTGTTAATAATAACGACATTATTAATGATCCAGTAAGTAGAAATATGAATTCATTAAATGTTGTTCGGTTGACAACAGCATGAAATATACTTTATTTTAAGGATGGAATACATGGAATTAATTATGCGTAGTATGACATTAGTACAGAATTCGCCTACGATCCATAATACCAAATCTTGATAAAAATCAAAGCGTCATATACAGAACAAGAATAATAATAATAACTTTAACACAGAATATTTAATTTTGTGGCATGACGAAAGAAAAATAAACAATGTTCACAATCGGTAAAATTGTGAAAACAAAGTCTTGTGTGTTTATGACCAAAAAAGTTTAAGACTTAATTACATTTAAACATTAAGGGAACTATTACTAGTTTTAACACTGGCACACTTAAATGGTAGGTCTATGAACACTGGATTTGATGAGCTTGGGAATTATGTGCATGACAATAATTTTGATATTTTAGCACTTTCCGAGACCTGATTAACTCCAAACATTTCCGACTCTGTTGACCAATTGCCTGGATACAAATTCATTTGACATATAGACTTGCTAGATTCGGCAGATGAGTCGTTATGTACATAAAAAATTATTACACATTTTAATCTCACCACAATAAAATTGTGAGAGGTTACTAAAATTGGTTCAAAAACGAAAATTGAGATAACATCAAATCTTTACGTTTTGAGGTCCTAGGAACCCAAAAAAGTGGTTTTTGAAAAATGTCTGTGTGTGTGTGTGTATGTGTGTTAGCACGATAGCGCCGAAACTACTGAACCGATTTGAATGAATGAATGTGCGTTTCTTTAGTGCCCCAGAAGATCTGAAAAGGTTTTGGTTGAGATCCGATTACGTTTAGTGCCATTTTGATGCAACAAGTTGTTTATTTTATAATTACTTTGCAATGGAACCATTGAAAAGGAGTTAAAATTCTGGTTTGAACGATATATCACACTTCCACCCTTTCGATTTAGTTTTCGTGAAAAAAATTTAAAACCAAGCAAATATGAAGCATATATCGCATTTCGCGTGACATGACCGATGCGCGTAGCCGTTACGTCGTGAAACTCGTCACATCACGTCTCAATTCACGTGAGAGGGTTTCTTCATTGGTCTAGAAGTAGAGCGGGTTACATTTAGTGCCGTTTTTAAATACATATACAGACAAATCGAATAATTAAACTACAAATATTTCTCTAAAATCTAGTAAAATTACTGATACGCTAATGTTTCATTTAACAAAGACAGCTGCGAGCGATCGGATTGCAATGAGCAAATTTTGACGATTGTCATTGTCATCGTTTGTCATCCGATAACGTTGGTGTCATGTCATGTTAATAAGATTTCGGCATATTTGTAACTTTTAGTGGCTGAAACAGTGGATTGTCACAAACTTTAAAGGTAGATGTAACAATATCAATATCATATGCTTTCTGTACCTTCGTTGGTGAATTTATTATAGATTGTCCCTTTGCCAATTTTTAGTTTGTTACTTTACAAATCTGTAGTATTTAGGATAACTAGACTTTCTTAGTCGTTCAAGAGATGTTAAAGTTATTAATATCCTAATAGTATATTATTCAACGAGCGATAATGTAGGTAATAACTCGCATAGATGAAATTTGCAGTACGAGCCGCAGGCGGGTGTTGTAAATTCATTAAGTTGGGGGTTTTTTTTAATGCCCCAGAAGATCTGATGATCTGTTTTAGATGAGATTGGATTACGTTTAGTGCCGTTTTGCCACACAATTTAAAGCTCTTTTCGGCTTCAAAGATCCACCAAGTGGGGAGGTTCCAGCCGCTTCCAGTAGCTGCCGATTTTCATTGTTAATTTAACAAAATATTTGTCAAATTTTGAAAGCCTGTTTATTGAATGTATTATACATAGTAAAACTTTAATAGAAATATTCTTGAATTCTTTAGTCAATTTGAGAATCTTGTCAGTACATTAGTCATATCATTCGCTCATATAATTTTGATGAGAGATTTTAACATTGATTTGTCTATAAAATTATTAAACAGTGATAATTTTAAATTTATTGTAAATTCCTTTGATCTTACCGAATTTATTGTCAATTATAATTAATCTAAAAGGTACGTCATCATTGATAGATCTCATCAAAATAATCACATTGAAATATTAGAATTAAATTCAGTGCCAACTTCAGATGATATATCCGATCATAGCTTAATTTTTTTTGTAGTTGAATTACATAAAATTAAATCGGATCTAAAATATATTTATTATAGGGAATACGATGAAATTAATATGAAATCTTTTGAGTAAGACTGCAGTAAGTTAAATTGGGACATTATGTTCAAAATGTAAACGAGAAGCTAAATATTTTCTATAACAATATTTTGTATTTAATTAATAAACATGCCCCGCTAAAACATAAACTGATAAAATGAAAGCCTTTTACACTATGGGTTACACACAACATTAAACTTCTTATGAAAATGAGAGGTAAAGCGAAAGCTATTATAAACAACTGAAAAATTATACAAATCATGCCACACAACGGGGAAAATGTGCTTATTTTTTACCTTAGAGGTAAATAAATTAAGTTTAACAAAAAATAAAACTAGTAATAACATTGCAAATGCGCTTGCTGACCTAAAAAAATCAATAATTACTTCATTTCGTCCATAATCCCCGACAATGATCCTTCAATTTCTAATTTACATCAAAATTATAAAGATACATTTAATATTAAATTATTAACAAGGAATGATGTTTACAACATAATGAGTAATATCCCGGGTCTACTCTACAAAATGCATGACTACCACTTTCCGACATACATAATCAAACTTGTTCATTCGTTCCTGTCAGGCAGATCTCTGCAGGTTCGGGTCAACAACAAACTTTCAATATGGCGGGACATTTGGGCGGGAGTTCCGCAAGGGTCGTGCCTGTCACTAAAGTTGTACAACTTGTATGTATCCGATTTCTCGGAATTCCCGAATGCGAAGCTGGCCAAGTATGCCGATGACACACTGTTTTTATGGTAAATAAAGATTTATTTATTTATTTATCATCCCAGGTACACAAAAGCTTCTTAGATTAGATAAAACCCCCTTCGAGTCAAAGTCAATCATTCATCAATCTAAGGGTATTCATTTGTATCAATTTTATAGTATCTACGTGGTAAAGAAAACTAAATTATAAACAAATGTTTAACGAAAATTGAGTCCAAACGCAAACTTAGCTCAAGTATCTCTAACGGCAGCAACAATTCAACAACACTCATACATAGTGCACCAACAGATTCAACAGAAGAGAAGCAACAGCTTACCCGTCCAAATATTAGGATGGTGATATTATGGTTAATGTTAAGGAATTTGTACTCAAAAACAAGTGATTTGTGAGAAGACCTATTTTCAATTATTTGCCAGAAATTGAAAGGTAATGTTTGAAGGATTTTTTGAGGAGTCGAAATTGAAACGGAGTTTCATGCAAATAATGATTTATTTAATTTTTTTTCAACCCTTGACAAAGTGGCCAACAAAAGCGTGAGCAACTCCGCACCCCAGTAGCGTTGGAGGAACTCACGTCTGACCAAAACCCAATTGAGTGATTATAGATTGTTTCAGGGATCGTTTGGCTCAGAGTAGCTTTACTTCACTTCGATCTAAAAGATCTTTTGTGAATTATCCTATAACTAGTCATTGTCCAGGATTCCAACATTTTTGCAAAGCTTGTGATTTTCCTGGAGGCCAATTTCCCTATGTATTCAGGCGCTAATTCCGCCTTTAGCCTAGTGCGATTTAATGCCTTGCATTCACAAAGTATATTTTCCGCAGTTTGCAGTCTTGCTCATATTCTTAAGTTTATATCTCAAGGGATAGTGGCTTGTTAGAAGGAAAAGGAATTGAGTGATATGTCAAAGGAAGACACTACACGAAAAATTACTTCCTATGGAGATGTCAATATAAGGCACACATAAACACAAATCTAACAATAACAAATCCGAACTAAAAAATATAGTGAAGTTTACAAGATTACAGTAGAATGCCAAATAGACTGTTTCCGCTACTACCACAATAAACGTATACAAAATCCGATTTGATGCAGCGATCGTACAAGACGTACACGAGAGGAACATACTGAAATGGCTTTGGCAGCAAAATCGCGATGTGAACGCTAAAGTTGATATGTTCACACTAGAAAGACGAATTAGAACCGCCGCGCCATCAACACTATTAAGAACCAGAAATGGGGGAATAAACTGATAGCATTAAATCTTCAAGACAACTCGCTGTGGAAGCTGGCGAGAGCTCTGCGGAATACGCGGGAATCCATATCAATGCCCTAACGGACAGACATCTATGACTGGCACGCAAAACGCGAACGACCTAGCAAATCATTTTGTCATTAAAGTCAAGGTTGTATTACTACTCAAGGCGCCTATTTGATACCCCACATTTGACGGAGCCCTAAATATACGGGAGTATTTTTGGGCGGTCGGGTCTCAAGTATCCTTATACCTACTGTCATTTTATCTAAATCTTTTAATTTTTTTCTATTTTTTCTACACAATTTTTGACAATCGTCTTTATTCTTTTTGGTTTTTGACCTTTGACCTTTTTTTATCTTATAATATTTGATCACGAATCTATTGTATCTAAATCTCGTCAACAAAAAGAGAAGTATGCAATCCATACATAACAATAAATCATGCGAGCACAATCCATCGACCGAGCGCTGCTGGCGCTAACTGTGGTCGAATCTATCCTGTGCTCACAGACTAGAGTAAACCTGACATTTACTTTTCATTCTGCGCCGGCGCTAACAAGCAGAAAAATCTGTCGCATGTTGCTCCATCTCTGTGGAAGTGATCCCCCCTTACGTGCCCAGAAGTATTTTCAGTACTAAAAGTAACCTATGGGAGAAGAGCATAATATCATGTAGTTCCTTATTCCACATAACCCAAAGCAACATGATATTGCCTTTGTCGGTTTGCTTAAATTTGGATGCTCAACATTTTTTGACAAATTTTCCAAATCTGCATTGTCAGAAAATATGAGAACATAGCACGTTTAGGTTAATAGTTCTTAAATATTTTATGAACAAAAAAAAGATAATTAATATCTCAATAAATTCAGTATTATTGCAGTAGTTTTGATTGATCATATATTTGTTTACGAACTACTACATTTATTTTAAAGCCTCATGATCGGAAATACCTTGTTTAGTAAATAACCAAACTAACTGGAACTTAGTATTCTAGTTATTGAAATGTTTGTTTTGTTGGCTAAAAGTTTGAAAGTTTTACATGTAGGAAATACGACAATGTGAAAAGTTTCATGTTGTTGTAAACATCACCGGTGTTTTTCTGGCACATTGGCTAATGTTTAAGCCCTGCTTCAAGATGACTTTCCAGTTTCAGGTTCAATGTAATAGTTTTAAATTTTCTGCACTTTAACTGGTTGTGCTCTTATAGAAAAATTTGTTGAATACTTTTAATAAATCGCATTCCGTTTTCAGGTGAAGGTGGAAAGAACATATATTCAATTTTTCAATTCAAAAGCATTACAGAGCCACTCTATACAGGGTGTCCCAAAATTACCGGAGAAGCTCATAATGACAGATTCTTTACAACATTCTGAGACGAAAACCTTAATACAATTATGTCGAGGTTCCGGCCGTTTTCGAGCGGGACTCCATTGAAGTTTCTCAAAAAGAAGGTCCCTTGTGTAAGGCTAACGATTTAATTACCAGAGGTGCTCGTAATGACAGATTCTTTGCAACATTCTGAGACGAAAACGAGCTCCTCCGGTAGTTAAATCGTTAACCTCGCACAGGGGACCTTTTTTGAGAAACTTCAATGGGGTCCCGTTCGAAAACGGTATGGTTTTCGTCTCAGAATGATGTAAAGAATCTGTCATTACGAGCTCCTCCGGTAATTTTGAGACACCATGTATAATAGATCTTCTTGTTTGAATATGTTTTACGGAACAGAAAATACTCGCAGACTGGAAAATTTTGAAATGAAATTACAGATATTTGACAAATGCTGTACTACAGAACAACTACAGGACTTCGGACCATTGATAATTATGCTGTTGGAGATGGGAAAACCCAAACATTTGGTCTTCATTCGCCAACTAGATGAAGAAACTAAACCTGATAAAGACATCTAAAATGAGCCGGAGCTACATATAGGGCTCTGCACCTTTATAATATCTGTAGTACTACACATGTGACACGATATATGCCAGAGGGCTGGCGAGGTGGATTAACTACAGAAAATTAAGGTTTCTAATTGGGGATTTGCAGGTGATATTTTTATTTATATATTTATTTACATCCAATAGCCAAGGTAAATTGCAAATCCAGATTCTAATATTCTCTTTTAAGTTCTCAATAATTGTCTGGTTGTCTCGTTGATAGCGGAGTGGGTTAAGACGCGAGGTGGCAATCGTGATTACTTACGCGGACATCGCACCACCGGGTTCGAATCCTGGCTCCGGCACTGGCACTGTCGGAGGAAATGGTTGTATGTCCGCGTTTCTTCAACGTGTAACCCCCTTCCGCACAAGCCTTGGTTTCTGGAATTGGGCTTTGTCTAATTTCCGTGGTGTTTATTTATTTATATTTATAATATTGTTATTGAAGTCTGATACTGTCGTACAATGTGTGATAGTTTGCCTTATGAAAGTTATAACATTCAACGCAATTATTTACATAGTTGTTGTTTCGCGATTGGTGGTTTATTGGGAATAATATTTAGAGCAGGATGATGTAAATCTTCTTTTAGTAAGACATCATCAGATTTAACTACTTTACAAGCTTGGCTAGACATTACCAAATCTAGTACGTCCGTTTGAATTTAGTATTGTGTTATTAATATCACCTTACTGCAGGAGATGAAGCTGACACTTGCCGGATAATATTAAAACAGTAAAATTAGGTGCAAAACAAAAAAGATTTCCTCCAAAATATTAATTTGATGTCATCGAGGAGCTGGTGAAAAATTTTGCTGAGACAGTACTCCTACCAAATATGATGCTGATGGACGCATCCCACAGCAAAGGAAGGTCAGCGAGTGTCAAAACGTCTACCAAGACGTTGTGAATAAGGATTTCGAGGGCCAATATTGATGACACTTTTATGCGTACTGCCTTCAATGAGGGAAGTATTTCATTGTAGACTCTAAAAATGCATCTTATTTATATACATGTAATAGTTGTCATTTCAAGTTGCAAATTTTATCAGTTAGTGGTAAACTGGAATAACATATATTCAGGATTTCAAAGAAAACGGTAATTCTTTGTAATTTTAGCGAGTTTATTAGACATTGATTATTTAATTACCATATTTTGCGTTATTGTGCTGATGATAATCCACACGCAATTCATAAAGGACGTTCTATACAATAATTTTTTATAAACGTTTAGGCATGAGTTGTTGATGGCTATTTAATAGATGCTTATATTCACGGTAGAATCGCGATTAATATCTAAACTTCCTCTATAATAGTCTATCTTAATGTTTACATCATTTGAGTATAAATACCCGTAATTTATTTTAATGGCTGTTAACGTGAGGTAAAAATTGTGTAAGTGGGCGTCTGATGGTCTGTTTGTGTCAATTGAGCAATTTTAGAAATTTTATTGTCTTGCTACACACATTATAGTGAAACATAATATTTTTAGTCGCAAACTCCTCTATAAAATCCTTATTTTGATATAAGGAACGTAACCAGACTGCAACCAACAGCTACTCTCCGGGCTATGTGCCCCGCCGAGCGCTGAATTACAAGTTACAAGCCTGGCGCGTTAAGTGTAATAATTGCATATTACCATCAAAACGCTAATGCTTCGATTGCAACAAACACCAGTCGAAAGACTGATCCTACTTAAAGGAGCTCTCTTGCCAGTCGTCACATACCACTTGCAGACTGCAGTTTCGAGCTGTTGGCTCTCGTCAGTGCAAGGTAGGCATGTGACGAGCGACACGAGGATCACTTGACTATTTAGTACATTTCGGTATCTTTGGGATAGCGACATGTAAAACAGTCAGCAGGTGCCATCTAGCGGTCCAGAGTCTGTTGCAATAGAAAAATAAATAGCCTGACTGGGCTTAGCATGGTTCAAATGTGCTTTTAGAGGGCGAAATATTAAAACATAATATTTTTAGTCTCAAACTCCTCTATAAAATCCTTATTTTGCTATAAGGAACGTAACCAGACTGCAACCGACAGCTGCTCTGTGGGCTATGTGCCCCGCCGAGCGCTGAATTACAAGTTACAAGCCTGGCGCGTTAAGTGTAATAATTACATATTGCCATCAAAACGCTAATGCTTCGATTGCAACTGCACGGACGAGAGCCAACAGCTCGAAACTGCAGTCTGCAAGTGGTGTGTGACGACTGGCACGAGAGTTCCTTTAAGTAGGATCAGTCTTTCGGCTGGTGTTTGTTGCAATCGAAGCATTAGCGTTTTGATGGTAATATGCAATTATTACACTTAACGCGCCAGGCTTGTAACTTGTAATTCAGCACTCGGCGGGGCACATAGCCCGGAGAGTAGCTGTTGATTGCAGTCTAGTTACGTTCCTTATAGTAAAATAAGGATTTTATAGAGGAGTTTGCGACTAAAAATATTATGTTTTAATATTTCGCCCTCTAAAAGCACATTTGAACATTATAGTGAGTTTATGATGAAAGTGATTTCTATTTGTAAAGTGGCCTGTGCGATCACTTAATATCACTTAAGCTAAACGGTTTTACCGGAAGTGAACACTAAGTTTGTTAGCTAAGGAATCAGCACGTCTATAAGGAACGCCCTGTATAACACTGTTTTACTGCTGACTTCGAGACTTAAAATTGGAATTTTTAATTTAAAAATATACTGATATTTTATTTTCGTTTTAACAAAGTGAATGCAATTATTACTTAGAACAGGGTATTTCTGTATAGTATGACTAAAATGCAGAACTGATATAACAGCAACACTGTCAGTACTTATTACTTCAATTGAAAAATTCATCGTGTTATATTCCTTCGAGGCGGTTGCTCACATATATTATTTTACAAAGAATGCAATATATTGCTTTGTGAACTGGTTTTGCATCAAACTTTCCGCAAATCGATAGCACTGGTGGTAGTTGTAAAATAAACTTTGGAGAAAATATTATAAAATGAATATTATAGTGGTATCGGTAGCAAATATGAAAGTTGTTATTATTTTACAATCTCCATTGTTTTCTTATTTTTGGTACAAAAGCCTAGAACTACTCGCCGAAATATACAGGATGTCCCAACCAAAAGTAACCGCACCGAATAATTTTGGTCGTATAAATTTTTTGAAAAATTGGTGATACACTTCACCGGTGTTTTAGCCCGGGCGTCAGCGAGCTTCTTTGACCAAAGGCACAAGAGCTAGTTTTGCGATAAAAAAACAATAGACACCTGACACCGCAAAAGCTGAAATTTGATAATACAACAGGCAAGTTAATAAGTTAAATGAAAAAAATACACCGCTTCTTATTAAGCGAGGGAAAAGTGCTCAGTTGATGCAGCCATACATTTAACTCGCGAGCACGGATAACTATGCGCTGCGCCTTTAACTCGTCAGCTGAGCATTTATCCACCGAGAAAAATTCAGCGGATTATTTTTTTCGTGTAATTTATTAAATCAGCTGTTACTGCACCAAATTTCAGCCTTTATGGTATCAGTTTATACTCAGCGTATATTTTTCACATGTTTACATGGAAAGCTGAAACACTCCCCCACTCTAAAGACAGCTGATTATGTTTTCCAGTTACTTTTCAACAGTAAATGTAGAAATTGTATAGAGGCAAATGAGGGGAATTCTGAACTTAACCTAGATTTTAATCATTATATGTATGATGTTTCATGTCCTGTAGTGCAAAGAAAAATTGAAGTCGAAAAAAGATCAATAAAGGCAGTACAATAGCAATTAAATCAAAATGTATTTGTGTTAAATTCTCAAAGCTTGATTAAACACTACGATGAAATTAGATATTTTATAGGGGTAAACAATCCTTTAGTTATGTGCCTAACTGAAAGCCACATAACAAAAGATATAGATGATTTTGAGATAACTATAATATTGAACGAGTAAATTCGGAAAGTTCGGTGGTGTAATTTTTTATATACGTTCAGATATTAAGTATAAAGTCTGTTTTACTTCAACTATTGAAAGAAATGTATGGTTTATTGTCATCAAAATTAACATAAACAACGATTACTTTACTTTAGCAGGAGTTTACCATTCACCAAATCATTCACACGCAGAATTTATAAATTTTTTGGAAAATTGGTTTAATGTAAATGTAGTAAATATATCGCACACTTTTTTAATGTTCGGAGATTTTAATATTAACTGGGATTTTAATACAGGGCACAGTAATCACTTAAAAAATGTAATAAATGATTTTGGTTTAAAGCAAATGGTCAACTCCTACTCACATATGTTTGGAACTGGTGGTAGTATTATTGATTTAGTCGTAACTAATAGCCAAAATATAGAAGTCTCGGTTTTAGATGAACCAAATATAACTGATCACAATATTATAGAAATTAATCTACCTAAAGTAAACAAACGCAGAACTCGTATAATTAGATGTAGACTTAAAGATATAGGCCCATTTCAAGATGAAATTTCTAATTTTGTAAATAACTTTAATTATAGAAATAATATCAACGAAAAATATGATTCATTTTCGAGGAATATGATAGAAATAGTGGATAATTTTATGCCTAAGAAAGAAGTTATGTTACATGGGTCAGATAAATGGTGGTTTAATGAAACTGTCCTTAATGCTATAAGACAAAGGGAAGAAAGTTATAAAATTTATAAGTTAACAGGTAATCAAAATGATTGGAAACAGCATAAGTGGAAACGAAATAAAATAGTGAACGTTGTGAGAACTGAGCAGTGTAGGTTTTTTGATAGTAAAATTGATTTCTGTAGAGGCGACCCAAAAATGTTGTGGAAATCCTTAAAAGAAATCATATCTAGTAAAAATAGGGAGGCCATTAGTGAGGTGTTGTTTGGTAATCAGTTATTAAAGGATATGAATGATATCGTTAAAAGATTTAATGAATTTTACATAAATAGTGTGACTGAAATTGTGAATGAAATCCCAGATAATAATAGACTTTACCAAATAATGCATAACCCCAATAAGTTTTCAGACTTTCAGTTATTGGATAGAAATGAACTTAAAACGATAATTTTTTCATTAGCAAATAAAACAGCCCTGACGATATTGGAATGTCCTTTTATAAAGACTTAGCTGACCCACTCCTTAACATTATTAACACTCCGTTGCAGTTAGGTATTGTTCCTGATGCATTGAAAATTTCAACCATCGTTACAATAAGAAAAGTTGCCAAACCCATTAAAGCGGATGAATTTCGTCCAATAAATATGCTTGCAGTATTTGAAAAGGTACTAGAAAAAGTTGTATATGTGCAAATATTACGATTCGTTCTAGAAAACGAATTAATATGTAAGTTTCAATCTGGCTTTAGAGAAGGTCATAGCTGTGAAGGTGCATTGCAGTATGTGATTAACGAATGGAAGGAAGCAAGTGATTCAGGTAAAGTGACCGCTATAGTTTTCTTGGATTTAAAGCGCGCATTTGAAACAGTCGACAGAGAGAGATTACTGAAAAAATTAAAAGAATATGGATTGGATGGAGTTATACATATGTGCTTAAGTAGTTATTTGGATGGTAGGATGCAAAGAGTAAAATATAACGACTACAAAGAATATAAATGTTGGAATACCACAAGAAAGTATTTTGGGGCCGCTACTGTTCATTTAATACATTAACGACATGTCATATCTGTTTAGCAACTGTTCTTATCATTTATTTGCAGATGATACAGTTGTTTATATAACGGAGGATGGTAGTGTGTTATTGGTCAATAAAATGAACGAAGTTTTGAGAGAGGTCAGTGAATGGTTAGAAACAAACTGAAGCTAAATGTGTCTAAAACAAAAGGAATGATCATAGGAAAACAGAAATTTAAAAACGAAATAAAACAGCTAAGACTTGAATTACAGGCTCCTGGGGAAGTAATTGAAGTCATCAAAGAAATTAAATATTTGGGTGTAATCATAGACGATAAACTTAAGTTCAGTAATCACGTTAATTATATATGTAAAAAAGTAGCTAAAAAGATTGGTGTTTTAAAAAGAGTTAGTTGGTATTTGTCTATCGATAGTAGAATACAAGTATACAACACTATTATTTTACCACATTTTAATTATTGCAGTACTGTTCTATATCTCTCTAACCAGAGACATAGAACGTTTGAAAAAATTACAGAACAGAGCTATGAGGATTATATTAAAGTGCAGTATTTATACTAGAGTAAATGACATGCTGGAAGTTTTAGAATGGATGAATGTGTACAATTATATCGAGTTTAATGTACTGATTTTCATACATAAAATTAAACTGCATATGTTACCTCCCTATCTGCAAGAAAATGTGCAAACGTTTGAGGATTTTCACAACTATAATACTAGAGGTAGAATTAATTTTGTACTGCAACGAGTATACAAAACAGCTGCAAGGAGGTCGATTTTCTTCAGGGGTCTAATTGCATATAATAGCCTTACTAGGGAAGCTAAGCAGGCACATAACATAGCTTCTTTCAAAAGAATAGTTAGAGATAATTACAAATGAGTTTCCTCTTATATGTTAATTTAGCTAATAGTTGAGCTGACTAATTATTGATTGATTGTATAGGTATGTATAAGTATAGGTGTGTATAGGTAAGAGAGGAACTGCTTACTAATAATATGTGAATAAGTATTGTTTATGATGTATGTGTAAATATATATATATATATATATATATATATATATATATATATATATATATATATATATATATATATAAATATTTTTCTCTTATTGTGAACATGTATAGGAAAGTGCTAAATAAAGGACTGTTATTATTATTATTATGAACATGTCGGTCAAGTCTCAGCTTTTGTTGTGTTAGTTTTTTTTATAATTATTTTACGTGTGTGGGACGCTACTGCAGCTAATGTGCGGAAGCTGATGGTCTATTCCCTTACGTGGAATGCCAAATAAAGAGTAGAAAAAATTCAGTCGTTGTGTTTTTGGTCATCAAAAAAGATCGTTGGCTCCCAGGATATTTCTAACAATTTTTTGCATATATCTCATGATTAATTTTGAAAACATTTGTAGTATTCTATAATTCAGTGATATTATCAGTGCACCTACCTTACTGCAGCAAATATGTCCAGTGCATTTCCTGAAACAAAAAAGCATATAAATAAACATAATATCAATTATCACACTTGGTATTATTAATTGAGAAGAGATTCCTAAATTGAAATCATTCTAATCTAAAAGTTTTTGTTATTTTTTTACCTTCTCCAATGTTGTCTCAAAATGTGAAAACGTTTGCAATTATTTCATACCTTTTTTACTCTAATGACTGGGATATTAATATAAAGGCAATAAAATATAAATAAAAAAAAATAAATATATTCCATTTATAGCTACAATTCATGACATCATGTGTAATTTAATCAGCCCCTTACAAAACTTAACACGTTTAAAAATCTCCGTAAATTGTTAGCACATCAAGCGAGGTCAATATTCAGGTGTGCTGGAACGTGAGTGAGAAATAAGTTAATTCTATTTTCCATTAAAACGCGTGCCAACGTTCTCGGCGGCTTCCAGACAGGATGTACCACTATATTTTTATTCACCACAACTAATTAAAATATATCTTGGCACTGGCACAGAGTGGGCTTGTCCCGGCCATCTGCTGAAAGCTATTCACTTCTCGCCATTCACAAAACTCTTTGCTTTTGTTATTTGTCTTCACTGTCCATTAATACTTTTAACGAGACTTGCATAAGGTTTTAATGGTAATGTTTGTTGGATTATTTACAAATTGCAACATTTTCGCTTACAGTGAGTACTTTGTGAATTAAGGGAATAATAAATAGCGGGCACTCAGATTTACTCAGTTACTTCTGTTGAATTACAGAAATGGGATGCTATATTATCATTTTTAATGCATTTATGACATTAGAAATATTATTACTTCTACTATTTTATCTCCATATAAGTGTTAAATCTTTTTCAAGAAATGAATCTATCCCATTTATGTTTAAGACTGCAATAGATTAAGACTCTTACATCTGAACACAGTACCATTTTTCTTGTCCAATTTTTCTATAAATTGCACATGAAGAAACACGTGTGTCTGCTTACGGTTTGTATTCACGCTCAATTAAAATGTGACAGATTTACTTAGAGCAATTTGTTTCTCTGCTTACATGATTGCCACTTTTCTGCAAATTTGCTCCAACAAGCGTTTGAAGTTCGCGTAGCGTATCTTTGTGGGCATGTACACATAAAAATAATTTGGTCGTTTTAATTGTTGCCACAGATAGCCATTTGTTGTTGTATACGAAACGGGAAGAATGATTTAAGAGTAAGGAAATATGGATAATCGATTAACGGAAATACGCTCTTGTGTTCTTGAAAAATGATTAGCTCAGCTGAGGATGAGACAGTTAAAAGTCTTTCTTCTCTTCAAGCCACAGTTTAAATATAATTTTCTTTACTCAATATATATTTTCCTTTTTTTTATTACACAGTACAGTGTTCGAAGACTAACTAACATCGTCTCACATTATTACGATGAATCTCCACATGTAGCTTGGTAGATATTTCTTGAACACAGTATGTTGCTGCATTTTATAGCAAATGTAAATTTGCTGTTACTTGAGCGCTTATTACAGCACGTAATTTTAACTTATTAAGATGTTTGGCTGTTAAAAACTTATTTTCCTAGTTTTTGGTATAGACGAGTTCATCTGTTCTCGGCACTCAAAAAACGCGACAAAAACTTTACGACCTCATTAAAATACCCCGGTATTCTCTGTACTATTTCGTTCGTAAATTGACTCGCTTACTTTTATAGGTTTTTAATGTGCATCGGTTTGTTTGATGACAACGTGCCACTTGGCCCAATGGCGATAATAATTATACCGTAAAATTTTTATTGCGTTTTTTGAGTGGCGAGAACAGATGGGCTCAACTATAATTATATAAAGTATTAATGTGTTGTGTTAATTTCTGGATCTATCTATCTGGAGGATGTACTTTTGTACACGAAATTTTTGTGTTCGTTCGTGTTCGTTTGTGTTCGATGGTGTGCGTTTGTATTCGTTCCTGTTTGTTTGTGATCGGTTATATTCGTTTATGTTCATTTATTTTCGGCTCTGTTCTGTTTTGTGTGGTTCTGTTCGGTCCTGTTCTGTTTATTCGTGTTCGTTTATGTTCGTTCATGTACTGTTCTGTTCGGTGGTGTTCGGATGTGCTCGTTTGTTTTCGGTTGTGTTCGGTTCTGTTCGATTCTGTTCTGTTTCGTGCGGTTCTGTTCTATTCGGTCCTGTTTGTTTGTGTTTGGTTCAGTTCGGTTGTGTTCGGTAATGTCCTGTTCTGTTCGGTTCTATTCTGTTATATGCGGTTCTTGTGAACGATCCATCTTTTCGCATCTGAAGGACTTTCATTATATTTTTCAAAATGGATATTAAACGTTCACAAAGAAGGGTTCAAATCGACCGTTTCAGACGGAGAATAATACAAAATCTATACTTACTGTTCGTTTTTGCTTAACTGCTTTACTGATGGTATCAATTGGACGTCGTAACACTATAAATCTAACACAATAAATGCTAACACTTTCTTAAATTTAAACCTGAAAAGGAATTTTGAAAACAACAACAAAAAGACAATATAAAGTTCAAAAAATATATATTAAATCTCTTTAAAAAATCATGTTTTACAGAAACTTTCAAGAAAAATGTATTGACAAACTATAGTCTGGCCCGTGTACAACACATTGTGAGGAACGGAACGACTCATAATGTCTACTACCATCCAATATGTGGTTTATAGCTAACGATTACACAAAAAGATTCAAGAAAAGTTCAATGTTTATACATTTTTTGATGGGCTTTTGCTCTGTTTACGTATTATCAGTTCACTAGTAATTTGGTTCGCTCCTCGGAGCTTAAAAATGCTTGAATCGCAATGATTTTGAATTATATTGTGGCAATAATATATTCATACGTTCAGGCAAGGCGATCCCATGCACGTCTGAGTACATGGTAACTATACTTTTCGGACACCGAATCACTGAGGAACCGGTTTAGGGCAAATACCGTTAATACCCACCATTTTCCCGTCAAAATCGACTGCTAGAAAATGATAGGGCACCCTCGACGCTAAGGGCTATTTTCACTAAAACTCTCGAAATACTTTGACTAGAGACTGGATTAACTTGTCCTCATATTTAACACAACGCATGAGTTGCAGTGCTTAACAACGTGGATTCGTAAAAAGGTTTTTTTTTTTCGTTTTTTTTCGTCAGTTTTCGTTATACTTTCTAAATTTTGTGGTCGGGCGACATTACGTCCCCGTGCCGCGACATTTAGTATACTTTCTAAAATTACACTCCTTGATGAGTTTCTCATATTTTTGGATAAAAAAGGCTCCGTAGAGCGAAAATGTTGTATAGAAACCTCTTCTAACGGCATTTATCGTGAAGCACGCTTTTCATGCGAAATGTTTTTGTTACAGTTTTGAAAAGTTCATCGAGGGTTTTGGCGTATTCTTTAACATTCTCTCCGGTCCTCTTCTACTCGGTTCTGTTCGGTCATGTTCGGTTGTGTTCGGTGTTGTTCGTTTTTATTCATTCAATTCGGTTGGGTTTGTTCGTGTTTGTTTGAGTTCGTTCGTGTTCGGAACACCACCGAATACAATTGAACAACTTGTTCGGTGGTCGGCGGTGTTCGGTTGTATTAGATTATGTTTGGTTATGTGTGACTAATGCTGTTTTGCTCCCGCCATTTATACCAATGTTGTGGTTTTGTCAAATTTTAATTGTTTCTGTAGATTGTTGAGTTGCGTACTATTCCTTTTCTCTCGCATTATGACTAGCTCAGTAATACTGGCCTGGAAAATTCTGTATGTCAATGAACGCAAATGTAATAAAATGTTAGCACCTGAAATTTATTTAATATTCATATTTTCGACGAATGTACGTAAAATGTGACAACAGCTCCAGAGCTGTTAAGGGGACGACCTAGTGTGAACCCGAGCCGTATTTCAGGACAGATAAAATCGTCAGCTGTTTCCATAATTTTAAATGAACCTTTGTCATTTCCGTGAGATGTGAATAAGATAGTGTCACTTTCGTGTCGTATAACGATTTGTAATTAAAAAGGAATTTAAATTTAAAGTATAATCGCTGGGAGTTGGAGAAGTTAGAAACTTTTATGTGGAAAGTATTTTTTGTTAAATACGAGATTGATAAGTTCCTCGCCGGCTGGTCGGTCAATGCGGGGCTAAATTAGTTGAAGTAAATTAATTATTTAATTTCTCAAAAAGTACTATAAAGGTTCGTTCAGAAATAAAGTTATTTTGTCCACGACTACTATATAATATATCCAGTAAGCCATGACAATCTATCAAAGTATAATTTTGTCATCGATTTGAAACATTAAATCACATTCATTATGTACTTTGGTACAGTCAAAAAGTTGCATATGTCAATATACAAACCTTTTATGGATTGGAGAACTAAATATTGATATTATTTAATAGTTGTGGACAAACTATAGTATTCTATTCGCATATAATGTCTATTATTGACTCAGGAGATTCACCCTCGTAAATAATAACCATCGTTATATACTCGTTGTGTAATATACTATTTTTAATTTCAGTATAAAAATGTTAAAGTTAGAAATCACTTTCTTTGTCGCCGATAAGACAGAGGCACATATTACTGGAGAGGGCCTCTGGGACCTACTAAACCAAGAGCTATAATTTTTCAATTAAAGTCTCTTTCAAACGTTCTCTCCCTGAAGATAATAAAAAATAGTTTCAAAACATCGGAGGTGTATGGCTAAACTGGATTATTTCAAGGAGATTTGAGAAATCGTCTAATGCTTGCCAAAACAGTATCTTAGATAATCCCGAAGATATAGCTAATTCTTTTGCTTACTTCTGTAGTTCAGCGTACATACCCCTCAAGTCGCAATATAAACTTATCGGCAGTAACTAATGATAATGCTAATATAGCAATGCCTAAGATAATTGAAATGGATGTGATTAATGCCATAAAAAAATTAAACCAAAATTTACGACCGGACCCGAAGGCTTACCAGTTTTGTTCTTAGAAGACTGCTCAGGTATACTGGCCATAATGTACGCATTTTTAACCTGTCCTTGCAAACTTGTGCATATCCCTGATAAATAGAAAGCGTCTAAAATTTGTCCTATACACAAAAAAGGTAGCAAATCGAATATAGAAAATTACCGCCCTATTACAATCAGAAATAACTTTGGCCAAATATTTGAAATCGTTCTGCATAGGGCACCATATTCTCAGATTCATCAACGTACATGCAACAACCAATATGGTTTTGTCTCTCAACAACCAACTACAAAAACCTACTTTGTATAACACAATACTTAGCTGAAGTTATGGATGATGGTGAACAAGTCGATGCCATTTATATGGCCTTTGATAGGTTGGACCAAGGTATCTTGCTAACAAAATTAGTGTCTTTTGGTTTTAACCTTACACTAACAACTTTTTTTTAATCCTATCTGATTAATTGAACTCAGTTTGTACAATATCATTAGTCGTAGGACTATCGAATTTATATCTCAATCAGGAGTTCCGCAAGGGTCGATCTTAGGCCCTTTACTGTTTATCATTTTCATTATCAATATCGTCATCGATCTCAGTTGTAAATTTGTCTTATAGGCTTGCGACTTGAAGAAATACTGTAAGATCAGCGGCGAATCAGACTGAGAAGAGCTGCAGGGAGACTTAAGCATAATTCACGAGTGGTGTAACAAATTCAGATTGTCTCTAAACATAAATAAATGCAACGTAGTGTCATTTACGGGGAAATTAAATAAAATACAATATGACTATTGAGTATACTATGAATGGAGCAAATCTGACACGTCAGGATAGTTTTGAAGATCTAAGCGTAACATTTGACTCATATCTTTCCATCTTTTAAAATGTCAGAGTTTCGAGATTTTCAAAATACGAATACTATAAAAACCCTATATAATATGCTGGTGCGACCCAGACTAGAAAACGCGAACCTAATATGGAACCCCCAATATGACGTACATGTTAACAAAATTGAAGGCATTCAAAGAAGTTTCTTAAAATTTCTGGCATTTACAATCGATAATCAATATCCCCTATAGGATATGATTACTCGTTACTACTGAATCGTTTTTCATACAATTCTATGAAGCAGCGAGAGGGATGCAAAGTGTAATACTTTTATACAAACTTCTAAATTGGATTGGAGTCCAATCACCTTTGCTGCGGTCAATGGTGGTCGATGATCTTCTACATAAAATGAGTAATTCAGGCTTCAACGTCCAGGGATATGCAAATGACCTGGTCGTCACTGTGAGAGACAAAAATGAGGTCATGATTTCCAACCTCATGCAAATTGCCTTAAATATAATATCCAAATGGTGCTCGTCAGAGAACCTCAATATCAATCCGAGTAAAACAATTATTGCATCGTTCACTAAAAGGAGAAAACTCAATCTTAGAACTCCTGTACTGAATGGAATGATACTAAATCTTTCCAGTGAATCAAGTATCTAGGAGTAATCCCGGATCAAAAACTTACCTGGAACTCGCATCTGGAAAGGACTCTTACTAAAGCAACAGCGGCAATATGGACGTGCCGTAGGTTGTTTGGTGAGACTTGGGGTCTAAGACCGAAAATAACACATTTTCTTTCGGTTGTCAGACCTATGGTAACCTACGCATCACGCGTATGGTGGCCCAAAACAGAGGAAAATACGGCACAGGGAAAGTTGCAAAAACTGCAACGCCTTGCCTGTTTAGGGACTACAGGAACAATGCACTCGTGTCCCACAGCAGCTATGGAGGCTATGCTTGACCTTCTTCCCTTAAACTTGCATGTAAGGAAGGAGGCGACATTCAATGCCTTACGACTGTACCAGGCACATAAATTTAAACCAGGCTATCTGGTTGGTCACTTAAGGATTCTGGAGTTAATCCATTTGAAGTCCATGACAATCAAACAAGACTTTGACTGCCCGTTTGGCGTGCTAATTGAAAGTCGTGAGACGAGCAAGATAGAAGCACTGCGATTGCAACAACGGTCATTCATCTGGTATACAGATGGATCTAAGATGGCTGAAGGGGTAGGAGTGGGAGTAGCAGGGCCTAATTGTAGGCTATCCAAAGCCCACGGTAACGCCCCAACCATCTTTCAGGCAGAAATTTATGCTATAGATCTGTGTGCCCAGGTATGCCTAAATAAAGGCATCCGAAGGGCAAAGATCTATATGCTATCAGATAGCCAGGCAGCACTAGAGGCTCTAAGGTCTTATACCTTTGAGTCTAAAATTGCCTGGGAATGTAGACAATCCCTGAAGCAACTGGCTAATAACAACAAGGTTACCTTGATGTGGGTACCATGGCATGAGGGAGTACAAAGAAACGAACTTGCTGATAGACTTGCAAAAAAGGAGCTGAAGCACCGTTCATTGGACCCGAACCGTTTTGTGGCCTAGCTAAGGGACATACAGCGGAAGAGATCCAAGAATGGGAAAAGGACCAGACAAAGTCCTACTGGAGGAATACTCCAGGCCAAAGACAAGCGAAAAAATTTATAACTTATTCGGCAAAGAATGCCATAAAGCTTCTCGAACTTGAAAAGTCCGAATTAAGGCTAATTACAGGCCTTTTAACTGGCTACTGCCCCTTGAAATATCATCTTAAGAACATGGGCAAGGCAGTAGACGATAAATGCACATATTGCGGTCCTGCAACTGAAACTGCGGAACACATACTTTGCGAATGCAAGGTGTTAGTCCGCACTAGGCTAAAGTTCCTAGAACAGACGGAATTATCGCCTGAAGACATAGGAAAATTAGCTCCCAGGAAAATCACAAGCTTTGTAAAAAGTCTGGAAATCCTGGGTAACCACTAAATCCGTATGGTAAATCACAAAAGATCTTTTAGGTCGAAGTGAAGTAAGGCTGTTCGAAGCCAAACGACCCTGTAAAACAATCTACATTAGAGCACCTACCACGTCAACCAGATCTACATCTTATTATCTTATCTCTCATAACTACGAAATTGTTGCACATAATGTCGACATTTTTAACACTAGATTAAGTCAAGATTTTCTTAGACTAAAAATTTTTGTTTATTTCTTTTTCTTATTTAATGCTTTTCCCTATTCACTTTTCCTTTGTTATTGTATGTACTTGAATATATAGGTATGTAGATATATGTGTGCATAGGTAAATATGGATATGTTAAATAGTCATATATCCACCTAATTCATTTGTAGAATTTTGCAATAATTACATTAGTCTGGTATCTATTAAGATTTAGGTTATAGCAAGCCATATTATACAACAATAACGTATATTCTATTCTTACTTTATATCACTAGTTATGATAATCTGTTAGTTTCCGGCCCTATAAATGGCACGTGAATTCTGTTGGATCGGTGTAAATAAATAATATATCAAAAACATTTAACGGAAAATGTTAATCATTTATTTTTTTCGAATTATAATATCAATAGAAAATTAAGTCAGCCCCACAATCACTTGCAAATATATTCGATGCGTGAATTACAGATTTAAAAAAATACACATTTCCGCAATTGTCTTTTATTTACAAATCATACCCGAGGCTCCCATTAACAACTTTACTCTTTCTTGACCGGAAAAAAATTAACTGATTCCATCATGAGAAGCCACAGAGTGGAGTTACATGTTCATAGGTCAGGTGGGGTCAACTGTTTGAAACAGGGTCAAACGGCCCCGGCAGGAGCGAAATGAGATGGAAAGATGGGCAAATGCTTCAGATAAGATGTTACCTCAAGCTTTTATATACTTCGCTAAACCAGTTAGATTTTCAATTTGTGTTGAGAGCAACTCGATATCGAAAGGCAACGGAAATTTTCAACAGATTACGGGCTTTGTAACAAAATATTACTTTAACCCTTTTTTTATCAATGGCGGAGCAGCATCTTTCACTTGCATAAGTAATTTATTTCAAGAATTTTTCATAGGACGCGGTGAACTTTAACAAGTATGAAAGTGTAGCCGTACTGTTACCGAATGTATATAGATTAGAAAAAGAAAGAAACACTATCGCTCCGTTGTGATTAAAATATAAATATATTATAAATGCCGGATAGAGCCGAGCTTTCTAATCTCTATTTTTCTTATAATGCAAGGAATAATTTACAATTGTTCGTTCGACATCCAGTTTAAATTGTTTGCTGAATTTTATAAAGGATATAATTGGTCTCTTGTCTCCGATGTTATCAGTTCACTATAATACTCCTGAATATTCTAATTATCTCTAAACCAATGTATTTAATGCTAGAGTATTATCATTCATAAATTTCCTCAATTTTTCCGATTATAAACAATATAATTTCAACTTCAATGCGAACCAGAGAGTACTGAACCTGGTATTGTCAAATAAATATTCTGCCGTGGAAAAAGCGCTAGATACATTACTACCAGGAAGATAATCATCATCCTGCGATCGTGGTATATTTTAGTCTTACTAGGGAGGCAAAGAACAATAGACAAACAACTGATATATATTTTACAATTTTCGTAAGGCAAATTTCATAGGGTTTTACGAAAGTTTAACTCATATAGACTGTAGCTTCTTAAATAGTTATGCCGATGTTGACAGTTCTTGAGATGCATTTTATACAAAACTGTATGAGTTGCTTGATACTTTCAAACCTCACAGGCGAATGTATCCACCTTGGTTTAGTGCTATCATTATAAAATGTATCCATCTTAAATATAAAGCCTGGGGAGACTGTAAAAGATATAAAGACTCTATCACGTTACAAGAATTCCTATTCTTGAGGCAAAGAATTAAAGCTGATATAGAAAACTCTTAAAAAATATTGCAGTTGTATCTAAAGTAATATAAAAAATAATCCCAAAGAACTATGACAATTTCTTAACAATAAAAAAATTAATAATGGCATGCCAAACAATATGATATATAATGATAGTTTGATAAACGACCCAAAAACATTGCAGATGGCTTTGCAGACTGTTTTCAGAGTTCCTATATAGATAGCACTCATTTTGAAGTTACCTCTCAAATACACTACACTACTTAATAGTCTTAAAAAATTTATACCCGAAGGTACTGTTGGCCCGGACAAAATATCTGCTTTTTTCTAGGAGACTGTCTATGTCTTCTTGCAATACCACTTATCATAATATTTAATCTCTCCATTAACACAACTACATATCCCTCTTCTTGGAAGTTCTCTAAAGTAATACAAGAAAAGAGGGAAAAACCAAATTGAAAATCATAGACTATTATCAATAACTTTTCTAAGTGTCTTGAAATGCTTCTCCATGATTTCCTCTTTTTTCATTTAAAAAGGTGGACGTCATATACACTGATTTCCCGAAGGCATTTTGCTTATCACATTAGATCTTTTTGGCCTGTCAAAAAGTCTGCTATATTTTTTCAAATCTTACCTTGAAGACAGAAAACAGTTTGTACAATATTGCTGCCAACAATCTACTGAGATATCTGTCACTTCTAGGGTTCCTCAAGGGTCTATATTGTGACCATTATTATTTAATATATACATTAATGGTATTTTTATGTAAGGAGTATTCATATTTGAGGAGAAAACTATAAAACAGCTTTAGTAGGTTACATATTATTTTTCCAAATTCTAAATTGACATACTTTGCAATAATATTAAACAAATATTGAGAACGAGACCTGACATTGAATTATTAAAAGCAAACAATAAATACGAACTTGTACTCAATGGGTAACCTGCTAAATAAGCATGTAGTAAAATTATAAATACGAAATTTGTTAACGCGGACGTCAGTCGAATTCTTAACACAGTCCTGTTCTTAAGTGTTAAGAAGTACGACTCCTTATCCTAACGCATCTCCCCACATCAGTGATATTGGTAAGAGCCCCCCATTTGTTACTATTGTTGTTGTGCCTGTTGATACTGTGACACTGTTTGTTGTTAATAAATTATATTTGTATTAAACTCGTCTTCTACTTTGACTACCCGATCTCCCTCTCTCACAAGCCAAGTGGCCGTCAGTCGCGACTTCCCCAAAGGGGGGGTCGTGACAATATCATAAATGAGATGGAAGCAAATTGTTTATTATATGCGGATGATATGATGAATGAGAATTTAATGAGAAGGCAAGTTGGGAAAAATCAATGAAACAAAACAGAAGAATCACAGGACAAATATAGACGGGCCGTTGCCGAATACAACAAAACTCTGAAAAAATCCAAGAGGGAATCGTAAACGAGGTGACGTGTGAACATTGAAGGAAATCTAGAATGTGCCAGACTACACAAAATATTGTCTAAAGATCATCAAAGCGCAATATACACCCTCAAAACAAAATGTGGAACATATACTACATCAGGGAAGGAAACTATAAGGAAACTTTTTGAAGTACACTTTCCCGAATATAAAATTATCGACCTATCACCAGAGGAATATCAAAACACAGATCTGGAACCACCAACATGGACATCCAGTGAGAACTGCAGGCAGCAAAGAAGATGATAAACGTTGATAAAATAAAATGGACCATAAACTCATTCGAACCATATAAATCACCGAGGCCAGACGGTATTTATCCAATAATGTTACAGAAAGATACAGACCTTCTATTTCTATTTCTATGTATGATACTCAGGAGCAGCATAACACTTGGGTACATGCCCAAAATCTTGAGACTAATTAGAGTAAACTTAATACCTAAATCTAGCAAAATTGGACAGGAAGGTCTCTAAGGTCAATAATTCTGAAGTAGTTTGTACTAAAGACTGTTCGACGGATACATCAGCGATGATATACTGGCAATCAGGCCAAGGATGTCAACAGAAGCAGTATTACATCAACTTGTTAACAAAGCTGAGTTTGCTCTCGAAAACAAAGAGGTACTATGATGTGCCTTTTTGGACATTGAGGGAGCGTTCGACAACATCTCCTCAAGATCTATCACTAAAGCATCGAGGGAGAGAGGAATCGATAAAACCAACTGCAAATGGATGGACTGTATGCAAGGATACATTAGTATATACGTCCGTAATGGGGGAGACTCTGGTCTCGGATAGGACGGGGATGTCCGCAGGTAGGTGTTTTATCGCCTCTTCTATGAAACATAGCCATGGATGAACTACTAAAGTTACTGGACAGGGACGGAAACAAAATCCTGGACTATGCTGATGACGTAGTCATACTAGCTCAGGGCAAATTCAAGTAATAGTCGACCGTAATAGCTTTCACAAGAAGGAAAAAAGAGAGGGAGTCGAACCATTAATGCACAAAGGTGAACAAGTACTGTCGGAAGAGGTGAAATAACTAGAGGTAATACTAGGTTCTAAAGTTACCTGGAACCAACAGCACCAAAAAACCAAAAAGAAAGCGTGGTTAGACCCATGATCACATATGCATCTTTGGTATGGTGGACAAAGATGCTACAGTGTACCGCTATTGCTGAGCTAAGCAAGGTACAAAGGCTTGTTTGTTTAAGGATAACGGGAGCTATGAAAATAAGACAGACAGCAGCAATGGAGAATTCGTGATAATGGCGAAGGCAAGGATAGGATACTTCAGAGTGCAAAAGAGCCAAGTAGTATTTATCGGGTTGGGAGTTAGCATATCTGATATGGGAACAAACCACATTATTTCTAAACATACTTCCAACAGAAACTTTGAGGTAAAAATTATGGATCGAAGTGACTGCAAAGAGGACGACTTCCAGAGGACTGGTTTCCAGACAGGTGCCAGAAAGAATAATCTGAGGGCCTATAGAAACACACGGATCAGCATTTTATCAGACAGTCAAGCGTCCCTAGGAACACTATCAAACCCGAAAGTGACATCTAAACTGGCATGGGAATGCCGACAAGAACTATAAGCCCTGGCAGATCACAACGCAATAAGTCTATTACGGATTTCAGGACGCTCTGGTATCGAGGGCAACGAACGAGCTGACGAGCTAGCTAGACAAGGATCATCAGCTCCATATATTGGCCTAGAACCGGCCCTGGGAGTGCCTAAAACCACTATATAGGACCAAATAAGGAAATGGATAAAAAACCCACGAGAAGAATAGTGGAATAAAATAGCTGGGCACGAACATGGGAAAACCTTTATCAAAGAAATATTGAAGGACTGCTTTTACTGAGCAGGAATCAGTTAGGCATAATCACAGGTCTCCTGATAGGGCATTGAAAGGACAAATATTTGAAAGAGTAGAATAATTTTCAGCATGTTTTGAACTCCGGACAGAAGTACCTTGCTAATATAATTCCCTTTTTCTTAATACTCCCTTTATAACACTCATAGTATTTGAGCTAGTTTCGATTTTTCTTTTTCAATAGTTCAATTATATTCTGAATACAAACTCATAGTATTACTAAATTTATGGTATTTATGGCTTTCTAAATTATTTAACTATATTAATCTACGCACCTAAAAATATAATCAACGCTAATGCAAACGTACCTTTATTGCAGCATAATAAATCCCCAGGTTTCATTTAAGGTTTGTCTTCTCCCGTTTCAGTATTAAATTTAACATTTGCTTTGTTCGCCGCCTCTACGTGCTTAACTCCACTTATGAATAAGTTACTAATCTAAAATGTGGATGTAGTATGCTAAATTGAACTTTTTAATTTGTTTTCAACTTAAACTTCCCTGTTATTAATTTAACATATTTGCTTGCTGAAACAAGGGAAGCCTCGCAACTTAAATACAGCTTGACGCAAACGTAAATAGTTTTAAAGTCTACAGACGATTCCCATGAAAATTTATAGTTTAGGTGTGTAAAGTTTATTTATGTTAATGCGAAATGATAATTTAAACTGTTGCAAACTAATTATGGTATTATTAAACGCTGCTGAAATCGATTAACGTTGGCTAATATCATATACAATGTACTTCAATTGAACCTATTTACCCTAAATAAATTTGAATATATTTATTTTTGTAAAAACACGAAAACACGTAATAATAGAGGGACACACTTTGATGTGAATAGACCTAGGATTGCCTATGTGTCAAATAGTATAGGAAATGAATTCAAAAAATGGTACAAGTTCTTAGTTGTTACTACATCAATATAAAGACTCTCGTAAAGACTTGAAACATTTTGCATTATTATTTAAATCGTATCCTAAATGATATTCAATCAAATTTCTCCTTGTCGGTATAGGATAAAATAAGAGAATTGGATTTGAAACTATGTCGACGTTTCGCTTTATTTTAAAGCTTCTTCAGGACTCCAATAAATAAGTATAATATATAACAACTTATTAACAACATTTTAAAACTTATCTATTAAAAATTGCGAAATATAGAAAATGAAATATTCAAAATATGAATTAATTATGCAAACACGTCTTTAATTCAAGCCTATTATTATAAACACAAAACAACCTTGCACCACTCACATAGTATTACATTCACTATGCAAGCCACCTGTTACTTATTGTCAATATAAAATAATAATATAAAGTGTAACAATACATTTAAAATACAACCGTAAATAAATTATTTTGACTGTGATCTTAGAGATAACAACAAAACTGTGCCATAAATGTAGAGACTCCTTACTGTTTAGGAGCAACGCGATAAGAGAATTCAATAAGAAATGCGTTATCAAAGTTTTTTATAGTTATGTATTTTTTGATCAAATAATTATAAATAATACTTAAATTTTCAATGTCGGTCCTATTATTTATTGTTAGAGGGTTATGTGCCTGTATACACACCATTTCACTGAGTAGTCTCGTATTATAATTTGTTTCTCTGTCAATATGCTTACTTCTTCAAAATTAAACTTATGATTTTCAGTAAAGTAATGTGCAGCAAGGGCTGTTTGTTCTTTTTTCTAATTTTGACATATAAAGTGACACTTTTTAAAACTGATTGACATTATGAAACGTCTTACTTTTTGTAACTAGTTGCATAAAGTAAAATTTTATGCAATTGGTGACGAAAAATGTATTTCAAAATTAGTGACAAAAAGAATTATTCTATTTATTAAACTGTTATAATACAAGTTAAAAACATAAATTATAAATTAATTAATTATTATAAATATTGATAACACAATTATTGCAATTATTCAAATTAATTCCCGACGACATATTTTTTTCATTGCTCGAACTTGCTGTTATTTGGGAAGTGGCGCACATTGCTTTAGATGTTTCACCAAATATTTCTTGCGCTATAAGTTTCTTATTATTCATAGAATTTTCGACATATCCCTCCGCAACAGAGCTAGATTTCCAACCTCCGTGCCTCTTTAATTTTAAAATATCAGCGCCACTGTCTGCTAGAAAAGTGGCAGAGCTTCTTCTAAAGCAGTGGCCAGTATATAGAACAGGGTTTGAAAGACGAAGAAATTGTGCAATAACTTTTGGCAGACTGCTAAATGTGTTAATTCCAACAGGATTTCTGGTACATTTTTCATTCGCATATTTTACAAAAAATCTGTTGTGTTTAAGAACCTGGGGACGCAACTTAATATATTTTCTTAATATTTCAACAAGATTCGTATTTTCAATGTCTCCAGTGGTAATTGCAAACTGCCGTATAACTTTTGTTTTTGAAGGTGGGATATCAACATGAAAATAGCTTCCTTCGTCTATAACATTTTCAACTGGAAGAAATGTTAATTCTGCTTTTCTGCATGCTCCTGCCATTCCAATTATCATTGCAACCTTAGCCATTAAGTATTCTTTGTCATCAGCTTCCACTAAAAATTTGGCAAAATCTTCTTTAATAAAAACTTTTGACTTTTTAGCACTGTACCCGTCCGCTTGACTTTTAATATATGCTACCAAATTTGTATATTTTTTAATATCAATATTCCTTTTCAGATTTAGTTCAGACCTTAACATTGAGTAAAGTGTCCATAATGTGGAAACTTTTAGATCTTTCTTACCCTCAAAATATGCAAGTAAAACTTTCTCATTAACATGTTTAATTTTCTTCTCATCACACCACGTAACAAATTTTTCGTATGCCAAATCATAAACTGCCTTTGACTTTTTGGGAATTACTGATAATAGAGCATTACCTGCTGCCTCTTCAATATCGCTTGGTAGCTCTTCAGAATTTGAATTACTCATTTTTAAAAAATAAAACTAAAAATATATCAATTTCACTAAAAACCTTCCGTCTAGACTTTTTTACAAAATGTCAAACTGACAACTAACATGAAGTAACAGCAACAAACTAAATTTATGTTTTCCAAATTTTTATCAATTATATTAAATTTAATTTTTTTATTACTTTCTTCAAAATTAGAAAAAATCTTGTATGCAATACGTTACGAAATGAAATTTTGTATAACTTGTGAATTTTTGCGAAACTCACTTCGTTCGTTCCGCAAAAATCTCACGCGTTACACAAAATTAGGCATTTCGTAACTGATGGCATAAATAGCTATTTTATTTTTGTGTTTTTCATTACACGAATATTTATGTTCATTTAGTCTTGCTTTTAAATTTTGTTTAGTTTGTCCTATATATGTTTTGTTGCAATCATTACACGGAATTCTGTACACTACGTCAAAATGATAATCTAAGGGTAAAGTATCTTTCATTGAGTTATATAAGTTACCAACAGTATTTAGATGGATTGTTTTCTACCATCTAAAAACTGTTGGTAACTTATATAACTATCAAAATCAAATATCGGATTTTGTTACAGTTTCGAAAAGTACGTCGAGGGTTTTATCGTGTTCTTTAACAATATCTGTGGCTCGCGGCTTGGCAATATGTGGCCCGCGAAACACAAATTTGTGTTGCGGGTCGCATAAGTATTAAGCCTGTAACATGTATCCCATGAAATCTGCACGCTACTGTACTTTTGATGGCATTTTAACAAAATTCTATTATAACCACAAAACTTTTATTTAAAACTTTTTTTTATAGACAATAATAACGATAATAAGGGGTGAGTAATTTATAATGAATAACCCTGTACATCCTCGAGGCAAAAAATGTCACTTTTGTTCCATATAAAACATACTTTTAATATACTAGAAATAGAGATACAATATGGCAGTTTTATACTTTCATTTGTTTCTCAACACTGCAAGTTTTGCGAATAAACAGGCAAACTCTATTGACAGTTATTTACTCGCATTTTAAATCAATTCTAAATCGGTTATCAGAGCGAACAGAGGATTTAATAGGTCAGGAAGGTAAACGCTGGCAGTGCAGAAAAATCTACAAAGTGCACATTGCATGATTTCTACATCTATAATTTTGTGGAGTTTCAAGTAAAATGCGCTCCTTACAAAATCCCGGAGTAATTTAAGAATGGTTAAGACTCATTCTGAACATTAGAGTTAAAATTTAACACAATCAATTTGCCAAATGACCGCCATAAAAGTCTTCGGAAACATCATAAAAGTTTTATTGGACTATCTGGTGCACGGACAATGTGCTAACTTGATTTAATGCGATCTAACAAACTGTATGGGAGAATTGCCTAACAATGTTTGTGACATATTTGCATTATTTATGAATTTATTATCACGCTGTATTCATTTCAGTAACAATGACCTGCAGTTTGCCAGGATTAATAATAGAAGCTTATTGAATAAAAAAGCTGCTACAATTTCGTATGTGCTGGTTACGTACATTTACAATATGCAATCAGCGTCATGCGATAAACCTTTCTATTACAATTACTTTGATTATTGCCCCACATGAACGCGCTGACAGCAGAATATGTTTAAACAAGTTTTATGAAAACTAAGCGCATTAAAAGCTTTACTTTACATATTTACGTTTTCCAGGTGTTTAATTTATTTTATTTCCAGATAGTATACCTACCAGGAGCTAGTTTAAACATTTTACTGCGCTTTGGTAAGCTAATATCCTTTAGAAATGTTCAAGAATATTAAATTATATATAAAAGTGCAGTTTATGTACCCTCGCTCATTTATGTGTTGCTATACAATATGATACAGGTACGGAAGGAACCACTAATCCGGTAAGCAGTTCGTTTTTCAAAGTTGGATACAACACCATGATTAAATGTGTCATAATGATTACATTTATACACCAATGAAATGAATTATACTATAATTGAGTTAGAGCATTAAAGTCACCTAACAACATAACACATTTTTTCTCTAAAATTTCATATTCTTCAAAGGAATTTAAAAATAATTCAAAATCAGCGACAGTAATGTGACTTTGTCCCTTATGACAGATTGTTCAAATGTTGCAACGGATGCACTGTTGGAACAGGTATACGATGGGGAATGTGCCTTTAGCTTTCTTTACATGAAAAATTAATATCGCTCAAAAACGACATTCTACTTTTGATAAAGATATATTCAGCCATTAAACATTTCAGATACCTTTTGGAGCGAAGAAAGTTTATTTGTTTTACGGATTACAAACCTTTGACAACAGCTTCATTATCCATAGTGGAGAAAAGTCCCAGACAAATACGTTATATAGAATTTGTAGCGCAATTTAAACAACATTTAACATGTTAAAGGTAAAGATAATATCATTGCTGATACGCTTTCACGCATGTATGATTTATCTTCACTGGAACAATGAATTCCTGATAATACTCAAACTCACACACTAATAGTTGAAGAGCTGGTATACAGGGTGTTGCATCATGAGAGGGACATAGCTTAATAGGAGGTAGAGAACATCAGTGGTAACCGGAACCTCCCATAGAAATGTCTCATTGGGCCTTCATTACGAGGTTACAGGGTGTTAAATAATTTTTGGCCAAACCTGTTTTTTGTCATAACTTTGACAGGGAATGAAATAACGGATTCATATTTGGTACGGCTAATGTACTAACGAGCCCCAAGAGGTACATGTATAAAAAAAAATATATCCAGGTCTGGACTCACTATAATTTATGTTTCTTCTTTGCATCAATAAAACATCACCCTGTATATATTTTTTTGAAATTTCGATACGATATTCGAAAAGAGCAAGAAAAAACAAACAAAATGGCCTATTTCAATTTTTTGTTACACCTTCGTGGTTATTTAAATACGTTCTTAAATGTGCAAGAAAATGGATTACAGAACCCTATTAAATGAGAGGCACGTGAAATAATTAGTTTTATAACTAAAATTTGTAAAAATTCTATTGAGCCTAGGTGGTCTGGGTGAATCCTAATTCCGGCACGTTTTAAAGGTCCATTTTGGTAAAAAACTGTGGTCCTAATAAGTAATCGGGTATGAAATAACAAAATTTTTAATCAATCACAGTAGGCTTGTTCAAAGAATAAAAGTGACAGATAATTTAAACCATTTAGGCCTAAGCAACCAGTTACTTTGATCAAGAAAATCATCAACATTTTATACTTTATAAAAATTGGAAAAGAGAACAAACTAAAATCTAAATAAATAAAATATTTTCCATTCAATTAACAATAAATAACAAAACAATAACTAAATGTGTTTAAAAATAAAACGTAATTGACACTAAAGTAAATTTTCAAAATGTCCTCCCCCACATTCTGTGCATTTTCTTGCGCGTTTAGAAAGGTCACCAATTGCTCGACGTATCATTTCTGGATTATTCCGTATTTCGTCGCAGGTTCTAACGATGCGCTGGATTAAATGTTGTCTACTTTCAATTTCAATGCTATAAACCTAGTTTTTTAAGTGGCCCCATAAAAAGTAATCACAAGGGTTACAATCAGGAGATCTTGGTGGCCATTCATGTGGACCCCCGCGTCCAATCCATCTATTAGGATACACATTGTTTAAGTGTTCTCTTACTTGAAGGTTAAAATGTGGTGGGGCCCCATCATGCTGAAACAACATGCCTCTTATACCGATATTTTCTAACATATTCGGTAAAATGTTTTGAAGAAAATCAAAGTAAATTTCACCATTCAATCTTTCTTCAAAAAAATGTGGCCCTATCAAATGTCTATTCACAAGTCCGGCCCAAACATTTACAGAAAACCTGTGTTGCGAACGGCGTTGGCGTACCGCATGTGGGTTTTCCTGTGCCCATTTATGATTATTTCGTGAATTGTTTACTCCATCCCTTGTAAATTGTGCCTCATCCGTAAATAAGGTTCTGTAAATGACTCGGCGATGGTTAGACAACCAATGACAAAATGCCAGGCGGGGGATATTCTCGCCTTGTTGAAGACGCTGTACCTGCTTGATATGATATGGATGGTAACGTTCTCTTTTTAGGGTTCTCCATACTCGCCAATGAGGAATACCAGTTGCCAAACTGATTCGTCTAGTGCTCATATTTGGGTTTTCTTGAACTACGTTTATAATATTGTTTTGTTCCTGCACACCTTGTTGTAAAACACGCTCCACAACTGCAGAAGTAGGAAACTTTCCGTGTTGTCTTGCATACTGGAACACCGTACTAAAGGTTTTATGATTAGGGCATCGACGACCAGGAAAACGCAGCCGATATTCTCTTTCCGCCGACCTACCATTTCCATTACAGAAACCATAGATGAATATTATGTCAGCATATTCCACGTTTGTAAATTTTACTGGCATAGTTAAAATATTTTCACAAGTTTTCACTAACTAAATGCGGATTATTGACACATTAAATTACTAACAAACAATTATTCAACTGTTTAGGAGATTTCTTTTTATTATCTGTCACTTTGAACAAGCCTACTGTGATTGATTAAAAATTTTGTTATTTCATACCCGATTACTTATTAGGACCACAGTTTTTTACCAAAATGGACCTTTAAAATGTGCCGGAATTAGGATTCACCCAGACCACCTAGGCTCAATAGAATTTTTGCAAATTTTAGTTATAAAACTATTTATTTCACGTGCCTCTCATTTAATAGGGTTCTGTAATCCATTTTCTTGCACATTTAACAACGTATTTAAATAACCACGAAGGTGTAACAAAAAAATGAAATAGGCCATTTTGTTTGTTTTTCTTGCTCTTTTCGAATATCGTATCGAAATTTCAAAAAAATATATACAGGGTGATGTTTTATTGATGCAAAGAAGAAACATAAATTATAGTGAGTCCGGACCTGGATATATTTTTTTTTATACATGTACCTCTTGGGGCTCGTTAGTACATTAGCCGTACCAAATATGAATCCGTTATTTCATTCCCTGTCAAAGTTATGACAAAAAACAGGTTTGGCCAAAAATTATTTAACACCCTGTAACTTCGTAATGAAGGCCCAATGAGACATTTCTATGGGAGGTTCCGGTTGCCACTGATGTTCTCTACCTCCTATTAAGCTATGTCCCTCTCATGATGCAACACCCTGTATATTTTTGGGTAGGTATTTGAGGCAGGTATTTATTTTTCAACTTCTTAAATACTAAGTTTAAAGATATTAAAATTTCAAAATGCCTCAAGAATATTTTTTGCAAAAAAATTCGTTAATTTAAAAATTCAGATATTACAAAGGAAGTTTTCACGGTGCCTCAAATACCTGCCCAAAAATGTCTACCAGCTCTTGTACGTTTTGACCTTATGTACCCGCCAAAATGTGATGCGTTATTTTTGAAATTTTTCAAAATCTAACTCATTCGGGAATTCGATTAACTAAAAAATTAATGAACAGTAAATATTTATAGCCTAAAATGAATACAGACTGCACTTTATGGACAAAAACATGTATTAATTATCAGGTAGCTAAATCAAAAACTCCAATTGGTAAATTTGAAGTACCTAGAGGACGTTTTGAACATATTGACATAGATATTGTAGGTCCATTGCCTCCTTCGGGAGGTTGTTCTTACATTCTTACTGTAGTTGAACGTTTTAAGCGTTGGACAGAGACATAATATCCTTTATGTAATTTTACAGCAGAAGTAGTTGCAGAAACATTATTCCGATAATATATATGTCGTTTTGGTGTCCCGCTTTACATAACTCAATTAGGGAATCAGGGTGCTCAATTTGAATCAAGGTTATTTTTACAATTTTCAAAATTCCTAGGATTTCATAGAATATATACTACTGCATATCAACCTCTAAGTAATGGGTTAGTTGAAAGATTTCACAAAACTCAAAAAACAAGGTTAATTGCCAGATCTAATTCCAGGAATTGCAAGAGTAAACTTCCAATCATTTTATTCGAATTGCGAGCAATGCCAAAAGAAGGTTATAATGTTCTTCTGCGGAACTTGTTTTTGGTCAACCATTACGTCTTTCTGAGGTTTTTTTTATTAATTCTCACGATTATACAGATCTACCGATTTTTATAGCAAAATTGCACGAACATTTTAATAATCTCAAAGTGACATATTCAAAACATCATGTTTTAGAAAGATCATTTGTCATCCTGACATACAAACATGTGATTATATATTTTTATTATGAAAAAGAAAATGAAACCTTCTTTATAGCCGATGTACAAACGACCTTTTAAAATGGTATATCGTACTGATAAGGTTATTTGTATAAATAAGCATGGACAATTAGTATATATAGAGTAAAACCGCTTATCTTTTAAATGCTGTTAACCCAGATATGGGTAATACAATTTCTAAAAAAAAAGTTACATTCGCCATTAATTGTTTCCATGTTTGACTGCTTCTTTTTAACAGGGGAAATATTGTGGCGTATCTATTACTATTACTAGTTAATTATTTATTGTTATTATTTTTATATTAAGAAAGATGTCTTTGGTATCTAGGTCCGCTCGTTCGCTACAAATGGTATCTATGATAGAAGAATAATATTTTAAGATTGATGTACATAGTTAATTATATAATACGGTACTTATTTGAATAAAATAAATTATACCAAATATTCATAAGAATAATTTATTTTATTATGGTTAAACCTACAGTGATATTTATTTATTTAGGATACAACTACCTAGACGGACAAGAAATCCAATTGCAGGGTAGAAAAGGACAAACATTGTTGCACAATCTTATACAATAAATACGTATTGAAAACCTAAGTGAACTTATATAAATTGTTTGTAGTATTTTCACCATTTCCCTTTCCTCTCCCTCTTTCTCTCTCCCTCTCCCTTTCCTTTTCCCGTTCTCTTTTTCCTTTTTTCACGCATGATCAATAATAGCCCTTATTATTATCATCATTCATAATGCAACACATATTGCCGACTAGACTATATCACAGTTGTGTGATAAACAACTCGATTAGTTTCTCTGCTGTTGTAAGTTCGAGTCTTAGTTGTTGTGTAATTGTCCAGAGAAATTTTTTTTTTTCTGTAAATCTGATGAAATATTTTCTTGTGCAAATATTTTATTATTTGGACAAACATCGAGAATTAATTGAGAATCATCTGCATTTTGCATTACACTAGAATATTAAACTTCATCATTCATGTCTGCAACGTATACTAAAAATAGTAGGGGTCCTAGGATGGACCCTTGAGGCACACCTTGATGAAGCAAATTTTGATTTGACAGTCTTATAGTTAAATAAGATTTTTTTAAATTAATGAAATTATTGTAGAAACCGAAATAATGCAATTTAGAAAGCAAAACTTGCGAATTCAAAGTGTTGAAGACTTTACTAAAATCAAGTAGAACTAGACAGGTTGCTATATTGTTATCTGACTTTTGATAAATATCATCAGTTACTTTTATAAGTGCAACGGCAGTGGTATGACTTTTACGATAGCCTGATTGTGTAGAGGAAGTCAAATAATTTTCATTGAAATAAGGAAAAACTTTTTTCTTTCCAATATTTTAGAAGTTGAAGATAAAATACTTATAGATCTAAGATCTTTTAGTTTTATAGGATTAGCAATTTTTGCAAGAAGCTTAACTACTGCCGAGTAGCAAATGTGCTGCAAGTTCTTGATATTACTTTATCACATTCTCCATAAATAATAAACAAATTTAAAAAGTCTTCGTGGGTGTAATTTAAACGTGCTGGAATTTTTTGACATAAGATAATGACTGATTGTTTCTAATCATGGCTATTTTGATGAAATGATTACAACAATTCATGAATTTCTAATAAAATCGCAAATATTTCAAAAAGTTGTAACTTTAACCCCCACAATGCTAATATAAGAGAAAAGGAAATTCAATTTTACACAACTTGGCGTAAAAAAATTCAGGGTGTTTCATTTGACCTAAACAAGTTTTCGCGGTTTGAAGTTGACAAAATGTAACGCGAAAAACGGAACACTTGGTATGATATTATTGAATTTATTTCAGTTGAAGAACGTACTTCTCCTTATGTTCTTTTTACGTCACAAGAATCAAATGAGGATCTTTTACACGATGAAAGTTATAACGGTTTTTGCAAACAGTTGCACCCGTCAAATTTTCTATAAAATGTCAAATATCTCTGAAACGACTAGGTTTAGGTATATGATATGCTACATATTTTCAACTCAGAATTTTGTGCTCTTTTCGAAAACCCTAAAATATATAGGATGTTCCATTTGAAATAAGCAAGTTGGTATCGACTTCCGGTATAAGCGGAAGTGCCAGCTGCTTGTAATTATTTTAGCTGAATTGGCCGCATCGACATTAGTAATTATATAAATTTTCAAAATTTTCTGATGCGTTTCTCTATATCGATCGATTCAGTTCCCGGTGGGACACCCTGTATTAGAAAATAACTTATAAGAAATTATTAGTTTCTTTAATAATTGCTTCCAATGTCATTAGGAATTAATTTGATTAATTGAGTTACACCTTTGAACTAAATTTAATTTTAAGGTAGTTTTTCGAATATATATTTTTATGGAGAGATTTTAGTAATTTCATTAATATTATGGATTCAAATCAAGTTGCCCTCCTAACACGTACGATTAAAAGGAAATTACAATAGCGGGAATATCCTAAATTGCACCTGCCAACATCAAAAGTTTTAAAATTTTATTCGGCATTCAATGGAAAACTGGTGTTCCAGTTTGAAAACTTGAAAGAAATTGAATTTATATTCTATGAGTTTTTGATGTAGCCATTAAATATGCTTGATATACTCTTCGCTCGATATATGTTACATGTAAATTCTGTACATTCGAAAATTGGAGGCATATATATATCGACCCGCGCCGGCCGTATACGAATATAACGCACACTAACAGCAAATGAACTGTTCAAACTTTAACGCAAAAAGGACCTTCTCGCATGAACGAGGTGGCCGACTTTCCAGCTAGAATTCTTGTGATCAAATATTTATCTTCTTTGACAATCGAGTTTAACGTATTTACGCACGACGCAAAAATAACTTCCAAATCTAATTTACCGGAGAGAACCGACTTATTTTCAAAACAATCGAAAGTTGACCAGTAGGTTAGGTACATTTTAAATTAGATTTAAAGGGGCTTAAAAGCAAAATCCAAGTATCAAAGAACCCTTACAGCGCCGTAGAGTTAATTAATGATAGTATGGACCTACTAAATACTGAAGGTGCTATAAATAAATACACCTGAAACTAAATCCATAAAAGAATAGTAATAACAATTAATTACAGAAAACAGTACAAAAGCACATATCTTTAAGAAAAATAAATATGAATATAAAACGATTTAAACCTTTAAAAAATACAAGTCAATACTAAGCGAGAAACGAACAAATACAAATATTGAAATAAAATTCTACACATTATAAATAAATAAATACGAATTAACACATTGACAGAAACTCCCGTATCGTGTGGTTATACATAACCTTATACAATAATCATTAGTAATAATATTATCCCATGCATTATTTACTATTTCCAGTAATTCTTCGGCATTCCGTGGTCCCAAATTTTGTTTTTGGATACCTCTTACGAGTAGTCCCTATACTTCTTCCACAGAGGTTAGATCTGGACTATGACTGGGCCAGAGAAAAACACTGATGTTGTTATCTTGAAACCAGTTAGTTACGGTATGAGCAGTATGAACGGAACAATTGTCTTGTTGAAATATGAACTCATTATTAGGAAATAATTGTGACACAGAAGGGAGCATAATAATGTCTAAAATCCTAATATACGTTTCACTATTAAATCGTTCCTCAATATGCCACAAAACACCAGAATCACGTGCCGATATCCAAGCCCACATATTGACGGAAAATCTGCCACTTTTATTATTGTTAGATATATTTCTCATCGAATCGTGTATTCGGAGGGCGGTAAACACGAATACCACCGCTGTGTGCTGACTGGAAAGTTTTTTCGTCTGTAAAGATTACATTGTTTCAAAAATTTACGTCATGCTCTAAAAATTCAAGCGCAAATCCTACTCGAGCTTCTTTATATTCAGCTTTAAGTAAGTATTTCTGTGCTGCTGCATGACAGCGTAGCTCCAATTCTCTTACTCGCTGGCGACCAGTACTACTCGATCCAGGAATATTCGTTTCTTCAGCAACCTGAATAACTGAGTAAAATGGATTTTCTACTAAAGCATTTCAATTGCAAATCTTGTTGTTGAGTTGATATCCTTCATCGCTCTGATCCAGGATTTCTACTAATCGTACCGTTTATTTTCCACTTTCTTAAAATGTTACACACCGAATTTTTGTCAATATTATAACGCAGTGCAATTTGTCTCATTGACCATCCATCTTCTGCTTTAGCAATAACTCCAGATTTAACTAAATTGCTTATATGAGGCATATTAGTTTTTTGCACACTTGCAAAAAATTATGACAACTAACTGACAATGTCACAAACATTAAAGTTAGATTTTAGCAAAATATTGTTATAAGACTTGTGCTTTTTTTGCTCACGACCGTATCATGTTGTAATCTTGCGTTTAAAAATTTTAATTTGTTTTTATAAACGTATTTTGTAAATATATACAGAGGTCTAGACCGAAGAATCTTAGTCAGTAGCCTAGTGAATCAGTTATTGATTCGATAAAATTCATTTATTATTATTATAGTTACAGAGGTGAAAGTAAACATAAAATATAATTTAGCCATTATCCGAATGGCTTGTTTTTACAGCACAAAAACACAATGTACTTCAGCTGTCAATCCTCAGTGTACTGTAGCCGGCTATAGCGTATTTCATAGCAGATTGGAATGATGCAAGAGCTGTTTTAATACAGATAAATTGCAGTGCTTAGATGCAACCTCTAGGGCAATGCAAATTTTGGATTGATAGTTTTGTACAAAGATCTTGTATATGACAAGACCACTTTATACTAGATCTACCCTTAAGCCTAGCAGTTTGGAGTTACAGGAATAGTTAAGATTCATTGCATCCTCTAACATAATAGAGTTATTTAGCCCAGTCTTTCTGGCTAACATTGAGGAACATCTCCTCGGAAAATTGTCAGTAGAAATTTTTTTATGTAGATTTGTTTTCCCTACACAAAGTAACTCGAAAGTGCAGAGTTTGTACAAACAACCCCCTGGCGTATTTTTTACATTTTTTCTTAAATTTCACCCCCTTACTCGCAAAATAAGTGCCATATTCAAATGGGAAAGTTGTTCCTGGGAAACGAGGAAGAAGAAGTCATCAGCAGGATCTAGAATCGTTGGATTCGTCGGATTCCGTGGAATAAGTCTTGTTAAATGACAAAAATAGAACTTGGCTTATTGAACTCTTTGCGAGTTTCCTGAGGAAATGAGAAGTAAACGTTGAATAGCAGATTAATCGTAGATATCACCATTCATAAATCGCATGCATATGGTTCAAGTCAAGTCAGTCAACGGTAACACTTACTATAGACCTATTCTACTATTCTATCATCCTACTATTCCACCATCCTACTATTCTATCATCCAACTATCCTACTATCATATTATCTTACTATTCGTTTAAAGAATATTGTCTCCATCTATTAATATCGAGGGTTCCATATCATTAATTATGGCAATTTTTTTTATGGAAAATTCACTTGTCTTGAATATGAACATTTTCTGTGTAAGTAGATAGCTCTTCAGCGTTGTATACCTTCCTAAACTCAAAATAATTCTATTGAGCAATAGTGTTGAATACTAAAGATTAAGAATACTTTAAATGCATTGAATTGCAGAGCAATCTAATGCAAGAACGGATCGTGCCATAAACAGCGAGAATATTTTCAGAAACATTGGTTTCTTCAAATGGTAATAGCATCAAATCAAACCAAGTTTTATGTGAGGAAAAGGAATGAAACTTTAATTATTGCCCTTTGTGCGGTTAATCGGAGAAAGTTTAAGGAAAATAAGAACTTTTTAGAGCCACTAAACCAAATAAAACTGACGGTAGATGTATTTGGACTTTAGACTGTCTTGCGAGAGATATTCGTGTTAGATAACAATGAGAAAACAAAGGTTTATGCTTAAAGTAAATAGAATAAGATTCGGTACTTTACAGATACATTTGCGAAGTGCAATTAAAATAGACGCTAGCTCGGAACAAACAATTATGTTCCCTCATTTCGAAATATCACAATTTATTTCTCTTACCGATGAAAAACCTGCGAAGTGAAGGGTTAATAAAATTATAATAGAACGGTTAGCACTCATCTCGCACAAGGGTAACAAACTGCTTAACATTCTCTTTAAAAGACCCTAAAAGTGGCGCTGTGGCATTCACGGAAGATTATCTCGAGTAGTGTACACTCTTCTTGTACAGCGCTCGCAGCAATTACTGTCACACATGTCAGTCGTCACCACTTTAATTCAGTCGTTGTGTTCAGCTCCAATTTACAGCAAACTAGGCTTTCTAGCCATACAGTGTTATTTCATAAGTGGACTGTTAAAATTCTCCTGAAAATCGTTGATTGCGAGATAATTAAAGTGGCATTAGCTGAGTCAGTTTCACGACATTGCTACGAATAAGTGAGGACCATTATACAAGATTATTATCAGCTTTGGAATGAATAAGGCAAATAAAATCAAGAAAAGCAAGAGGTAAATATTTCTTCCAATTTTTGTACCCAAGGAAAACCATTAGTCCCTGAAAAAGTTCAAAAAACTCCAAAAGTTCTGTAACAGAGATGGAATACGGGCACCCTCCCGTTTTCGAGGACGCTGAACATGATAGAGATATTTTTAAGGTTTCCACCCCTCAGCAACTAACCTAAATTCGAAGAACCACCCTTATTTCGGTATTTTTCCGGTTTAGGTATACGGATCGATTCTTTGGGCAGGATTCGAATATGCCGTATGAAATTTAACCATACAACATCTTATCCATCCCCGGGGTTGAAACTACCCCATCCCCTACTAAAATATTCTCAAAAAAGTCAAAATGCATGAAAATTTGTTTATCTCCGTTTTCGAGGGTTCTCAACACGATGGTAATATTTATGTTTCCCCACTCTCAACCAACCACCGCTAAAACCACCCTCTTTCCATATTTCTTGATACTGGGCAGGTGGGACTACAATATGTCCAGTTCCATAATAAAACCCGATCCAACAAGTGCCCGCATGCCCAGTACCTCTAAACGTGAAAGGGGGTGGTTTTGGGGTGGTTGATGGAGTGTGCGGGGGTGAAATAGTTTTGATATCTTGTTTAGCACCCTCGAAAACGGGGTGAAAACATTTTTCACTATTTTGTATTTTTCGGTGGATTTCAATGTTAGGGGTGGTGGTAGTTTCATCCCTAGGGGTGGATAAGATGTACGGTTGAATTTCATACGGCCTACACGAATCTGACCCAAAAACTGATACGCATGCCCACTGTTGCGGACCTCTAGCGTATACGACCCACTATACACCTTGGCGTTTTGTGAACCGCATAATAACAACCGCCACGTCCGTAGCAGAGTTTCGCTATTGCCCACGGGAGGCGCGATATACTTCCAGCTGGTGAAAAAGGAGAGACATTTTGTTGGCGGTATACGTTGATAATCCAACAAAACTCGTTTTATCCGAGGCATCCTGGTGGATTTTAGGATTGTCAACACAGGAAAATTTTCTCCATCTGTTGTTGTTCCGTTTAGTGAAATATTTTGTTGCTGTGAGTAAATTTTAACTGCGGATGCAGGATACTTAAGTATACAAAGTAAGCTAACCCCTTCCGCCATCTTATCTGTTCTCTACCCACGTGTTTCACAAATTTACAGGCTTTCCTTTGGAAGTATCGTGTCGACTTGAAAGACGGACTCGACCCCATTCATCCAACTGTGGCTTTCTAGGAACATTGTTGGATTGTTCCCTCATCAGTGAGGTAAATTATATTTCTTTTGTTGGTTATGTCAGATTTAAATTGCTCTCATTAGGCACGCTTCACGTGCCTTTCCGACCATGCAAATTAAATCGGGATGTCTTTAGGGTTCCACGGATGGGGCTTCCACACACATCAGTGAAGTTCCACGAACGGGGCATCCACACACAGTAGAAAGTTCCAAGGCTGGAGACTGCTACTACTACGATTTACACGTACCTAAACAAATAAATACGTTGGATGGTGATGGTTATAAGATATTACATAAAGAAACTCACTTGGGCTACTGCAACGTAGCAGATATTGCAGACACAACTTACCCCGGATAAGTGATGTAACGTGCCCACGAAAAAATTTCACTAACTCAGACTATCTCAGGGCGTTAAGCCCAAGTTTACATAAACTATGACAAATTATTAGTTTACTTACTTACACAAACCACTGAGGGTTTTACACGTAGTGGTCGCAGACGAAATTATGACACTTTCTTTTAAACATGAAAGAAAACAGAATTTCCAAATATTGGTTCTCTAGCATGTAACCTGGCGATGTTCAAAAGGTGTGGCAAATTTCTTGATTAATAAGTTACAACATTAATAAAAATGCCTCGTGTAGTTACACATCGATTTACAACGTGAGAATAAATGGTAATAAATTCGGCCACAATGGGTCTGATTTAGAGAATCTCCTTAAATAAATATAAATGCATAAAATCTTTAAATAAGTACAAGTTACAGTACAAAAGTAATGAATGGAATATAACCGCGCAGAACCACTGAAGGTGGTCCCCGGTAAATAAAAACACACTTATCTAGGGTGATACGATATCGACTTCGACGTTGAAGAAACTGTAGCCCTACGGAGGTGTCTTCGGGACGAAAGAAATTGACCCGAGGATGGGGTTGATTATAGCCTCTCCAGCCCTGGAACTTTCTACTGTGTGTGGATGTCCCGTCCGTGGAACTTCACTGATGTGTGTGGAAGTCCAGTCCGTGGAACCCTAAAGATATCCCGACTTAATTTGCATGGTCGGAAAGGCACGTGAAGCGTGCCTAACGAGAGCAATTTAAATCTGACATAACCCACAAAAGAAATATAATTTACCTCACTGATGAGGGAACAACCCACCAATGTTCCTAGAAAGCCACAGTTGGATGAATGGGGTCGAGTCCGTCTTTCAAGTCGACACGATACTTCCAAAAGAAAGCCTGTAAATTTGTGAAACACGTGGGTAGAGAACAGATAAGATCGCGTGAAGAAGTTAGCTTACCTTGCATATTTAAATATCCTGCTTCCGCAGTTGAAATTTACTCACAACAACAAAATATTCCGCTAAACGGAACAACAACAAATGGAGAAAATTTGTCTGTGTTGACAATCCCAAAATCCACCAGAATGCCTCGGATAAAACGAGTTTTGTGGGATTATCAACCGTATACCTCCAACAAAAATGTCTCTCCTTTTTCACCAGCTGGAAGTATATCGCGCCTCCCGTGGACAATAGCGAAACTCTGCTACGGACGTGGCGGTTGTTCTTATGCGGCCCACAAAAGGCTAAGGCGTATGGTGGGTCGTATACGCTAGAGGTCCGCAACACTACGATGGAATAAAATGAGGAATAGGGGTAGTTTCTCGAGTTTGGGGGTAGTTGTTGAGGGATGGGAACTTTAAAAGTATCACCAGCGTGTTCAGCGCCCTCGAAAACGGGGAAGGATCCATGTCTCATCTTTGTCCCAGAACTTTTGTGTTTTAACCCTTTTTTGCATCTTTTTCATAGAGTACATAAGCAACACTAATTTTAATAAGTTTAGCGTGGATGCACTGACGCAGCTTAAGGTTAATTATTTTGTAGACTAGACAAGACAGATGAATTTTAAAACGTTCATGAATCACCTAAACTTTAAATGCCCGGCAAATGTGATTATGTTTCCAAATACGTATTCCCACCCTACACGTTTTGTACTTTCGGAAATCTGTCTTTACTCGACCGTCTCAAAATTTACTAATAAGGGCCTAAAGAATACCGGTAATAATTATAAACAACGCTAGTAAGCTTGTGAGAAAACAATTTAAACGTGAAATTTGACAAACAGTAACTAACTAAGCAACAATTTAATATTAATTCTTAAGAAAATTGAAATTTATTTTATTTAAGAGAACTATTCCTGATAGCGATATATCAACATGGTCAATTTTTCATCTGGTGAATTTGCAGACATGCAACTTATGTACGGACTTGCCGCTATAATGATTCGGAAACCAGACGGCTTTATGAGTAACACTTTCCTAACCGAGTTCTTTCAAATAGGAAAACTTGAACGTGTAAACCGTCAATTACACAGGTAGATTTCCATTTTCTTAAAACAAACACGCGAAGGTGAAGGTGATGGTCAAAACTGTGCATACAGCTGTACTAGAAGAAGTCGTATTAGAAGACTCGTCAATGAATGTTAGGAACCTGTTCTAATCTGCTCGAGTTCAATATGCTCATTGGTGTCTACAAAAACAACAGAAAGATTGCAGATTTATTGGCAGAATTTTATTTAGGCATGTGGCAAAGTTTCGTAAGGATTCGCATAACCTACATAGTTCGGACAATGAAAATCCACACACAACTCTTCCGATTCATCGCCAAAGATAATTTCAAATTAACGTCTGGGCAGAAATAATAGGAAATAATTTAATAGTGCTATTCGTTCTTGAAAATCGTTTAAATGGGGAAAACTCTTTAAGGTTTCTACAAGAAAATTTTGATGATTTACTGGAGGTACAATGGTACATCCTCCAGTAAATCATCAAGAGACTAGAAGAAACATTAGTTATATGCATGATAAAGGTTTTCCTCATTTCAGAATCGTAGTTAGGGAATACTTGAATCAAACATTTCCCCATCGATAGATTGGTAGAGAAGGTCTAGACGATCTCCTGATCTAAACCCATTACATTTTTTCGTTTCGGGTCATCCAATAAATTTAGTGTCATACATTGTTTGTCATATATTGCAGATTATTAATCTAGGTACTTTAATGTATCTTATGGTATATTTATTTCGGAGCTTAAATGCGCTGTTTCCTTTTAACTTTTGGTGGTTTTACTAAGCTTTGCCTATAAATAGTTGTTTTTTTCTTTTTCTATTGCTAAATTTATTTGTTTATTCCATTATTATTCCATTTATTATTTCAACAAAAAAATTCACTACATCCAAGTGGTTGGGAGATATTCAATGCTAATACAGAAATGAATAGAGCCTAGAAAGAGGCTTCAAAAAAAGTACTGATATACATAGCATTTCATTTAAAAGAAAGGCACTTGGTCCTGTAATTTCGTCTTGGCTCGCACTGTATGTTCAAAAATAATTTTCAGTTATAGATTTTTTTAATCTAATTTACTGGCAATTTTTTAAAAAATTTCTAGCTATCGTAGAATTCAAGATATCGAGGTCCGATGCACTATTGCCCCACCCTGTATACCATACAGTGTAAAAGCTAGTTCGTTCCGTAGTCTACAACATATGGTGAGAACAATCTGCCTGAACATGGCCAAAATTCTTGCAAAATGTGCACTTGGGTCGAAGGTGTACACTTCTGTCTTCGATTGCATTACTATTTCGATTTAGTAGGTGACACCACCTTCTTTTCGGTAAAGCTATCTTCGATAGATTTGGATTTCTCAATTAAATTAGAAAAAGAGGTCACTTGGTCTCTTGGCAGTCTAGACCTGATTCTACGGTTTAATAGACCACAAACAATGTCCAGCTGATGCGTTGCGTGCAATTCTGGAGTTTTCGGTAAACGAGCTAAAAGAGCTCGGACAGAATTTATGAAAAGATCTGTTGGTTCGTTGTCTCCTTGTTCTTTAGAAAATAATTCCCTAAAAATTTTATGTGGCGGTTTGTTGTAACCATACGAATGTCGTAACGCCGTTACTGCCCCATCCCAGGCGGTTATTGTAGATTTAACCCCTTACCACCAGGTTGCAGCATTGTGGTCAAGCAACATTGGCAACCCTCGGATTGCATTTTCTTCTGAACTTGAACTTAAGTCAAGTGCTGTGGTACGATTGTTGATGTCTAGAGCACATTTTTCTATTTTTAGCAATTGTTTTTTAAATCAATAATTCTTTGAATAATATCTCTCAGCTTATCCAATATGTGCATTTTTAGTTTTTTTTTAAATAGGTGGATACTAGTTATGGTTTGTATTTCTTCTGGTACTGTGTTATAAGCTCTTGGAGCTAGGAAGATGTATGATCTTTGACCAAGAGTTTTTTTGCATGAGTGGAACTGTATATTTATTTTTTTGTCCTTTAGAAGTGTGATAGTTTATGTTTATGTTAAAGTAATATAGTTGCCTAATATCAAGAACCTTAGACTCTTTGTATAATAAAGCTGTTGAGTATGTTGGCTCTTTAGACATTATCAGTTTTAAAAATCTTTTTTGTATTATTTCCAGTGGAGTTAAATACATTTTGTTTACCCCACCCAACCAAGTATATCATAATTTAGATGGCCTTCTACAAGGGCGTGATAAAGTATTTTAAATTGGTGGTTTTTAAGAAGTTTTGCTAGATATTTAAATTTATATAATATAGTTTGTAATTTTCTTATTATGTAATTTATATGCTTGTCCCATATTAAATGTGAATCTATAAATATGCCCAGATATTTAATTTCGTTTTTTGATGACATGGTGTTTATTTTTCCCTCGACGTTTATTTCTATGCTATCAAAAGGTTGTAAATTTGTCTTATTACAACGAAAAGGTAAATAATGCGTCTTTTCGAAATTTACCGTCAGTAATCTATGATCAAACCAGTTTTTTATCGCAGATAGGTCATTTTTGGCTTTCTGTTTTAGTTCTTTCCACGAGTTAGCTGTATAAAGAATCGCAGTATCGTCAGCAAATCATATGATTTCTCCCTCACTATGTAATGAGAATAATCCGTTTATGTATAGTGAAAACAGTGTTGGACCTATTACAGTATCTTGCGGAACTTCACAATCTATTCACATTGGATCACTCAGTACTTCATTTACTTTTAAATTTTGTAATTGTAATTTTGTAATTTTAAATTTTAAATTGTATAATCTCATTGCGATAGCATCAAAAAATTTTAGCACAGCTGTTTTATTACTTTTTAGAATTCTTACATTATTGTTTTCAGCAGCTCTTGTTGCATAGTTATGTTCCATTGGTCTTGTTAGATCTGGGCGTTTTTTTTTAATGTTAAATTTGAGAGGATATAAATTGTATCAACATCAAAGAAGATTTTGTTGTCAAATAATAAGTGCGACGAATATGATGATATGATCTGTTTATCTAGTATAACTTTAATGACATACTTTTGCACAATTTTTAGTGGATATAGATGCGTCATATCATATTGAATTATTGCGACTACTAGTGCCTGATAAATTTGAATTATTAAGTTGGTAGAATTTGTATATTAATTTCCTGATATTTTTTACTACATATTTTATATGATAATCCCATTTTAAAAATTTGTTTACATACACACCCAGATACATAATTTTATCTATGGTGGCAATTTGTCCCGTACACCTACACAAAGTATTAACGTTACACTTTTGATCATGACATAATATAGTTTGTATTTGAGTGCCCAACTTTATTTAGAGAGAATTTGATAAACTTAGTCTTTTCTTTGTTCAAGGTGAGCAAGTCTTTAATTAGCCATTTGTTTACTATTTGAAAGCCAGATTCAGCATTCTTTATAGTATGTTCCCAATTGCACCCGGTAAATAATAAGACAAAGTCGTCAGCGTATGATATTTTGGACGACGCTTTTAAGCTAAGATTCACTAGATCATTAATGTAAAATAAAAATAATATAGGGCCCAGTGTGGAAATATGGGAAGAGATGTTAGAAAGAATCACTACAGAATGCAAAGTCATTCGGAATAACACCGGAAAGGTATTTCAGGTTCAGGGATCAAACTTATCTCGCCTCCGGGTATCTATTCGTGTACAAGGTGCATTTGAGTATTTGAAGATGAATACTTCTACAAAATATTGTACAAAACCTTGGATTCATATCCACTCTGGTTTACACAATTATTGTTGATGCTCTCCCATCAATTGGATGTAATGAATTTTGTTGTTGAAATAGTACCATCTGCAGATGCATATTGAAAAAATCACCAAAGTCACAATTGTGGATTTAAAGAAAAACTCATGTGAATACTAGTTACGAGATATCTAATTAATGTTTTTGAATCATTTTTACTCCCTAAAAATGTACAGTGTGCCAAAAATTGTTTTTCAGTTGAGAACTTTTTAAATTTAATTTTTTCTATTTTTTCAAATGAAACACCCTGTATATTTTTCGACCATAGGATGTAGAAATGAGAGACGAACATTTTTGAAAGTATTTCCCTATGGCTATTTGTAACCATTTTCGATTTCATGAGGAATAATTACCAAATTCAAGAACAAACTTAAAAAATTAGAGGTTTTTTCAAATAATTGAACAGAAAATGGTTCTATAGGAAATTACTTACAAAAAATGTTCACCGTTCATTTCTACATCACATCGTCGAAAATATATAGGGTGTCCCATTTGAAAAAATTGAAATAATGATCCTAAAACATGAATTACTTGTCTCGTAAGTAGTATTTACATAAGTTTTTTTCTTAAAATCCATAATTCTTGACTTTGGTAATTCTCTCAATATGCATCTGCTGATGGCATTATTTCAACGAAAAAATTCATTACATCCAAGTCGTTGGGAGATAGTCAATAATAATATAGGAATGAGTAGTCTAGGAATAGGCTTAAAAAAACGTACTGATATACATAGAATTCCATTTAAAAAAGGTACATGATCATGTAATTTCGTTTTGGCTCGCCCTATATATTCGAAAATAATAGTTTTTATTTAGTTTACTAGATTTTTTTAAATTTCTAGCTATGATAGAACTCGAGATATCGAAGCCCGACGTACCATTGCCCCACCCTCTATATAATAAATATTAAATATTAAATGAATTGTATCTAGCTTAAAGTAGTTAATTATGAGAAACATATAATTAGGTTCATGTAACCTCTTTTTTCCTGATTAAATAAATAAATAAGTAAATATTAAAAAAAGTTTTCCAATTTGTTTGAATGTTAAAACATAATATTTTTAGTCACAGACTTCTCCATAAAATCCTTATTTTACTATATGAAACGTAACCAGACTGCAACCAACAACTACTCTCCGGGCTGTGTACCCCGCCGAGCGCTGAATTACAAGTTACAAGCCTGGCGCGTTAAGTGTAATAATTGCATATTACCATCAAAACTCTAATGCTTCGATTGCAACAAACACCAGCCGAAAGACCGATCCTACTTAAAGGAGCTCTCGTGCCAGTCGTCCCACACCACTTGCAGACTACAGTTTCGAGCTGTTGGCTCTCATTAGTGCAAGGTAGGCATGTGACGGCCAACGACGAGGACTACTATTTCGGTATCTTTAGGATAGCGACATGTAAAATAGTCAGCAGGCGTCATCTAGCGGTCCAGTGTATGTTGCAATCGAAAAATAAATAGCCTGGCTGGGCTTGGCATAGTTCAAATGTGTTTTTAGAGGGCGGAAATTTAAAACATAATAATTTTTAGTCGCAGACTCCTCTATAAAAGTGCCAAGCTTGTAACTTGTAATTCAGCTCTCGGCGGGGCACATAGCCCGGAGAGTAGCTGTTGGTTGAAGTCTGGTTACGTTCCTTATAGTAAAATAATGATTTTATATAGGAGTCTGCGACTAAAAATATTATGTTTTATTATTCCGCCCTCTAAAATTACATTTGAACTATGCTAAGCCCAGCCAGGCTATTTATTTTTCGATTACTTTACAACAGACACTGGACATCTAGATGGCGCCTACTGACTATTTTATATGTCAGTATCCTAAAGATACTGAAGTATACCAAGTAGTAAAGGGATCCTCGTGTCGGTCATTACATGCCTACCTTGCACTGACGAGAGCCAACAGCTCGAAAAAAATTTGTATTTTCGACAAAAATTTCTCAGTAATTAATGCTCCAAATTTAAAAAAAAAACATTATACTGCTGATAATCAAAATCCATATTAAACAAGGTACTGGATAACCAAATTCTTAATTTAAAAATATCGGGTACTAGTTCTAATTCAGAGGATATTATTATTTTCATGCTAAAAATGGCAATTTCAAATTAAAAATCGACCTGTTTCAAGACTGTCAGAAAATCGTTTAAGGGAGTTATAAAACCCCAGGTAGACCACACAAATATTTGGCCTCATATACGAATTTAAATACCTCCCGTAATTGCTCGAAAACAGTATTTTTATTAAGTAATAAACGTTGAGATAAACATGTTTTGCATATTTTGTATTAGAGACCAAATGGTTCCGCGGTAGGGTTATTGCTTGACGTAAAATGCTATTTAACCGCTAAAATTAAACTGAAAGATTCAGTTTTATGATTATATTTTCTAATATTATTTCGGTCTCCATATGGCTACGAGCTTGCGGTAAGAGGTTTTAATAAAGTCAAAATATTTTTCAGTTCATAATACTTTTTAATTACTTAAATTCTTGTTACAGAAGTAATTATCTATATCTGTGGTAATATTTGCGAATTCTGTAACTGCGGATAAAAAACAGAGAGTAATTATCTTGTCTGTAACTTTTATATTATGTGCAAAAATTATAAGTTATTACAATGTTCAGGGGTAAAACTAAAACTGATTTTCTTTCTCAACTCACCATTGTAATGAGAATGGTTCTTTGTATTTATTGATCTTGTTCTAATTATTTTGAGGACTCTTAATACCTATCCTAAAAGAGTGATTGTATAGACGGGCGCTCCTGTGAAAATATTAAAAACAAGAGATTTTGTCAAATGGAATGTAACTTATCCGGAGCACAGCTATGGGCGTTCCGCCAAGCATCGTGAAATTTTGGAAAATATCAAACAGAATAACGATTGAATAATTTTTAGTTAACGATTTAAATAGTGCATGTTAATACTGTGCTAGTTTCCTAAACGAATGATAAAAAACCCAGCCAAGAAACGCAATAAATGATCCGCTTGTAAACGTCTGCTATTTAGGGACACAGACTTGTCAATAGTGCAGTGAGAGAAGCAAGCAGATGGATACGCTTCTAATTTTATTTGTATTAATAATTTATTGACAAATGTATATTTTACCATATGGCATGTAATAATTATTTATCATAATGTTGAATTATAAGCACTTCTTCACAAGAGAATAAATATATTTTGTTGTCTTTATACTGATTGTACACTGCGGACGGACATAGAGACGGTGAATTATAAACGTAAATATTATGTCTAATAAAACTGTTACCAAAATCAAACAAGTGGACTAGAAAGTATCCCCTATATAGTAATTCTGAATTTGTACAAATAAACTTATTAAGGTAGGCATATCCAAGATAGAGAGATCCGATAAGGAAATATTTATTATTCTTGACCACATGGCCACAACTTTGTTTTAATACATATGTTTGTAAAGAAAAGTATAAGGCTACCTAAGTAGAACTATGACAGGTGTACTGATATAATTTTTCACTCAATAATTTCAGTTGAGCAGTCAATTAGTCAGTCGACTGTATTAAAATATTGGTCACATGAAAATCCACACTGGATGATGGAGGCATATACTCAGTTTCCACAGCAAGTTAACGTGTGGGCTGAAATTGTTAGACCGGCTCTGGAAGTGGAAAATCAGTCCAGTTCTGATACAGCAATACGACATATGTTTCCCTACATAATTTTCCGCGCTGAGTCTCCCAGCTCCCCTAACCCTCTAGTTTCACCTCTATTGACACAACAGACACTGGACCGCTAGATGGCGCCTGCTGACTATTTTGCATGTCGCTATCGTAAAGATACCGAGATGTACTAAGTAGTCAAAGGATCTTCGTGCCGGTTGTCACATGTCTACCCTGCAATGACGAGAGCCAACAGTTCGAAACTGCAGTCTGCAAGTGGTGTGCGGCGGCTGGCACGAGAGCTCCTTTAAGTAGGATCAGTCTTTCGGCTGGTGTTTGTTGCAATCGAAGCATTAGCGTTCTTTTAGTAATATGCGCTTATTACACTTAACGCGCCAGGCTTGTAACTTATAATTCAGCGCTCGGCGAGGCACATAAGAGAGAGAGTAGCTGTTGGCTGCAATCTGGTTTCGTTCCTTATAGTAAAATAAGGATTTTATAGAGGAGCTTGCGGCGGAAAAATTTTATATATATTTCGCACCCTCTAACGGCGAAACTACACGGAATTCGGCAACAGTTGTAAACTTGTAGGAAATTTTATGCTTTACAACTTTGCTCTCTTGATATTTTTCACTAAAATGAACAGTTTTTCTGAAAATAGAGAAAAAGACGAGAAACCACTAAAATTCATATATAATAATAATAATATATACTACTTTATTTCTCAATTAGTTGTATAAACAAGTAATTGTAGAGAGCGTCAAAGCACTAAAAAACTAACAATTAAAAATAAGTAAAAATATATAAAAGATAAAAAGTATAAAAGTCTTTATATATTGCAGTAAAATTAGTCATAAAAAGAAATCATCGAGTGAATAACAGGTTTTATCGATAAGAAAAGTCTTGAGTCTTTTTTTAAAAATGTGGATGTTTTCGGATTCTTTTATATCAGATGGAAGAGCATTCCATATTTTGCAACCATTAAAATAAAGGCCTTTTTGATATCCCGCCGTGGAATGTTGGTCCGGATTAAAGTTATGTTTAAATCTTGTTTCATAACTGTGATCAACTATATTTTTTTAAAACATATTCATGTTCTTATAAACAATGCAACTAAGTTCATAAATGTAAATGCCAGATAATGTTAAGATTTTTAAGTTTTTGAAAGTTGGTCTACAAGATTCTCTTCTTGGCAGTTTAGCTAAAATTCTCAAAGCATACTTTTGTAGAATAAAAACGCGTCGACAATGACTACTAGTACCCCAGTTAGTAATTCCATATCGCATATGAGAGTGGAAATTTGCGTAATACAAACTTATGAGAATGTACTGACTACAGTAGTTTGTCAGTGACCGTAGTGCAGGTCCGAAGTTTGTCACAAAGTTTATCTATATGGATATCCCACTAAAGTGCAGTCGAAGGTGATTCCTAATATTTTGCCTGAGTCATATACATTAATGTAATCCGAAGGTTGAGTGTCTAATTCACCTTGGTAATTACGGTTTTTAAAAAGTATCGAAATAGTTTTTTCTTTATTTAAGTTTATAAAATTTTTTTCAGACCAAAGTACACATTTTTTGTAAACATTTTCGGAAGAATTTATTGCTAAACTGGTGTTAGTTTCTGAAATTAAGAAATTTGTGTCATCGGCATAGCATACAGTCCGCAAATTATTGATGTCCTTCAAGAAAAAACTAAATCATTGACGAAGATTATATATAACAGGGGACCCAAAATAGACCCTTGTGGGACACCTTGAGTCACCTTCCTAGGACTACTTGTGCTGTGGTTTATTAGTACAACTTGCTGTCGGTTACTTAAATATGACTTTATGAAGTCTAATGGTGTTCCTCTAATTCCATATCTACAAAGTTTCTCTAATAGTAACTGATGATCTACGCAGTCAAATGCGCGAGAAAAATCAATAAATAGACCAAATGGGCACATTTTCTTGTCAAGGGCATTTGTAATTTCAAGATGAAAGTTATTTAAAGCTGTATCCACTCCTCTATTTTTTACATAAGCCATGTTGGGCTGGAGAAATTATAGTATTACGGATACAGAATGTTAGTAACTGGTCATTTAATGCCGATTCATAGAGCTTAGAGAAGCTAGAACAATAATGTAATAGCCCTGTAATTGCCGTACGCATTTGAGTCACCTTTTTTATATAGTGGACATACTATGGAGAGTTTTAATTTTTCTGGGAAAACTCCTTGTTCAAATGACAAATTTATTAAATAAGATAGTGGTTGACAAATTAAATGTTTGCAATGTTTTAGTAAGTTATTTGATACATTGTCATATCCACTGGAATGCGATGGTTTAAGTTTATTTATTAATGAAAGTACATCTTTGTCACTTGCATGTCGCTATCGTAAAGATACCGAGATGTACTAGTAGCCAGAGGATCCTCGTGCCGGTCGTCACATGCCTACCTTGCACTGACGAGAGACAACAGCTCGAAACTGCAGTCTGCAAGTGGTGTGGCGCGGCTGGCACGATATATGTATATATTTCTCAAAAACCACCCTATTTTAGAACTGCGAGGGATGAAAATCTTGTTCAGACAATCCAAATACTTAACTTTTTACAGGTCTCATAACTGTGGGAAAATTTTCCATAAAACAGCGATTTCTTGACTAATTTCAAGGCACTAACACTATTAGATTCTATGAAAATATACAGGGAGTTCCATTTGAAAAAAATGATGTTTGGACTAAAACAACTGAACTGGAAAATAAATACTGTTTTTACCATTTTATTTATTATAAACTCGACAATTCTGGTATTATATTATTTTGTTACAAAGATACAAAAAAAATAAACCACACTATTAAAAAGTATGGCAAATTTCCAAGTGTTGCTAAAATAAAAATTAAAACCATTTACTTTCTGAAGCTTGTTAATGTATTTAAGAGGACATCCTGTATGTGCTTTATTTGTGTTTGTGTATGTGCAAAGACAACAATCGTTTTGCAACTAAATTGCTGTATCTCTCTTTATTTGATATCTTCCTGAAAATATGAATTGGTGCAACTCTATTCTAAAGATGAACACGTATTATCGAACCCACGTTACGTGTTAACTGATAACAAAAGCATGAGATGTGCCATAATTCCTTTAAGCGATGCATGTGCACCGGAATACCCATAAACTAATATATTCAACATCATAGAGTTTTGTCCATGCAGGATCCCGGAAATCCCGTAGAAATAAATTGGACTGTTGCCCTGCGCTGGTAGTTGATTCTATAATCCGTAACAAACTTCATTGCTATGCATAGCTTTTTGGTTCTCACGCCGATATGCCGTGTAGCTGTTCTGCAATTATTGCAAAATAAGCTCAATATAAATTCGTTACGCCTCATCTATAATCCATAGAGCAGACGTGCGCTTCGCCTGGGGATTCTTTAAACTGCATCCGACATTAACTTACTCCAGTAAAACTAGTTTAAAGTTGGCCCTGGCCCGAAAAGGAAAAAGCGAAAGAATCTCTTTCATTTTAATGGAAGCATTACTGAGTCAGGTTTTGGTTCTTTTTCTTGATTATATTTTGGGCGAATTTAGAGTTTCACAGAAGACATTAAAATTTTTTAATTTATAGCGCAGGCCAACTCAGTTAAACGAAAATAATGAGTTATTTCGTTTGTGAAATACAAATTTAAATAACATAAAAAGAAAAGACCTTAAGTTATATTTGTTTTTTATAGCGATTGATTGATTAGTCATTGTCCGGTATGCACTGCTGCCACGCCACGAAGTAACATTTTTGTTGCGAACTTGATAGCGCCACGCTATCGATATTATTTATCCCCTCGTATATGAGATGTAGTCGAGAAGATGTACAATTACGAAGATGGGGATGGCCGGTAAAGAATTCAAACTGATGTTTGGAATAACCAGTTCAAAAACAAGAAAGTGCTGTGCCAAACTGTTTTCGTGGAACAGAACAGTGCCGTACGTTTATTTAATCTTGTACGGTGATTTTCCCATTATAAAAAAACGTAAGTTGTTTGTGTTATATTTATTTAAAATAATAATTATTTTTACGTTCTGTAGAAACTGTCATTGACTAAGTGATTAAAGTTTGTTGTTAGTTTATTTAAAAGTATATAGATATTATTATATTAGAATCCTTTATACAAACGAACATATAATATACATATACCTATCTATCATTTCACCACTTTTAGTGTAGTTAAAATCTGCAAAAAAGTGTTACGTGTATAATAAAGGATTTTTAAAATATTGTAAGGCATGCATTGCCTTGAGAAACAAAATACGCACGCCTATGGATGGCACGCGTTCGAGGTCAATTCTCAGAGGAATGCCGCTCTTTTGTTTTTATATCGCTTTAAACTGATATTGCATAAAGTATACAATGACAATCAGCTTTTTTGTTTTTTGTGGTCAATAAAATCCCAACATTCATTTGCTGAATTGTATCAAAAAGCTTTGAGCCATTAAAAGCCTTCCGAGTTTAAAAATTCTAAGTTTTATAAATTTATCTCGACCACAAAAATTACTTTATATAAAAGAAACAAGATTTTTACATAAATGCAATCCTTCCCTTTCTCACTGTAAGTTTAAAGGCGTTTTTGTTCTTATTGTGTCCGCTCACCCATTTTTTGTTTTTATTTAAAAATATGTGTCAGTGTTCCAGTACAGAGTATAAAATGGCTTTGTTTGTCTCCAAAAGGAGTAGTCTTTGTATTCTTTGGTTACTTCCGCAATAAAAACCTCGTATTGTAACTCGGAAATGGCGCAATCACAATTGGTCGCAGAGGGGTGCCAGTAGAAGACCGTATTCTTTTCTCGGTTCCTTTCGCTACCCTCATTTTCAAGGAGCGGTTGGCCACTAATTTGGAAATTTGTATACAGAATTTTCATTAAGTTCATTGAGGAATGTTAAATAATTCCGAGACCTTTAACTTATCCTTTCTGAAGTTATGGCAATTCTTCTTTCCAACCGACATTTTTTCACTTAATAGAATTAATTTAGATTTACAAGGTGGGAATAATAAAATACATTTGACAAATATAAGCATAGTATATTGTCAAACTAGCGACCAGACATGGCCTAGCTGGGTGTAATTTTGAAATCTTTGTGGACAAGTCTAAAAGTCTTCACCGTATACAATATACATGTTTGTCATTAAAAATATTTTGATTGGATCCAACATATGACGAAAAGATATAAAGTTATCTATGAATGGAAATTTTTATTGCAGAAAATTTTATTAGGACTTATTATGTTAGGAATCGGAATCTAGCTATAAATTCCAGATACAGCTCTTACGAAAAATAATATCATGATGTAAACACGTATTAAATTATTCCCGAACAATAAAAAAAGCGACAATATCATAGAATATTCTTACGAGCTACGAAAATACCTGTTTTCTTTTAACGGTATGCATTATGCAGCTATAGAGAACGATTAAGTACTTACTTATTGGTTTACAAATTTTTTTATACAGATACATATTTTGATAACTCTTGAATTTTTTTCTTTATTTATATATTTTTGTGAACCAGATTCATCGTTTTCAAAACAAGAAGTAATGCATGTGACGTATCTACTACTGTTACTAGTAGTCTTCTAGGGACTCCGAATTTGCCTTTTGGACGGAAGAAAGTTTATTTGTTTCACAGATAACAACAACAACCTTTGACAACAGCTTTATTCTCCACGGTAGAGACAGTCCCAGACAAATACGTTGTATGGAATTTATAGCAAAATTTACAAACAATATTCAACATGTTAAAGGTAAATATAATATCATTGCTGATACGCTTTCACGTATAGATGATTTATCTTCACTGGAACAATGTATTCCTGATAATGCTCAAACCCACACACTAGAAGATCATATTTCTGCAGTATGTTTTCCAGATTTTAATTTAAAACCTCTAAGCGATGAGCAAATTGGAGATGTGAAACCAGAAACATTAATAAAAAATCAATTATCCAAGAAAAATAATATTAAATATGTATTGTAGAAAGTTAAAATTCCAAATCCGCAAGATGAGATTTGGTATGATGTTTTTAATTTCAAATTTCGACCTTATATGCCCGCGAAAATGAGACGCGCTATTTTTGAAATTTTTCATAATTTAACTCGTTCAGGATCTCGAGCTACTAAAAAATTAATTAATAATAAATATTTCTGACCTAAAATCAATACAGACTGCACCTTATGGAGAAAAACATGTATTAATTGTCAGACAGCTAAAATTAATAAACATCAAAAACTCCAATTGGTAAATTCGACGTTCCTAGAGGACGTTTTGAATACATTCACACAGATATTGTAGGTCCATACCCCCTTCATTAGGTTGCTCTTACATTCTTACTGTAGTTGAACGTTTTACTCGTTGGCTAAAGACATATCCTTTATGTAACATTACAGCAGAAACAGTTGCTGAAACATTTTCCAACAATACATATATCATCCTCAAAGTAATGGGATAGTTGAAGAATTTCATGTAACTAAAAACAACGTTGATTGCTAGATCTAATTCCAGGAACTGGAATAGTGAACTTCCAATAATTTTATTCGGTTTTCGAGCAATGTCAAAAGAAGATTTACAATGTTCTTCTGCGGAACTTGTTTTTGATCAACCGTTATGTCCTCCTGGGAAATTTTTTATTAACTCTCAAGATTATATAGATCTGCCGATTTTTATAGCAAAATTAAAACATTTTAATAATCTCAAAGTGACACATTCAAAACATCATATTTTAGAAAAATTATTTGTCAATATTTAGATACAAATACTTGATTATATTTTCTTAAGAAAGATAAATTAAAACCTTCTTTATCACCGATGTACGAAGGAACTTTTAAGGTGGTATTTCGTATTGACAAAATTATTTGTATGAATACGCATGGATCAGAGTCTACAATTAGTATAAACAGAGTAAAACCCGCTTATCTTTTAAATACTGTTAAGCCAGATGTGGATAATGCAATTTCTAAAAAAAAAAAACAGTTAGATTCGCCATTGATTGTTCAAATGTTTGACTGCTTCTTTTTAAGAAGAAAAGTGTGACGGTATCTACTACTATTACTAGTTAGTTATTTATTATTGTTGTGTGGGTACAACTAATTAAATGTTCTTCAGAAGGAGTTATTTATTAAATAAAACTTTAACAAAAAGTGGTTACGGATCTTAAGTTTAAATATACGAAGTGAATGGTTAGGGAACAGAAACATGACTGACTTCTTTTGCCTGCATTTCGGCGGTCTCTCGTATACCTCTCGAGGGATGGGTAAATGAGCGTAATTTCCAAATTACGATTGGCTATTGTAGTTGGCCATTACTGCCTCCAGCTTGTCAGCATTTTTGCCTTAAAGGTATAACCTTTGTTAGTTTTACAATTATGGAGTTTCCGTGCTTAATTGTGGGAAAGTACGCTACAATTATTATTATTTTTATATTAAAAAAGATACCTCCAGTATTTAGGTCCGCTGCTAATGGTACCTATGACAGAGGAATATTTCAAGATTGATATATATAATATGGTACTAATTGGAATACAATAAATTATACCCAATATTCATAAGAAAAATTCTTTTATTGTGGTCGAACCCATAATGAATTTCACTAGTTTTTTGGAAATTTTGAATCACCTGCTTTATGCTCATATCTTTGGCTTTTTTAATATGACCGGTTCAGAACCTTCCCGCTATTTTATATATTCATAAATTTTTGAAAGTCTGTTTCCAAATTTTCAAAAAATAAGATCAGCCGCAATTGAATATCTTCATAGACATCTTGAATCATCGGCTTGTATATATTCTTTATTTGTTCTTTAGTCACGTCTTTAGTTTCTTAAGTCGACCTAATTGATTTAAAGATTTAAATAAATAATAAAACCGTGTGTATTATCTGAATATTCAAAGCAGGTGAAAATATGAGGGAAGTGGCGGACGATATTGGAATGAGGAGCAAGAGCTCTAAGAAGGATATTGCGAAGAAATGAAAATTTTTAATATATTCGAGGAAGAATCATAGTTTTTTATACAGAAGATGGATTAGGTCTACCGCGGGAATCATGTAAAAAACGTGCCTTGCAATCTACCCCTGTACTGTGATGGTACAGAAACGGATACAGCATATACTTTATTGACTTTATATTTCAAAAATGGTTTGTTGTAAGAGGAAAATGTAAAGAATCCTTCTGGCAGAGAATACTGAATCTTGCTACTATTATTTAAAAAATAAATAGACTTCTGACTCAAAGCAAGCGGATATGATTTATTTAAAAAAATGATTTTCTGACTTTTCACCTTTAATACCTCGTAACGCCGGTCCGCGCGATATTGATGGGGATATTTTAGATGTTATTCAAATATAAAGCTATTATTAACTTTATTACTTTTTCCACCTGTACTATAAACCTTTCACAAAGAGTAATCTGTAGAAATTCTCATCAAAATTACTTAACTTCTTGAATTCCATTTCGCCAACGGTGGCAACATGGTAAATTTACCGTTGTGCACCAATACTGCAACATGTGGCGAAAGGATATTTTAAAATATAAACTTGGTGTTGGCGTTCTAATCAGCTATATTGAATTGGGTTATGCAAAAGTTAACTTTTATGTAAAACTAAATATATTTCTTATATTTTTGCTTTTGTGTTTTTCTACAATAATTCTTTGTACATTATTTTAATTTACTTCAATCAGTCCCCATTTTGAATTTTTTTTACGTTTATACTTATTGCATTATCATCATCTCCTCAATAGTGGAAGAATCTAATTTAATTCTATTTTACTGGTCAATAAAAAACACACCTTTGACTCCCTAATTACGCCACCTATGGTGTTTTTTTTAATTGAGCTTTTTATAAGATATAACCGGAAAGTATGCGACAACATCGAATTAAGAGAACTTTATTTTCTCCGCAAACTTGGTATATATAAGAATAATGGTAAACCTGGATTGGGTCTCAAGGGGTTTTAAATAACAATACTAACTAGTTTATTATTTTAATATAAAGTACTAACAATTTTTTTTAATCATCATTTGATTTAAAAAAAATAGAAATTGGCATTAAACTGACCTTACGCTCAGTTATCTCTAAGGAATAAATTTTCAATAATTCTGTTATATCATTAAAATGAACGTAAACTAATACGTTTATTAGGTTAAAAATGGGCATCTCACTATCGGTAACCAAAGGTGCAAGCGATATTCTGGAACTTCCTCGGAGCACTCGTAGGTTTTAGTCAGATACAGATCTGATCGTATCAAGAAGGCATTACCGCCTTTACTCCTTAATTGATTTTTTACTTTGAGGACACTCGTGGCAACCAGATAAGAACGAAAGACTATGTATTAATCACTTCTAAAAGAAATACAACAGCTGGATGAACAAAACAGAGTTCCCATTAGATTTATTATAAAATGGTATCATATATACAACGGCGTTTTAGTTTTTAAGATAGTAGGGGTCTAATTGCAATCAGATTTTTGTTTGCGTTTTCCAATTGATGACGTAGTATGTCGCAAGTTTTAGGGAAGGGCTACCGTAGTATTTAATTTACTACATTTTTATTGTTCAAATGTGCTTCTTGAGGGCAGAACATTAAAACATATTTGTTCAGTAGCAAACTCCTCTATAAAACCCTTATTTTACTATAAAGAACGTAACAAGACTGCAACCAACAATTACTCTCCGGGCTATGTGCCCTTGCGAGCGCTGAATTACAAGTTAAAAGCCTGGCGCGTTAAGTGTAATAATTGCGTATTACCAATGGAACAACGTTAATGCTTCGATTGCAACAAACATCAGCTGAAATACTGATCCTACTTAAAGAAGCTCTCCTGCCAGTCATCCCACACCACTTGCAGACTGTAGTTTCGAGCTGTTGGTTCTCGTCAGTGCAAGGTAGGCATGTATCGATCGACACGAGGATCATTTGACTATTTGGTACATCTCGGTATCTTTAGGATAGCGACATGCAAAATGGTCAGCAGGCGCCATCTAGCGGTCCTGTGTCTGTTACAATCGAAAATCAAATAGTCTGACTGGGCTTAGCATAGTTCAAATGTGCTTCTAGAGGGCACAATATCCGATTGAAGACGTAGTATGTCGCATTATTTCCAATCGCTTTTGAAACGCACATTGCGCACCTTGATAGGTGGCAATGAATTAAGTTTCTTTTATAGGAATTAGCGATATTTTTGGTCTACCGTAGTATTTAATTTATTACATCTTTATTTTTATAATAATTTTTCAGTTTACTTCTTGAGAAAGTGGACCTTAATATATTCTTAATTCTACATGGCACCCTAAAATTAAATTTGCGTTTCTAAAAATTCACAGTGGATCACGAACTGAAATATACAACCAAAATGGCAATTTATCAGCATCTCATAATAGTTTCAAAAACAATACACGATGAAAGAAAAGCGTTGAGGTCTCAAAATAAAAGTGTAATTATAAGAGCTGTTAGGCGTATGTCTTTTGAAGGTAGTCGGACTTGTTAGTCTTAAGCGGATTACCGACGAGACGTTGCGCTTTGGTAAGTGCATTTCACAGTGTATGAAGTGTATTTACAGGCCATTATTAACCAAACTAAATAGCAATGCCAAGTTGTCCTGAGTAAATACAATACCGTCTTTTATTTTTTCGGCTATTAATCGTTGATATTTAAACCGCAAACTACTAATGTTTTTATATTTACAGCTTCGTTACAAATTATTTAATGATGCTTTGTTTTCAATTTGAAATGTTACTTCTTTATTCTACTATTCTAAATTATGTTTTTGTTGTAAATAAAAAATTGGAGATTTAAAATTCAGTTACTTTAATAATTATTGTATTGAATAAAGCTCCACGATTCATTGGTTTAAATAAACTTCAATAAGTAAAAACAGATATTTATTTTCACAACATTTTGGTATTCGTTGAAAAGAAAATGTTGCCAGAAGAACAATGTAATGGTGAACAAACATTTTTTTGCGTATTATTTGTTATTCATAAAGAAAAGTATAAAAATGTTATGTATGGCGATTTTTGATAACCAAAAATATATTGCTTTCCAGTTTGCGCCTGTATTTTCCAAAAACAACGTGCACACATGAATAACACAGACATATATCCCAAATTTGAACTTATAAGTCGAAGGAGTTAAGAAAATCTGTAACTCAAATTAGAAAATTTTCTTTATATCAGTAACAAATTACTCTAGGAGAACATATGGGTGTTCTGGAATTAGCTCTGTATCCTCTATCATCCATTAAGCTACGTGCGCACAAAAAAGTTACAGACAGGCAGACAGGAATTTTTTTGGACGTGAAATAAAACTAATTAATATGACAATTGGACCGAATCTCATTCCAGCTTTTATAATAAGATGTTGTGCAGTAATATTTGCTAAACCCCTTATATACATCCTTAATTTGATACTAAGGGCATCCTATTTTCCAGATAAATAGAATTCAACCAATGTTAAAAAATGTGATAAAAATTACTTTTATAAATATCAAATTAATAAAATATTTTAGTTACTATAGTAACTCTACATTTTACAAGGCATTTGCGCTATGACATTATCTAATTATTTCTCCGAGAAAATGCCTGATAATCATTTTCCATAATCGAATATTACTACTACAAGTTGAAGCTCTGGAAAGTTCGTTGTGGCATTTTCCCGGTCAAATTATCTGGCAGTTAGATTATCTCCCGGCCACGTATGATTAGTAATTGCAGCTCGCTCAGCCCAGAATGCGGCAAATACTTTTCACAATTTGCGGTAGACCATCTATCCATCTACGAGATTGGAATTAACGGCATTCAATAAATGGAAATCATTAGTAAACAGTAATTTGAACTAGATTCGCGATAGTTTTGATTATTTTTGTATTTGGAATGTTCCAATTAATTTTAATTTTGATAATAATGATAAATATTTGAGAATAAAATTGGAAACTAACTAATTTAAAGTTTTTTATACAGTTTTCCCTGTAGGCGAGGGTCTGCCTACAGGGAGGATGTACAAGGGACCCAACGGGGCCTAAGTGCTGTGGCTCAATAATTCTTATCGACCACCCTCCCAACCAATACCAAATAGTTTTTTCTACCACATGTGTGATCTAAGAAAGATAACAAAATCTACAAATAACAACAAAATTGATGAGTATTGTTTGAAAGTTATTTGTAGCATTCTACGAATAATCTTTCATATTATTTGGGTTTTCTACCACATGCATTATTATCCTCTTTTGTAGATTCGTTGATTTGTTTTTGAAGAGGATAATAATACATGTGGCAGAAAACCCAAATAATAGGAAAGAAAATTGATAAGTATATTGGAAAAACAACCTCTATGCATGAGGAATGAAATACGGGGATTATTTTCCCCACACACAAAAAGGGAAGTGTGCTGGAGTGTTCAAACTCTAGAGGTATCTCCCTGCTTAATACGGCATACAAAATCTTGTCCTTGATACTTCACGACCGACTGGCACCTCACGTAGAAAAAATTGTGGGTTCATACCAAAGAGGCTTTTTGAAGAACAAATCTACCCCTGCCCACATATCAAGCATCAGACAACTACTATAAAGTAGCTTATGACACCATCTACAGAACCCTGCTGTATCTGGCCATAATTTCAGCTTCAAGAAGCTTGGTGGAATTAATCAAATTGACAATGAGAAATGTTAAATGCAAATTGTGGTCATAAAGAAACCTGTCAGACCCAATTAATGCCAATAAAGACTTACGTTAAGGAGATGCATTGTCGTCTACGATGTTTGACATGCCTTAGAAGGGATTATAAGAAATTCAGGAGTAAACTTAACCAGTTAAATATACACTCGAAGTCTACCAATATTGTCATATGCTGATGACGTCGCAATGATCGGAAGAACCCAACAAGAAGTGATCGAATCTTTCAAGCGTACCAAAAACTCTGCTATTCTGCAGAGTTTTTGATATGCGTGAAAGATTAGAGAATCATCAGGTCAAGATATGTATCAAGAAAAACAAACTGCAAACTCTACAATAATACGCCCAGTACTCACATATGGATCGAAAACCTGGTTCAAAGCGAAGCGAAGAGCCTAAGAATTTTTGAAAGAAAAATTTTCAAGATGATATGCGAGAAGTCATCCGAAACAGTTTGTGGAAGAGATGATCTAACTTCGAACTGTATAGATTCTTCAATAAACCAAATATCACCAAAACCATCAGAATAAGCTACCTAAAATATGTAGGGCACATAATGCGATAGAAGACAGCGATCCTGTTAGAAAAACTATATTAAATAGACCAGCTGGAAGAAGAAAACGATGACGACCAAAACTTAGATACCTGAATAATGCGGAAGATGATCTGAACATGGTTGGAGTGAGAGGATGGTGAAGGTTGGCCTTCGACAAGAAAAGCTGAAGGAAACTTTTCAAGCAGGCCAAGGTCCACGAAGGGCTGTAGCACCATCTATTATTATAACCCTGTAGAAGCTTATTAACATTTTGTAATCTTTTCAGCTCTGGTGGTTATTTTATTGGGCGCCAGAACCTTTCCTATAAAATGAAAAGCCCGTGCATAAGACGTTTCTGTTTCTTTGATACATGTGCTTTAAATTATCAAAAAAATGTTAGGACTGCGTCAATGCTTGTTGTATACTGATTACAGCGTTAAACAATTTGTTCTCGCCGTTTCAGGTTTTTATTGCGACTAGATTCAACGATATTCGATTAAACACCATCTGCTATGTTTGGTGAAATTAATATTTCCGGTTTTTATTTATCCTGGATATCCAGGCTAATTTCGTTTTAATTCAATGTAAATTTAATTTATTAAAGAATCTGTTGCTAATGTGAACAACTGGGTGAGAATTACGTTAAAATATATAAGATATTGCGCTTATTTTATTACAATTTATTAGCCAATAAATATATATACAACATGTACATGTTGCTAATCAAGAATAAAATAGATATTAAATATGTTAAGCGCTACAAAAATGATAAGTATATTTATTTATATAATTATTTATTTATTTATACAACCATCCAACAACTGAGAGTTACGGGGTAGGGAAATTACTCTAATAATGCATGAAAAATATAAATATACATTTCATCGCTCAACAATACTGGCAACAATATTGGAATCAATTTAAAGTGTTTAGAAATTATAATAATAATAATAATAATAAGTTTATTTACGAGAAAATAATGTATAAAAACTACGAGGTAGAAATGATATTGTAAATACTCTAAAAATCAAAAAAGAATGTATTATGAAAACAAAATAGACTCAAATAAGAACAATTCTAGAGCAATATGGAAAACGCTAAAAACATTAATTGAAAAGTAAAATCATAATTTTCTTAAGAATACCATACATTTTGTTCCTGTTAATGAAGATACAGAAAACTTTAATAGATACTTATTGACAGTATAGGTGATATAATTAATTCTATCAATCATGCCACTGAATGGACTGATGCAGAACTTATAAACATAGATATTAATTTTTCTAACTTTAGATTATTAACAATGAACGATCTACAGGAAATCGTATCAGATTTACATAATAAGACAAATGCACATGATGTATTATGTGCTAAAATTATTAAGAGTTATTTCGATGTCATTGGACATACCGTCTTACAATTAGTAAACACCTCATTATGAACAGGTAAATTTCCAGATAATTTGAAAACTAGTACAATAACACCTATACCAAAAATAATAAATACAAACGAAGCTTGTAACGTCTCTGAATATTTTAATAAGAATAATTTATTAATCACTAATCAGTCTGGTTTTAGAGAGAATCACTCGTGTGAATCAGCATTACAATTAACTATATCTAATTGAATTAACCAGATTGATGACGATCGATATATCCTAGCTGCATTTTTAGACTTCAAAAGAGCTTTCGAAACTATCGATGGACTGACTCTTTTAAAAAAATTAAAATATTATGGTATAGATGGCATAGTATTAAACTGGTTTGAGGACTACCTGAGTAACAGATATCAAATAACAAAAATTAACAATAAATTTTCTAATCCTCGTCAAAATAAATTTGGGGTGCCACAGGGTAGTGTCCTCGAACCTCTATCGTTTATAATTTATGTAAATGATATTGTTAAATTTACGTCTTGTGACTCTTTTTAATCTATTTGCAGACGATATCTTAATTGCTGTAGTTGATAATAATTTAGATAATACCGTAATGAGGATGAATAATGAACTAGCCGAAATTGAACATTAACTACTCAAACTAAATATCAACAAAACAAAGGCAATGATTTTGACCACGAAATTTAAATATAAGAATATTATCGTAAATAATATAAATATACTACTAGAAAATAATAAATTGGAACTGGTTAAAGAATTTAAATATATCGGAAGAATTATTAATAAAACTCTAACATTTAAAGATCATTTCTTATATATGTAAAAGAAAATAACAAAAAAACTATACTTCTTTTCAAGAATATCTAATCAGCTCTCTTTTTCTACAAAATGACTGTGTATAAGACTATTATTTAACTGCACTTCGATTATTGTGCAGGTATTTTATATCTTTTAGACAACAATTCAATGAACGCTTTACAAAAATTACAAAATCGTGGCATGAGGATAATTGTGAAATGCAGCAGACACACTTCAATTAATTTAATGTTAGATGTTCTTCGGTGGATGACAGTTTTCACTAGACTAGTTTATTTTTCGATGATACTTATTTATAAAATAAATCACAACTTACTTCCAGCTTATCTCAACCTATTTATAACAATAAATAGTGAAATCCATAATTATCAAACAAGAAACAATAACAATTTCCACGTACAAAGAACTAATTTCATATTCGCAAGTCAGCGTACAACTGACCTTGACATCACCTTGTGGCTCCTCCAAAGCGCTAACATTTTAATATTTAACATCGCCTTACTTCCTAAATACTTCACTGCTATTCGTACTATTCGAAGATCTTATACGTACGTTACATGTTTCAGTAGATATTTAGTTTATTCATGCATGAACTTTATATATACGCGTAACTCTTTCCAGGAGGAAGGGAGCAGGCATGATAAGAAATCCAGGGCTTCCCATTATAATACTAGCAATCGGTTAGTCTTGTAAAATGAAGCGTACTCGAAACGCTGATAGCTGATTTGGCGCTCGGAAAATATGTGCCATTTTAGATGTTGAGAGGTATTTAAGTTGGAGCTGAGTTGGTCCCGGTAAGGAAGTGCTTATAAACTTCCTCGATACGAGAAGAGAGATCGTCGATAAGCCGAGACCATGCACTGCAGGCATATTCAACTCAGAATTGTACTAGAACTCGACTTTAAGATCCCTCTTGAAACGTAATGCACTTTCTGTTAGTATGCAAAATCATGAATTTTACATATACCTATATTTCATTCGTTTCCTATTTCAATATACTCGGTATTGTTTTCAAGGATTCAATTTTAATTGGTGTTTTCCAACGTGATCAAATTTTATGTTATTAATAATTGTACATATATGACACGTTCTCACATTCAAAACGTATACAGACGGTTTTCTAATTCTCGTGGTTACTACAATAACATACTGCTCGATTTTACGACTGTGTCTAGTTGCAACTGAGTAGGCAAACAAAGGCAAGGAAATAATAATAATACATGTATTGTCTAACAGAATGTTCCAATTACAGGACACTATAAGTGTCCAATACATAGATGGAACTATGATATAAGCGAGCGTAATCAGTAACACACATTTAACTAATATATACACATTAAAAATAAAAATAACTTAGGTGTAACATAAATAGTAAAGAGCAATCGAGTTAAACCTTACTATTAGATATAATAATAGTTTCTGACTGTTACTTGAGAATTTCAATAAGCAGTTGTGATGGTCCTAATGAACTGACTTGAACGTATGTTAAATATCACATTTATCGTCAAGGCTATTATACAGTTCTATCATAGAATAAATAGCAGACTTTTTCAAGACGTTTATACGATTGGCGGGATAATAAAATAGAACATTTTGATGTACTTCTAACCTCGGGATTTTAAAATTAATTTTTGAGAACTACATTGGACAGTCGATCAAATTGTTAAGTAATTTATACAAAAATACTAATATAATGTGGGCCCTATTTTCTAAAGATGTCATGTGTAATCTTGTCAATAACAATAGGGTTTTCCCAGAAAAAAAATTATTGCTGAAATACTTAACTCACGTAAAAAAATGATTTATGGCATATTTATTATCTCCTTAAACTTGAAGTTTGAAAAATATTGGGTTCATTTTAAACAGCCATAAATTGGCGCGTTGTGACGTTAACACCCTGAAATCCAATCACAGAGGTTGTCTCTGTTCAAGATTGTTTATTAATCTTGGTCTCTGTTAACATAACATAACCTCTATTTATTGACAGCACTCAGCACTTTTCTACTTTAGGTAAATTATCAGCGGCACCTTTAACATATCCCTCTTCCACTTGATTCCATTTTGATTGTAGAATTAATAAAACATAAACCAGAAACTGATAAAATAATATTTTCACTCCAAACAATACAAACATAAAAATATAAATTTAACATTTTAGGTTAGTCATCTGATGTGTAACGTCAGTGAAGGTTAAACCTAAACTACAGTACAAAATATTAACGTCCGACGCTTTCACGAATAACTTGTGCGGCATTTATCTGGATTCTGATTGGCCAATATTTACACGTCCACTGCTTTAGACCAATCACAGTACAAGCATTACAAATTGAAATTCTGAGAAGTTTTAGAGGAAAGCTTTCTTTAACACATAGCTAGAATCTATTACAAACTAATTATATCCATAATCTCATTGGTTTTCCGGGTAGATACGTAATTCTGGCGCGTAAAAATGCCCGTTTTAAATAGCAGTGAAATTATCAGCAAGTTGTTTTAACGATATTTTCTTAGAAATAATTAAAAGTAAATTGTTGTAAATTAATAAAATGTTTTATTATGTCATTTTCATGACACAAATTGTTAAAATAGAGTTAGTGGGAAAACCCTAATTCTTCTGGATAATTCATATGAATTCTGAACACTAATTATTTCACAAACTTTCGTTGAATTTTTGTACTGATTGTAAGTTCAATTGGGTAAGTTTTGATCGCAAGATAAGGACGTCCATATTGGAAAATTGTTTACAGTTTCTTACAATAAAGCCTAACAATTTTAATGCCGGGTTTGTGGATGAGTTAATATGTTCCACAAATTCCCATTTAGAATCGAATAATATTCCTAAATCCTTTACTGATTGGGCTCTTGACAACTTCGTGTTATTGAAGGTATACAAAAAATGACTGATGGTCGAGAGGTAAGCGCACTTGCTTCTTACCCAAAAGTTCCGGGTTCGATTCCCGGTCGCGGCAGAGGAAAATACTGCGAGAGGGACTTTTCCACTATACATATACGGATATTGGGTGTGCGTCTCTTGTCTCTAAATATATAGCCCCCTCCCACACAAGGCTCTCCTAGAGCCTTCCGGAATAAAGGGGGTCGTATTTACCTGTGGTGTATTTATTTAGATCTAGGAAATTTTACGCGTATAAAGTACTACTTTACATTTCGATACATTCATGTCTAATTTGTTTGACATCTGCAAACAAAAGTTTCTCGCAATCTAATATGTAAATTAAATCATTTATAAATATAATAAACAACAATAGTCCCAAGTTTGAATCTTGAGGCACCTCTGATGTTGCAAGATAAGTATTTGAGTTAAAGCCGTTATATTGAACGTATTGTAACCGGCTTTTCACGTATGATACAAAAAAAATTTTGTAGTATATTACTGAAACCGATATAGTTTAATTTTTCAATTAATAAGTTGCTGTTTATACGGTCAAAGGCTTTTAATCAGTGTACATGTGAACAATTCATCTTTACTCGTTTGAAGGACTTTTATTATACTTTCCAAAATGGATATTAAACGTTCACAAAGAAGGGTTTCAGACAGAGAATAATACAAAATCTATACTTACTGTTTCGTTTTTGCTTAACTGCTTCACTGATGGTACCAATTGGACGTCGTAACACTATAAACCTAACACAGTAAATACTAATACTTTCTTAAATTTAACCTGAAAAGGAATTTTGAAATACAAGAAAAAGACAATATAAAGTTCAAAAATATATATATTAAATCTTTTAAACTACCATCCAATGTGCGGTTTATAGCTAACGATTACACAAAAAGATTCAGTAAAAAGTTCAATGTTTAAAATTTTGGTGGGCTTTTGCTTGCCTGTCTATTGCGTATTTTCAGTTCAATATCAATTTTGATCGCTCCTCAGAGCTTAAAAATGCTTGAATCGCAACGACTTTGAATTATATTCTACAATTATAGATTCATACGTTCAGGCAAGGCGGTCCCATGCACGTTCTGAGTACATGGTAACTATACTTTTTTGACACCGAATCACTGAGGAACCGGTTAGGGCAAATACGCTTAAACCCATCATTTTCCCATCAAAATCGACTACTAGAAAATGATAGGGCACTCTCGACGCTAAGGGCTATTTTCGCTAAAACTCTCGAAATACTTTGACTAGAGACTGGATAACTTGTCCTCGTATTTAACACAACGCCTGAGTTGCTGTGCTGCGCAACGGATTCGTAAAAGGGTTTTTATTATACTTTCTAAATTTTGTGGTCGGGGCGACATGACATCCCCGTGCAGCGAGATTTACTACACTTTCTAAAATTACACTCCTTGATGAGTTTCCAATTTTATGAGTTTTAATTAATGATCTTAAGCATTTATATTTTTCTTGTGTATTTTGCATCGTTATATATCTTGTATCTTTTGCGGTGCTTATCCTTCAGCCTCATATTCATTATTATTTCAGGTGTGTACCATACGGGAAATTTTCGTTTTTTGTTTTTATATTTTGGAACACGGACGCCAAAAATTGAGTAGAGTTTTTCGTAGAATTTTTTGTTACCATAAAAGTTTTCATGAAACTCCCAGTCAGTCTGAAGTAATGAGTTATATAGTGCTGGATAGTTTGCTTTTTGAAAGTTATAATTATGATCATATTACTTTCCCTACGTGAACAAACTTCCTAGTTTTTGTACCAATTTTTTGAACAATAATCGGTAGAGATTTCCTACCATTTATACACTTCTAAAATCTCCTCCAATTGTTGCTAAAAAGTTGGTAAAAACATCTAGAAGAAGAGGGAGTTTGCTTACGAGAAGAAAGTTAAAAAGCTGCTCATTTTTTAGTTGCTCACTTATTAATTTGTTACTGAAAACTTCTCAATATTTGTGATAAGACTGTTGCATAGACTAATGCAGTTGTAAAGTGAGAAGTTTTTAAAAGTATTGGTCTTATGTACTGGTATAGTTAAATATTGCCTACGTCTCATTTCATATGATTGTGAAACAATCATTATAGGAAGCTTGTTAATGTTATTACGATATAAACCAATTGTTTTGAAATTAAGAACATATGTAAAACTCATATCCCAATATAGTGCAATGTTATATGTGATGCCCTGAAATTAATGAATGAGTAGATCGAAATGAAAATGACTTAAGAAACAATTTGATTTTACCAACTAAAATTTTGAAACATACGTCAGAAATTTCCACGGCGTATGCAAAAGGGTATACACCAAAAAACACAGTCTTACAATAAAATTTGATTGATTGGAACTACTATTTCCAGAATAATAAAATATTATTCGGTATGCTAATTCTATGTCTCATGGTATTAAAAAAACACCAGAATTAAAAAATCTTGGCTACTCCACTCTAAAAAACTAAAAATATTACAATCCAACAAGCATAAAGCTTAATAAAATCCTCAAGAAAGTTGAATTAAATTTGAAAAATTTCTAGCCAAAGGATCTGAAAAGAATCAATGACATACAGCAATTAAAACGTATGGCTCTGACTTTTTCAATGCAACAGAAATACCTAGATTAAATAAAAGGGACAATCACGTATGGTTAGCCCAACAATAAGGACATGGAGTTAGAACTCGGCAGAAATTATTTACAGATAACTAACAAATCCTGCGCCCAATATCCAATTGATTTAGAAGCCTCTTTCGACTATACCCTTTATAAATAATTTCTAACCATTTACCTAGTTCAGATATTTTTGAATTACAATATATAATAGCATCATTATTTTTAGAGAAATTTTATTGAAACTGATACACTTTTATGGTGTTATGCGTTGTGTATATAAAATTAGTTGGTCATGAGCTGTCTCTACAAATTTCTACAATTTGGACCAGCCCTGTAGCTTGCATGCTCTGTCCCATATTTGCAAATTCAGTTTAGCTTTTATCAGCCATTTATATTCCGAGGACCGAAAATAGACATTTCTATTTGTTCTAAAGTAGTACTCGGAAACTACTGAATATTCCTCTAACATGCTAATGAGGATTTAGAACGAAAGGACTGTAAGAAGTTGGCTACAAATTAATATTTAAATAAACCAGAGATTCACTTCAACATACACTGATTTCTAAGTGAGATTATAAGACCAACATTCTAAATATCTCATATATTTTAGATTATTTACTACATTTTCAATACTAAGTGCTTTAAGAGCTTAATATTATGTGATGCTTATTGCATAGAAGAATACATTATGTCTGGATACTAATATTTAATTTCTAATTTATCAGAATTAAAAATGTTACCTCTATTAGCAGCTGTAGGAAAACAACATTATTTTTTCGTTTTACCACTTCAGGTCGTTGTTGAAGATTATTTTCACATTTTTCAATTACAAATTATATTCTTGAATAAATAATTTCAGAAGAGAAGGATTCAACTCCTTTGTATCCGAATACCTCAAGAATAACCTAAGGACACCAGTAAACACACTGAAAAATATAATGAAATGCACCAAGATTGGAAAAATATTTAAGGAAAGGAAGATAGAATAGGATAGGAAAGGATAGAATGGGATAAGATGGAATAGGATGAGATGGGATGGCATGGGATGGAATGAGATGGAATAGAATAGAATAGAATAGAATAGAATAGAATAGAATAGAATAGAATAGAATAGAATAGAATAGAATAGAATAGAATAGAATAGAATAGAATAGAATAGAATAGAATAGAATAGAATAGAATAGAATAGAATAGAATAGAATAGAATAGAATAGAATAGAATAGAATAGAATAGAATAGAATAGAATAGAATGGAATGGAATGGAATGGAATGGAATGGAATGGAATGGAATGGAATGGAATGGAATGGAATGGAATGGAATAGAATAGAGTGGAATAAAATAGAATAGCATGGAATGGAATAGAATAGAATACAATGGAACGGAAAGGAACGGAACGGCCCGGAAGAGAATGGAATGGAATGGAATGGAATATAATAGAATAGAATAGAATAGAATAGAATAGAATAGAATAGAATAGAATGGAATAGACTGTAGAATAGAATAGACTGTAGAATGCTGCACTATTGAAATTTATTAACAAGAAGTTTCATGCATTTAAAAAATCACTGTAATAGTAAAATGCATTTCCAAGTAAATACAATTTAAATTGATTTTTGAAGGAATGAATGTTATTAGTAGATTTTAATTCTTCTGGTAAGGCATTGTAAGCTTTTATAGCGTTATAACATGGACCTTTTTCATAAAAACTGTGGTGGTGTACTGGCATCATAATCTGTACACATCAATATTTCTTGTAAATTCTCCAGTATTTCTTTAACGAACGAAACTAATTTATAAATATAAAGAGGCGGGATGGTAAGTATCTTCAATTCTTTAAGCAAAGGTCTACATGAATCTCTAGTAGGTACCTTCATCATACACCTAATTATGCGTTTTTGACAAACAAATACTTCCTGCCAATGTAGGGAGGAACTCCAGAATATTATCACATATTCTAGAATACTTTGTATATGTTACAGTCAAATGATGAAATCAGTGTTTTAGGGAAAAGCCTAGGCAGTTTATGAAATGCCGGCAGATAATCTAATAAGAGACCTAATCCTGTTTTTAAATTAATAACAAGTCAAATAAATCTGAATTGTAATGATTAATAACTTGTAGGGTTCTGTCAAAATGCGACTGCTTTCCATAATTAGTAGAATAAAAATTAACATAAAAAACATTGTTATTTCTAAATGAACGCTTGTAGATATTAAATTTAATAAGAGTTAGCAACTCAGGATATATGTAACCATTTACCAACTTAAACACAAAACAGAGGCCAAACATGACCTAACGAACGAATAATAAACACTTTTAATTAAGGGGATAGATAACTCACTACAGTTTCTTGTGAGAAACCCCAATATTTTTGAGGACACGACTGACACTTTATTGATGTGCTCCATAAAATTAAGGTTAACATCAGAAGTAACTCCCAAATATTTCACTGAAGTTACAGATTTAAGGGCAGAATTTTGGATAAAATAAGAAGTGTTAAGTTCCTTAGAGTGTTTAAAAAAGCTATGTAACAACATTTTCCGATATTCAAATACAAACAATTTCTACTACACCATTCAGATAAGTTAATAAGATCTTCCTGAATTAAAAATGAGTCACGTTCAGACTTAGTAGTTCTAAATAATTTGATATCAACCGCAAATAAAAGATATTGACAGCTCTTAATGGCTACACCTATGTCATTTACAAACAAACTGAATAAAAGAGGGGCACAGCGAGATCCTTGAGACACTCCTGACAAAGCCTCGATTGCATGTGAGCAAAAGTTCCCCAGTTTAATTCTCTGCTTACGTCTCTTCAACAAACCCACTTTATGAGCCTCCAACAAAACCCCAGGTTAGACAGTTTGGCAAGTAGTATATCATGGCATACTCTGTCAAAGGCCTGGGAGAAATCAGTGTATACTGAATCTACTTGACATCTACTTCCCAAAAATTTTTATTTGGCAAATCAACAAATTGGATAATGTGAACTTGCCGTGACAAAAACCATGCTGTTCATTAGTTATCAGCGATTTACATGACCAACTGAGCTGATCGTTTAAAAGACTGTCAAATAATTTAGGAATTGATGGTTAAATGCATACACCACGGTCATTTTGCACGTTACACTTGTCCCCTGATTTATAAACTGGTATGATATAACTTTCCTTCCAACAATCAAGAAACACGTCTATAGATAAAGATTTATTAAAGAGAATAGTCAATGGCGTAGTTAAGTAACATACAGTTCTTTAGCAAAACCACTGGGAATGCCATCCGGCCCGACTGTGAATTTATTGGGTATTTTTAAGATTTTATCGTAGACATTGATAATAGATAAGTCCGGGCAAGGAACATAGAATCTACAGGAACTACCAACTGAATCAATAAGACCATTTGGTTGATTACTTGCATAGACAGTACCAAAATAATCCGCTAGGAGATTCACAATTTCCTCACCATTGGAACCAATTTTATTCTCATAAAATATAGTACTTGGTAAATTACTAGAAGAAGATCTCTTAAACATTTTACATCCACTTTTACTAGTTCATCATATTCAGGAGCAAAACATAAACCCATAGTTTAAACAATTTAAAAAAATATAAAATTTGGTTAGAGAAAAAAGATGAGAAATCATACAAAAGTATTGAAGTTAGCTGCAATTGCTTTGCCTTCCGCCCACCTAATTTAAATTTTCACATTCTTCAGTACCATTGGGGGAAACTGTTGCTGTTCTGTATTTGGCATTATTAAAATACAATTAAAGGTTTATTAAATCTCATATAAATATATATTAACATATCTTTTATATATGAAATTGGCACTGGAAGTTCTTAAATACTTCTTTCAACCGAAAAATTTAATAAAATGTATAGCAATATTTTAACATTATATTTTAGTCTTTATGAACAAGGTAATAAGGCTCAAATTCCAATGTTATTCAATGAGATCAAAATTTCTAGTATGATTGGTAGCATAAGTTGTGACGTCACCGCTAATTGAGTCCATACCAGCTATGATCGACGAAATTCATTACTTTGACATCCTGTGTAGATATTATTTTTTTCAATAAACTGTTTTTATGTAAGTGAGCAAGTTAATTCTCGCCCAATTTACGACAAAAACTATGTTTCTTCTTCAAGTGAAAATCCGAAAAATCAAATAGTCCGCCTCTGACCTTAGTTTAAAATTGGCGAAACAGCTGCCTATAAAAACAAAATTACTTGTTTACCTAGTCTGTTCAGCTTCCGGTTCTCAAATCTTCTGTTAATCTTTGAAGGAATCGTGAGTACATAAATCTCAAATCGTCCATAAAATCACTAATTTCTTTCAAAGAAATAAAAACTGTTGAAACACCCGGAAAGTTATTTGCGTCATTACTAGAAAAACAGTGACAGAAAACAAACAAAATGACTGAACTGAATATGAATACCTTGAAAGAAATCTTGTTTAAATATTAAATTATTTTAATATGGCATAAGAATCAAATAGGAGACTAATTGTATCGAGGATTTTGAATTAATTTGTGTAAAAACAAAATAGATCCAAGTTTCCTGTGATCTTGTAAGCTAGAAAAACTGAATCTATTTAGCAACTATTCATGTGCAAAACCAGTAGGAGGGTAAACATTGTCTAAAATTAAAAGTCTCGTTATTGTTTAACGAAATCACAATAGTCTTCTCATGACAAGTGCAGGATGGTGAGGATTCTCCGGGGTAATATGTCTTTGGATATTCCGACAACAGACTTTATTAGATAAACCAGCTTCAGCACACTATTGTTTATATTAACAGCATTGCACTTACGAATCATACTAATAATAATAATCATAATTTATTTCCCAGTCATTTTCTTTACAGAAAATTGGTATGTCAAAGATCATGATTATTGTAAACAGAAAATAATAGAAATTACAAAAATGTCAAAAAAGCATGTGTATATTACGTAGTATAAAATACATATTGAGAAAGAAAAAAAATACGAACAAAACAGAGACGTAAGATGAGTACGACCTATATAAATATGAAATATAAAATAAAGTTACCATAAAACAACAATACTACTACTATGGATACAATGAATTAGACAAAATACTCAGCTATGTTAATATGACCGATTAAGGAAATAGCGTTTTTGTTTAATTCTTTAAAATCGTTCTTACTTTAATATATTTGTATTTCTGTGGTAGCTGGTTATACAACTTAATGCCCATGTAGTATGGACCTTTCTCATACAGTGTGGATGTATCGAATACTTAATAAGAGCGCTCGTCTGCTTTGGATGTTTGAGACGTTTATTGAGCCATTTGTTGCATATTCTTTTAATTTATCATAGACAAATAATATTGTATTTTAAATATATAGTGAATATATTGTCATAATGCCTGATTTTAAGAAAAGTGGAGAGCAATAATCATTATAATTCTGATCGTTTTTTTTTGGAAAATAAATATTCTGCTAGCTTCACCATCAGTGCCCCAAAACATTGTCATATATGAAAGGTGGCTCTGGATATATGCAAAATAAAATGCATTGCATGATGAAAAGCTAAAAGCTTATTTTAGATATTTGCAGTATATAAAAAAAGTAATGGATCTAGTATTGCACCTTGAGAGGTTCTCCTATTTATGGTTTTAGTTTGAGATAAGTAGGCAAAGTTTAAAGTAGATCCATTTGGGCCTCTAATTTCAACAACCTGTGAGCTACAGAACAAGAATGTATCCAATATTTTGCGAGTCCTGTTATGCCACAGAATTCCAATTTCTTAAGCAAAATTAATGCTCTAGCAGGTCAAAGGCCTTTGAAAAATCAAAGAAGATTCCTAAAATACACTGGCCGTTATCCAGTGAGTCTAGAATATTACATACAAAATGATATACCGCGGTCGTGGTCGATCTATTTCCTCTAAATCCGAGCTCTGATTCACTAAATAATTTTAAATGAATGAATTATGATACTATCCTAACATACATGACCTTTTCAAAGATCTTAGAAATCATCGACAAGGAAATAGCTCTATAATTGTTAACTCCCTTTCCTTTGTGTTTGCTTTTTTATGTATGGGCTTAACTTTAACCATTTATAGCAAATTAGGAAAAGTGCCTTTTGTAAATGATTGATAGATAAGATAAGTCAAAGAAGTAGCAATATTTTTGCAACGTCTTTAAAAGTAAAAACAGAGAAAATTGTCTATACCTGAGAACTTTTTCATGGAGACGGATATTATTGTATCTATTAACTCCTTTTCATAAACATCACTTTAATAGAATAAACCTAATGTTTTTCTTTTTATATTAGGTTCAGGTTTGTTAGAGGATGTACTGGATGAAGTTGCCTGTTGAATGAAATTGTTATTGAGAATATATTGCTTAATTTTTGTGGATCTCATATTTCCTTGCCCTGATGTAGCCAATTTTAGTTCTTCGGAATTCTTTTTAATTTAATCAGTAAGCCATTTGTTTGAGGTTTTTTGTTTTCGTGTAAATTCGGATTTTTTGCAATGGGAAAGCTAATTCAAAGTAATATTTTAATATATATTAGTAAACATTTCAAAATTTGTATCTAAATTATCAGTTTAATGAATTTCTGACCAACTTTAAAGCGAAATTAAATTAATAAAATAATTTTTCTTTTGAGTGCTGTAGTTTCTTTTGCAAATATATATTTCGGGAATACCATTGCAAGGTAAGTTTTGAGGCATTGATATCTGAACTGATAAATGCTCTGAAAACACCGTTTCTCTAACCACAGCACGTGTGGGTTCACATCATCATAGGTTTAAGGTTATAACCAGGTAATATATCTAGAAAGTTACTTTTGATACTATCTTCTACAATCCAATTTATATTGAAATTGCCAGCTAATATTATTTTTGGTGAAAGCCTGCAAGCAGAGCCTTATAATATTTCCAACACTACACGACATGAATTTCGCTAAATATGTCAGCATCATCAGGAAATGATTAAAACTGAAAACCAGTGGTATTCATCTCCCGATGATGTTGGCATGATTAGAGAACCGCCCGTCGAGTAGTGTATTCGAGTGTAGTGTTCAAAAATGTTTTGTTGTTTTCAAAAAGTGATTTTCAGACATCAACGATATTGATTTGTGAAAAATAACCCTCATACGAAAACGCCCCCAACGCCAAGACCCTTTGCTATTAAAATATTGTGTAGAGCCTATGCGGAAAAGGCTACCCCTGAATTATACGAGAAACTTTAGCGTCTAATGATGACTGATAACCGGAAGGCTAATGTCATGTCAATTATATATTACATTTTGGATGTGTTTAAGTAAAACGTTTGCAAATATATTCAAATGTAGTTACTTACAGAATATTTTCATGCGGAACATAATGTAAAATATTCATAAACTTTATGTTCCCATTTGAGAACGTTCCCCAATAGAGGAAATGTAATGTTAAAATACGTAAAATTGTATTTCATTCAGAGACAAGGCAGTCCCGAAAGCGCTCTATCTCTATCAAAAAATATTTGTAGCTACAATGAAATGAATTATTACTGGCTATATGACGTAAAAACTCTCTCGGGGATATCTGTACAAATGTTGGATTGTAATATGAAAAATTACCTCGCCTCACACATCTTCCAGCGGCTTGTATATCAGTGTATGCGTGGAAGCTATACAACCTTAGGCGAGGGTTGTACAGGAGATATACCATCCTTCGGAGGGGATGTAAAGCCGTCGGTCCCTTGTCTATTAAATGTTAGGCACGTAAAAGATTAAGGGGAGAGGTTCGGCAAACTTCCTGGTTGGGGGTAGCTCGTCTACAGGCGTCGGTGTTAGGCCTCAGTAGCGGAAATAGGCCGACGTTAAATAAATGAAAAAAAAATATATGAAAAATTCATTTACGTAGACAAAATCAGGCCAAATAAATGAAATAAATTCAAATTGATTTCGTCTTTCTTTAGGATGTCATTAAGAAATCTTGAAAGGACCCTGCACATATCTTATGGGAAATAGCCCCCGGTGAAACTCGCTGGAATCGATATATGTTACTCCTGATCAAAAGTCCTCATGGCCAACAAGGTCAGAAAATGTACAAGTCTCCAGCTATGGGAGAGGTGTCGATTTTTCGAGACTTTTTCACTAATACTTGATAGTTAATAACTTAAGAATGGAATACTCCAGTTAACTACATATATTTACTGATGGCTCTAAAATTGCGGAATATACCTGGTGTGCTATTTACATTCTATCTGCAAACTATCAACTGAAAATTAAATTGAATAGTATTACAACAATGTTTACCAGTGAGGCAATAGCAATCTTGATTGCCTTAGACTATATTAATCGAAACAAAATTGGATGAGCTGTCATTTTCTCTGACTCTTTAAGTGTTCTACAAAATCTAAAAACAAATAATTACTCTAACATCAACGATTACAGTTATATTTTTCGTATATTCCTTCTTCTTTATAATTTACATAAAGAATAGTTTGTAATAAACTGTATCTGGGTTAAAACTCATGTAGGCATTTACTACAACGAGAATGTGGACAAACTCGCCAAGGAACATGCTATATCTGACAAGACACAATTTAAAATATGTCTATCAGATAGCATAAATTTTACTAAACTAAGTGAAGCGAATATTACATCAAGTTTAGAAATGACCACCCAGACAATCGGTATACCCAAATTGATTACAACATAAATAAAAATCGTGGTTCCAACATAGAAAAACGTAGAAATCTTATTACCACCATTTCTAGATTAAGAATTGGTCATGCTTGCTTTCCATAACATTTGAAGAGGATAGGAGTGGTTGATACAGATATATGCATATCATGTGGAGTCCCTTCTGACTTAGATCATATATTCTTGGCTGTTCGTGCTATATAAGAATTATAAACCATTTTATTAATCGATTACTAGAACTGAAGATATCTCTTCTTACTAATCTCCTGCATCTCTTGTTGCTAAAGAACAAACATATACATATAATCAAGAAAAAAAAATTATAGAATCTTGAGATAACGCTGTTTTTGCAACAGAATTAACAGAAAACTAAGAAATTACTAAGAACCATATTTTTCGTGGCCCAGTGGGAGCACAGTGGTCGCATTGGAGATGCATTTCAGATGTTTTTACTCACATCCTAAAGAACAATTATACGAAATGAAAAATCCAATCTGATTTTTCGATAAACTTTTTCGACTTGACGCCTGATCTATGTAAATATTTAGTTAATTTATATCAATTATAAATATATTTTCCAACAATAGAACAGGTTAAGGACAACCGTATTGTGCTTGCAAGAGAATTCTACATTTTAATGGCGCTGGCTGCTGCACAAGCTCTCTTAAACGAAGGTTTATAAAAACTGCAGAAGAACTTACAAAAGAATCAATTCCATTTTATTACACGGCATAAAAATGAAACACCACCATAAAAGTACATTATGTCTTTATATGAAAAATTAAGTTATATTCAGAGTAAAGTATAACTTTATATAGTATCTTTTTACTAACAGCTCCAGTAAAATATAGCTCGGTTTATGCGGTATCTAGGAAATTGCACAAGGCAGACCATTCGGTGGATGATTTGTGGCGTATACTCCTACATCTGACACCTGAAGAAAATTTACGTCTATATCTTTGCTGGATGTTGAATGTGACCTTTGGGTTTTATATCGCATTGTAATAAAACTTTTACAATATCTGATAAATAAAACTGTTCTGGGTTGTTTAATTCAGATTTGAACATATAGCTAAAACAGCTACATTCATAATCTACTTTTATATATACAATATTATTTATATCTTTTTAGGGCCTATTACCACATGTACAACGTTTAGACCATATATACAAGGTGTTTTGTGAGTGACTGGCCATAAGCTAGTGAGGGATATAGAACCTGTGAACGATCCATGCTTTTGATGGAAGTCTGAAGGACGTATTTTTTGTTCGAAAAACTTAGAAAAATTGAAAAAAAAATAGGAAAAAGAAAAAATTAATTTTCTTTTTCCTCAACCTTTTCTAAATGCTAAATAAAAATATTACGTTCACAAAATTTTTTAGGGTTCAAGTGACTGTTTCAGACGGAGATTAATGAATAAATCATACTTACTGTCGTTTATGCTTAACTGCGGCTCTGATGGTATCAATTGGAAGACGTCGTAACACTATAAATCTAACACTGTCTGTTTAACACTCTCTTAAAATTAAATCTGAAAGGGAAATTTTGTTAGAAAACACAAGTAAAAGACAATATAAAGTTCAAAAAATGTATATTAAATCTTTAAAAAATTTATGTTTTTACACAACTTCTTCAGTGAAAATGTTAACAAACAATGGTCTGACCCGTGTACAACACATGGTGAGGAACGGGACGATTCATACGGTACCAACTACCATCCAATATGCAGTTTGAAAAGCTAACGATGCACAAAAAGATTCAAGGAATAGTTCATGTAACTGAAATTTTGGTGGGCTTATGCTTGCCTGTCTTTATAAACGTATTTATTAATTCACATAAATTTTGGTCGCTCCTCGGAGCTTAAAATTGCTTGAAGCGTATCTACTTCGTTTGTATTATGCAATAACAAATTTTACGTTCAGGCAAGGCAAATCCCATGCACGTGTGAGTACATGGTATAGATACTTTTTTGACTCCGAATCACTGAGGAACCGGTTTAGGGCAAACCCCGTCAAAACGCATCATTTCCCCGTCAAATCTGACTGCTAGGAAATGATGGGGGTCCCATGTCGCTAAGGGCTATTTTCGCTATAACTTCCGATATACTTTGAATAGTCGTTGGACTAACTTGTCCTCATATTCAACACTTCGTAAGAGTTGCAGTGCTTGACAACGTGGATTCGTAAAAGGGTTTTTAATCTTGGAAATTTGGAAGTTCAAGTCCAATTTTATGATACTTTCTAAAATTGGGTGGTCGGGGCGACATTACGTCCCTGTGCAGCGACATTTACTACACTTACCAAATTAACGCTCCTCGAAGAGTTAGCGAAAATTTGGCATAAAAAACGCTCCGAAGAGCAAAAATATATTTCCAAGAATTAAAAACCTCCTCCACGGCGTTTTTACGTGAAGCACGCTTTTCTTACGAAATATTTCCTAAGTCGGATTTTGTTACAACGTCGAAAAGTATATCGGGGTTATAGCGTTCTTTAACACTCCCCTCCTTTCCGTGAATCTTTTTGTGTAACGTTTGGTAAATTGTTTGTTTGAAAATAAAATGGATCATTGGATGTAGTCTCCCATGTGTTGTATTCGGTTATCGTTCAGACCGGCCTATCTGAACAAAACATAGATGCAAATCTAAAAAATGGTGATAAACTTGAACATATATCGATGCATAGCATTCGATTGAATTATTGAACATTGTGTTTCAAAAATGGCATAAAAAAAGAAAAAAAATCGAAAATCCTCAGATTCTCGATGACACAACACAAACACTTTCGACGCACTTATCTTTCTTAGTGTTCTTCCACTAATGCGGGCTTGCGTCTGCTCCTCCTCGTGTCTATGCCTCGTCGATCACCTTCGGTGTCGAACTGCCTTCTGGAACAGCTTAGGTGGTCCTCGGACTGCTTGCTCCAGCTATACATTGGTTCTGCTCGGTTTATATGAAACAATAAAACAAAATTTTAGTAAAATGTTTGTTTACATCCCGTCTGGGGATCTGCGACCGATAACATATCGTCGTCTTTGAGAATAGGAACACTGAATTTTGTTGACTTATATTGGTTGAAATGGTTTCCGAGTAGTTAAAAATTCTCTTCTTGGGAGAAATCTGCGACAGAATCTGCATCCGTCGGATCGTTGCATCTGCCCCTCCAGCAGACGTGGCGGCATCTCGCCCTTGAGTTGCTAGACTCGTCTGAATCGCGCTCTGCGTCAGAGTTGTCGTCTTTCCATGCCGTGCCAATGGAACATTTGTTTGGACCCTTTGGGTCGGACTCTGCTTACAGATGAATGTTTAATAACATTTGAGGACTTAGAAAAATTATATAAAAAATACCAACTCTGCCGGACACGGTCAGAGTTGCTGCAGTGAATTTGGAAGATTTGTATTTGGATACAATATCCTCAGATGAAAATAACTTGTAAAAAATGCATAAAAAATACCAACTTTTGCCTGACACGACAAGAAGTTGGTATGGAAATTTTGATATAAAATAAACCTAGCACTAAGTTAAAACTTAGCCTAGGTTGAAAAATGTTATAAAAAGATGATTGAATCTCCAGAACTGGATTCTGAATCAGAAGTGGAAGCATCTCGTGGCGGTGCATGGATTTGTACAACCGTTTGCTCCGGCAGTAGAGGTTCTGTGGAATCGTCTGAGAACGGGGAATCATTTCCATCGAGTGATGTTCCGCCTGGACTAGCATTTTCTTCATCGGAAGATTCGATTTCCAAGTTGTGCTCCTCTGGCGGGGCTGGTCTCAAATCATCGACATGTACTCTTGTCGTTGCATTTCCCTTTTGCACGAGATACACCTCGTCTGAAAACTTCTTCAGAATTCTGGTTGGGCCTGACCAAGACGGCGTGAAGGTATGTACCTTCTTTTTTCTCTTACTCATGACTCTGTCTCCTACTTTGTAGACGATCGGAGTGACGGCCTCTTTCGGCGCATATTTCTGTTTATAATCTTGTTGGGCCTGACGGGCTTCCTTGATTCGCTCGTATCGTGGAAGCGTTTGTTGCTTGGCTCTTTCTTGCCTCCAGGCATACAAATCCCATTCGCCTCTTTCGGCTGGATCATATCCTAACACAACCATGCTAGGTGTTTGATTTGTAGCGGCGTTCCTACGATTTCTTAATATATATGTCATTTGATGCACGTAGCGATCCCAAGTGTCGTTTGGCTTTTTGAATAAAAGAGTCTTTAAAATTTTCTTGCATTCCTGCACCCGTCGTTCCACGGGGTTGGACTGTTGGTGATATGCTGGAATTAAGTATCGTTCGATACCATTCCTTTCGCAAAATGTGATGTACCATTCGGAATTGAAATGACCACCGTTGTCTGATATTATGACTCGAGGGACTCCGAATCTTGCTACTATTTCTTCGTCGATATATTTGGCTATCGTTCTGCCGTCGACCTGAATGTATGCCTTTGCCTCTATCCATTTACTGAAAACGTCTTCGACGATAATCATGTATCTGTTTTCGGCGTCTTTAGTCCTCTGCAGCGGGCCAATTACGTCGACGCTCAAGGTTTCAAATGCATTTTGGGGTGCATGACTTCTAAGTGGAGCATTGGGTTGGGCTTGTCTTGTCTTGACAGACTGGCATATCAGACAGTCGTTTATGTATCTGCCTACGATCCTGGCCATATTATTGAAATAGTAGCGTTTCGCTATTTTCCTGAGAGTCTCGTCTCTTCCTGGATGACATGCTTCATCTCGGTCATGATAATGGTAAATCAATTCTTTTATTTTCCTCTTTGGAACTATTAATTTAAAATTTCTATCACAATCTTTAAAAAGTACATCGTCTTGGACGTGAAAATTTTGCATAAAAATAAGATCCGCATCGGAACGTTGTTCCTGTTGAAATAGATCATTCCAACGGCGGATCTTGTCTTGAATATCTCTTGAACTCAATTGAGCCTGTACGATATCTTCGTATATTTCTGAGTGCGTTAATACAGAAATACGTTCTGGACACTTATAATTTGGTAGGAACATTCTTTCCTCTTCATCGTCTGTCTCGACATAATGATTTTGTGGGTTACGACTTAGAAAATCTGCTAATAAATTTTCCTTTCCTGGACAGTGTTCAATTTTGAATGCATATTCTTGCAATAGTAATGACCATCGAGTAAATTTTGTTTTGTCGTCCTTATGTTTGTTTAACCAAAGTAACGCCCTGTTGTCCGTCTTCACCAAGAACGGTTTGTCTGCTAAGTACATCTTGTACTTTTTAATATAGTTCACCACCGCCAAGCATTCTAGCTCGTTTATGTGGTAACGTCTCTCTGCTGGAGATAACGTGTTGCTTGCATACGAGATTATGTATTTTTCGCCGTTGTCGCCTAATTGATATAACACGGCCGAAAGGCCTTGTAGTGATGCATCTGTTTGCAAAATGAATTGACGTGAAAAATCCGGCCGATGGAGTTCCAGCGGTCCGGATAATAATTCTTTTAATTTTCTAAACGCTTCATCGCATGTATGGTTCCAGTGAAAACGATTTTCCTTCGAAAGAAGTTTCGTTAGTGGCTTCGTGATCATCGCCACATTTGGTAGATATTCTCGTACCCAGTTGCAAAGCCCTAGGAAACTTTGTAGCTGCTTTTTCGTAGCTGGAACGGGATAATTTTGAATTTGTAAGACATGTTTTTCTAATGGTTGGGAAGTATCGGTTCTAATTGTATGGCCTAAATATTGGATTTCATTCGTCGCTATTACACACTTTTCCGGTGACACTTTCAGATTATGCAGACGTAGTCTTTCAAAGACTAATCTCAAGTGGGACATATGCTCCTTCACGTTTACGCTGTAAACGATTATATCATCTAAATACACTTTACAGAAATGGTGCAGGTAACCCGTTAAAACGTCCTTTGCCATGAATTTCTGAAAGGTACAGGGAGCTGTCTTGAGTCCGAAAGGCATGACATTGAATCTGTAAGCTGCCCCATCAGGAGTGGTAAAAGTCGAAAAATCTTTTGATGCTTCATCTAGCGGTATTTGCCAATATCCACTTTTTAAATCCAACACAGAAAAAATCTTCGAATTGCCTAAATCTTTAATACTTTCGTGTATCTTGGGTAAGACGGAAGCCTCGTCTTCAGTCATTTCATTCAAATGGCGATAGTCGATGCAAAATCGTGGTTTCTTGTCCGAGCGTTTTATTATCACTGGTGGTGAACTATATTGGGCAGTGCTAGGTTCGATGACGCCAGCTTTTAACATCTCTTCGATTTGGTCGTACATAATTTTCTTAGTACTCGGAGACATCGGATATGGTCTGATATTAAATGGTTTCGTGTCTTTCACTGTAATTTTGTGTTTCACAGTCACTGTGGTTGCTTGAGTCGGTTCCGCAGTGAACAGATCGACAAATTCTTCGAACAGCGGCCGTAGAAATTTGTCTTTAATAACAAGCTCTTCAGGAAGCTTTGCCTGCTGTCTCTCCCTCTGAGAAGCTTGATTCCAGAAGACGGTAATACGCTCTTCTGTGCCGGCATATAGGCATTTTCTGCCATAATCATATGCGACATTGTTCATATATAAGAATGGTGATCCTAATATTATCGTTTCGTTTAAATTTTCGATTACTTGAAAATCAATTTCAAAAGAGGTGCCTGAAATTATTACTTGTAATTTTGTCGTGCCAAGAGAGTCCACCATTCGATCTCCGCACGCCATAGCAAATGATCGACGTGTCGTGAGATTTTTAAAATTATCCAACATCCTCGGATGGATAACGTTTCGCGTCGAGCCTGAATCTATCAGTGCGTCGACCGCATGTTCATTTATTTGAACTTTTATACGAGGCAAAGGGAACGCTTCGCTCATATAATTTATTGACTCTCTTGTCTTGTGCAGAGGAGCGTCGTAGTGGTCATGAGTATCGGAAAAAATTACTGGACATTGCTGCCGCCTTGGTTCGGCCGTTGTGCCGGGGATCTTGCAGATGGACCCTGGCCTGGGTCTCTGGCCCCTCGAAAGTTTCCCGGTCTCCTATTGAGATGAGGGTTATTCGGACACTGACTATGGAAGTGCCACTGCACTGTGTCTGTGCAGTATCGGCACGGGGTAGCCGGTCGGTCGGGTACTCGGAATTTCCCCGATCCGCCATTAAAATTGTTTTGCCTGCGGTCAGGATTCACTGATCCGCTTGATAAATTAGGCATAAAAATAGGACGACCAGGCGCTCTGCCTGGACCGTCCTGTCGAGATACGTCCTCTCGGAAATGCACCCTCGGTGCTGTCGGAGTTGGGCTTCCATTGCTCCTTATACTTGAATTTTGTGGACTGATGTGTCCCGGCTCTCGATAGTAAGACGCGCGGGACAGACGTTGATCAATAAGCTGGATTAGCGACGTCTGTTCGTCAGCTGAATCCCGCTCGACGTTAGTAGCCGCTGCTATTAACATCTCTGTGTTTGAAATTAGGTTGCTTCTCAAGCGTGACCTAATTTCTGGACGCAGTTGGTCCATGATGACCCGAGCTCTGATGGCTTCGGATTTAAAGGGATCAATACGATCGAAAAGACAGGTTTTCCTTGTGATAAACACTGCCGTGTCGTCTAAAGACGTTTGCTTGACGGCATACAGTTGAGCAATAGCTCGTGACTGTATGTCGGGAGAATTAAATCTCGTAAGGAATCTTTCCTTGAATAAGGCATACGAAGTAGTCAACGTCCTAAATTGTTCGGACCATCGTTGAGCTTCGCCCTTGAGTTGGCCGGTTACGTTATGGAGGCGATCATAGTCGTGGCTTATGCGAGCTCTGTCGAAATATTCCTCCATAATTTTCAGAAATGCTTCTGGATCTTCATGATCAAGCCCATGGAACGTCACGTTCGGACATCTTTGTCTCTCATGGGGCGTACAGGTCGACACGTTCTGTATCGCCTGCACGAAGCCCTCTGCCATTTTCAGAAACATACTCTCCATCGAAGCAGTTTGTGGCTGTGAAGCTGATAAATTAACATTATCTCCCTCCGGAAACAGTCGCTGTGGTTCTATCCCTCTAGAACCGTCGTCGACGAGCGGTGCGGTGACTCGCTCATAAAATTCTCTTGGGGTCGACCCCTCGGAGTCTTCCGCCATGAATGAGAAAGGATTTGTTGGGTTTGGGGACGGCATGGTCCCTGTTCGGGCGCCATGTGAACGATCCATGCTTTTGATGGAAGTCTGAAGGACGTATTTTTTGTTCGAAAAACTTAGAAAAATTGAAAAAAAATAGGAAAAAGAAAAAATTAATTTTCTTTTTCCTCAACCTTTTCTAAATGCTAAATAAAAATATTACGTTCACAAAATTTTTTAGGGTTCAAGTGACTGTTTCAGACGGAGATTAATGAATAAATCATACTTACTGTCGTTTATGCTTAACTGCGGCTCTGATGGTATCAATTGGAAGACGTCGTAACACTATAAATCTAACACTGTCTGTTTAACACTCTCTTAAAATTAAATCTGAAAGGGAAATTTTGTTAGAAAACACAAGTAAAAGACAATATAAAGTTCAAAAAATGTATATTAAATCTTTAAAAAATTTATGTTTTTACACAACTTCTTCAGTGAAAATGTTAACAAACAATGGTCTGACCCGTGTACAACACATGGTGAGGAACGGGACGATTCATACGGTACCAACTACCATCCAATATGCAGTTTGAAAAGCTAACGATGCACAAAAAGATTCAAGGAATAGTTCATGTAACTGAAATTTTGGTGGGCTTATGCTTGCCTGTCTTTATAAACGTATTTATTAATTCACATAAATTTTGGTCGCTCCTCGGAGCTTAAAATTGCTTGAAGCGTATCTACTTCGTTTGTATTATGCAATAACAAATTTTACGTTCAGGCAAGGCAAATCCCATGCACGTGTGAGTACATGGTATAGATACTTTTTTGACTCCGAATCACTGAGGAACCGGTTTAGGGCAAACCCCGTCAAAACGCATCATTTCCCCGTCAAATCTGACTGCTAGGAAATGATGGGGGTCCCATGTCGCTAAGGGCTATTTTCGCTATAACTTCCGATATACTTTGAATAGTCGTTGGACTAACTTGTCCTCATATTCAACACTTCGTAAGAGTTGCAGTGCTTGACAACGTGGATTCGTAAAAGGGTTTTTAATCTTGGAAATTTGGAAGTTCAAGTCCAATTTTATGATACTTTCTAAAATTGGGTGGTCGGGGCGACATTACGTCCCTGTGCAGCGACATTTACTACACTTACCAAATTAACGCTCCTCGAAGAGTTAGCGAAAATTTGGCATAAAAAACGCTCCGAAGAGCAAAAATATATTTCCAAGAATTAAAAACCTCCTCCACGGCGTTTTTACGTGAAGCACGCTTTTCTTACGAAATATTTCCTAAGTCGGATTTTGTTACAACGTCGAAAAGTATATCGGGGTTATAGCGTTCTTTAACAAACCCTAAGACGATGTTACATGGCCTATGTCCATTTAACAGTTTTATTTAAAAACTAGTGTTTGGTTATATTTAGCACGATCTGTATAACATTTTTCGATTCAGTTTTTGTAAGTGAAACTGTTTTCAACTAACAGAATTTTACTTGCATAACTCCTAAACCTTTCACACTGTTTTACGCACTTAGTTTTATATCTTAGGAACTCAGTCATGTTTTTTTCTAAACTATTAACTATTATGTATTTCCGTTCTACACATCATCCCAGGAAACAATTAACAATTTGTCTACAAAATTTAGTTACCAGATATCTATTTTTCAATTTTTATTTTTTTGTTTACTATGTTAGTACATATGGTTACTTTCCTTACCTTTCTCGTTACTATATATAGTATATCCTATAAGATGTAATATATTTACTGAGTTATCAAAATACGTTTTAATATTTATTTACATCTGTTCATATTTGTGGTTATGTATAAAATAGAAATTACAAATTGAGGTAAAAGCAAATCAGCTGCTATGGAAATAATAGATTCCTTTTATCGATTGTATGCCACTAATTTAGTTGTGAGTACGGGAATCTACAAGGCAGGTTGTTGCGCTTAACTCAACCACTGACAGATGGCCATACTTGTACTATTTTTATATTTTATAGCTTTCAATTTAAATAGGGAATTAGATTTCTCACATTTTTTTGGTAGTTATTTTCCAGTAACTAGGACAAAAAGTTTACCTTATCAGTAAAACTCACCAGGAAGTCATTTGCTTGCAGCCTTTGTACTGATTCGAACGTATATAATTTTTAACTGTGGACTTCAGTAATTGATATTACAATTTTTTTATCCCAGTTAACAAGTGTTTAACATACAGGTAATTTCATTTATTACTCATTGAAAATTTAATTAACCTTCAAATTTTGTCTTTGATGTAATTTCAATTATTTTTTTAAATAAATTTAAATTCAAGGTCAATTCTTTTTAATTTAATAAGTAGTTAAAATACTATATGTACCACATGGTTTTATTGGTTCCTTTTCATTTTTTTGGCAATTTATAGTTTTTATGAAATCAGCTTTTGTACAGCTAACTTGCTTAAATTCTTACATGCTTAAATTGTTTTGTACATGCTTACTTTTGTATATACTTACATGCTTACATATCTACATGCTTAGATGCTTACAGGCTTAGATGCTGATATATATTTATATGTACTTATATGTTTGTGCACATATATACTGATACATTTCTGCATAGCTTATTCATTCCTACATAGCTTTTGCACAGCTTATCTTACATATAGATAAAATTTCGTTATCTTTTCATAAATCACCTAGTTGGTTAATTTTCCTACAACTTTCACCCCATTTCATTGAGAGACGTAAATTGCCAAGGAAACATTAGAATCCATTCTCGCAACAAGAGACAATTGTGGGCCTGGATTGCTGTCCCAGAACCAGTCACCTTAGCAATTATCAATCTAGGATACTGGTATAAATTTGTTATATATATATATATATATATATATATATATATACAGAGACGAATATTAGACGACTGTCTAAGTTAAAAACAAAAATTTTTAATTTCCACCAGGGATACAGTCACGGGCTCAAAAAAGACAACTCTTTTTTAAATTCAAGCTTTCGAAACTTTATTGTTTCTTCCTCAGGAATTCTACAAAAATTTGAACTTATTATAATCAAAATTATTTAATGCAAGTGAAGGGTACTTACTAAATTGAGATTAAAATCGAAATTGACAAGTCATCAAGACAGAACAAACACAACTATTACAAAATAAATCACACTTGTGAACTACATTTATATTTAATTTAAGTTAACACCAAAAATCTTTAATCCGAAATAGTTTCAGCCACCTCGAAAACTGAACAAGAACCAGTCTCTTTTCGAGGTGTGCATTTAAACAATACAGTAAAGAAATTCTGCTTCAAGGTAGTAACTTATTTAGTAACGTATTCATTTTAACAGACTAAGTTTTTTTCTATTTTTTCTATTAATATACACTGATCGATGGTAAGAAATAAAATATTACCGATCAGAAATTTCTAAAATCATGTAGAGCTTATTTTAAACCTGATTTATTGTGAAATACATTTTTTTAAATACATAAAGATTGCCAAACGCAAAATATTGCAGGTTATAAATTATTGAAATCATGTACAGTTAATGTTTCAACATTGTTTTCATAACAATACAACCAAAAATCGGAAGCTGGATTCCACAGTTAGAATCTAATACGGGACTTGTTGGAGAAAAACTTTATTTTCCAAACGTAGGTAAATAATTGAATACCTTACTTGAATTTCTATTTTGTCTTTACTTCCAGTAGTACTACCATATTAGGGTTACCCTTTTGCTGGTTGGGATACCCATTGAATAATGCAAGAAAAGCAGCAGCACAAAACGCATTCCGCTCCTCATTTTTTCCACGTACAAACAATTCCAAAGAGTTTCCTTTATATGCAGGAATACATATAGTGTAATGCATGTACAGTCTAGCGTAATAAAGCCTGGTAATTTCGGTATCTTCCGTCCTTTTCTGTCATTATGTGAATCTTAATGCCAGAAGAGGAAAGAAAATATAGTACACGGCATTACTGCACAGGAAAAAATAAGAATAGTGCAGCACTTTCGAATCCAGATTGTATAAGGATCGACTATCGACACCAAAGTTTCGACAGAGGAACACTACATTGAGGCGACAGCACCTCACTACCGACACTCAACACTAGCGAAGTACAGTGTTTCAGTTCCGAAATTAACAGTAAATTACTCTTATTTGGCATTTTTTCGAAACTGTAGCACTGTTTTGTCGACAGTGTTTCGACTCGACAATGTTTCACAGTGTTTCAGTTGGAAATGCCAACTGGATTTTTTCAGCACTGCATATATATCCGCTTCAGATGCATAAAATGTTGAACATTTTGTGCGTGTGAAAAAAAAGTATCTGATCGTTGCTAGGAATTTTGAACTTGCTCCAAGTCATATCGTCGACGGTCTGAAATCCGACACCTTCAGCCCGTGAATCAGGTCTACAATGACCCCTTATCAATGCAAGTGTTACAAGAAATATAAATGGCCCATACTCATAAATGTGGGCCAATTAAAAGTATATAAGTAGAATTTATTACAAATAAAAATAATGCTCTAATCCAGTCAACCCCGTATTATGTTATACGTACTTTATGAGATATATAATAATGTTTCAGTATTTTTTTTTTTTTTTCAGCTCTAGTCATCAAAATAGTCACGACTTTAGTTTTAACTCTCTAATGAATGGTTTTCCACGTTGTCTCTCCACCTTCATTTGGCAATAATTCGCAATGCTTCATTATTAAACATATTTTTTTTTCACCTTCTGCTGACCCTGATTAAATCTACTGACCTAGTATAACTTTTTATTCAGCAGTTTGGGGCAATTCCGTAGGGCGTTCCCAGCTACTACACTATTTTAGACACGTCCTAACTATTTTATGTCAGATCGAGCACTCTTGTAATCGATGCCGAAATCTCGTTATTTCCGACGTAAATAAGATACAGCTAATATGGATTTTTCAGGCTTCTATTTTCGCTTATTTCCGCGTAAGCGACATAGTGATTAGCCTATATTTGATTTTTAAACATATAAATGTTCATGCTGGATACATCGTAACAAGCGAAATTAAAAACAGAAAAGCTCTTCCTGTTTTGCAGTGAAATTTCAGTTTCACGGCAATAAAATTTCATAGTTTGCGGAACTACGCCGTGGTGATATTCAAATACATCATTACGTATTTATGATTTTTAATATTTTCAGAGGATATCCGGGAAACGTTTGGAAATTTTTGTTCTCAGGCTTACATTTCATCGAATGAAAAATATGGCTGTTATAAATCAGAGCTTTTTTCCCTTTGTATTTTCTTTGTTAGCACAAATTATTACTTACGCCCTCGAAGTCAATCAGCCAGTGGCGGTTATATAGGGAAGTTACAGGAGCCACAAATTTCTTCACTATATCTGAAGAACGGGGTTTCAACAACTATTTGAATAACTCATCAAAATGGAAAAACTTTAATAGAGGGCGATACTATCAGAGGCAATATAACATGTGGTTCGTTTATTATCAAAAGATTTTTATATATACAGGGTTACTGGTAATTCGATACATTCCTTTGGAGATGTGATGGGGCATGATCTAAGAAGTAAATTTAGCCCTAACATATATTACGCAAAACTCAATAGTTTTTGAGATATTTAATTTTTTTTGTTTTTCTCAAAAAGCAGATCTTAATGTCCTAAAAGTTAATTTTCGAAAAATCTATTTGACATTTTTAAAAGTTTTTTTACTGGATTACTTGTCCAATATTATAGATACCCGTTTGGAATGAAAAATATCTGGAAACATTTCGATCATGTGAACATCTGAAATAAAAACTTTAAATTTTTTTTTTTTTAAATCAGCTATGAAATTTACCTAATAGGTTTTTCAAAAAAATATTAACGTAACACGCGTATAAATTATTATAAAAACTGCCTTATTTCAGTAGCTATCTAACAAGGTACAAATGTTCAATGTACCCTTAATAGTTCTAAGAAAATACTAGTAAAAATAACACAAGTAGTACGAATTTAATTTTTAGATAAACATTAAAAAACATTTTAAAAGTAGAGTTTAATTCTTCATTAATTTCAAAGTTGTACTTTATTTTTTATATGTCTTGCTCAAAATGGGAGCCCCTATTCCGTATACAGACACGGCAGCGTCTTCTTATTTCCGTCCTTGTTACTCTGGTTGTCAGATTATGCCTTATGTGTTGGGCAGCATCGACTATCCTTTGTCTAAGGTTTTCTATAGTATTGACTGGTGTGGCATAGACCATCTCCTTCATATGACATGACATCCAACTCTACGTATCGTAGACCAAACTTTCCATTGTGACGCTCCGGTTAGTCTTGCGACTTTATTAGTTGAAATAGTTGGGTCTTCCTCAAAATACCTCAATATTTCTTCCTCATCATCTGGTTCTTAAACGGAAGGAGCACCAGCGTCACTTCTTCTACATTTCACGGAGCCAGTTTTCAGATCTTCCTTTATATTTGATGTTTTTTTATATATTTTAGGCAAATTACATTATTTTTATGATATGCGGTGTATTTCACCACCATCTTTTTTTATTGTTTTTCTTATATTTATGTAATATATATTATTTTTAATTGTTACTGATAATTAAATCTGGCGACCAGCTTTGTCAGGTGGGGAATATGTGTCGAGTAGTAATTATTCTTTACTATAACATTAACCAAAATGCTTTTTACCATATTCACGATAAAATACAGTTTTCAAATAAATTGAAATAAGCCATAAAACTAAATCGATAAATGAATTCTACATTCTTTCCAAATTAAACTTTATCATTCATATTTCAATTCTATAGTATAAATTTGTTATTTAACATTATGTAAAGGATATAAAGTTTCATATTTCAATCATAGTTTGTAACCACGTTAGACATTCAAGTCTATCTTTATAGGAATATTGCTGAATAAGCATTTATAAATGGTATAAATAGTCCAGAATTAATACACAATTCACTCTTTGACTGGTAAGACCTTTTTAATTTTATATCTTATTTTTTTAACTCTTTTGTAGTCTTGTTTGATATTTAATTTGTAATAAAATATTATATTTGAGTTTAAATGATTTAATTCACTTATAAAATAAATGTCTCCATGCCAGGCTCCCTCAGGTCGTGACAATAATAAAAAATATTGAAGAATTCTTGATTAAAAAAGGTCTTTTTTTGTTTTTTCTTAATTTTAAGCCGTTCAATGAAAAGTAAATCATTAAATATATAGAACATTTTAAAGTAGATATTTCAACGGTTAAAATGGGCCCGGATAGAATATTTCTATCAAAACAAAAAACACCAATAAAGTTTTCTATGGAAGATTTTGATTTTTTTTAGAAAAATGTAAATATCTCGGAAACTACTTATTTCCCAGATTCCAAAAGAATCATGCAAAAAGGTATATTGTCATAATTTCATGTATTGAATTATTTTTACCAGAAAAAAAATCATAAAATTCGGTTTTCTGCCGTTTTTGTGAACGATCCATCTTTTCGAGTCTGAAGGACTTTTATTTATTTTGGTTACGACTACCCTGACAGAAATCCAATTATAGGGCAGGAATTTTATAAACATAAAAATAAAACTAAATAATAACTAAAACTAAATAACTTAACCAAAGGTAAACAATTAAATGATAATAAAAATTAGCAAAATAAATATATGATTTTCTATGACTTTTATTATACTTCCCAAAAACGAATATTAAACGTTCACAAAGAAGGGTTCAAAAGACTGTTTCAGATGGAGAATAATACAAAATCTATGATGGTACCAATTGGACGTCATAACACTATAAACCAAACACAGTAAATACTAACACTTTCTTAAATTTAAACCGGAAAAGGAATTTTGAAAACACAAGAAAAAGACAATATAAAGTTTAAAAAAATGTATATTAAATCTCTTTAAAAAATCATGTTTTCAAAAACGTTCAAGAAAAATGTATTGACAAACTATAGTCTGGCCCGTGTACAACACATAGTGAGGACTGGAATGGCTCATAATGTACCAACTACCATCCAATGTGCGGTTTATAGCTAACGATTACACAAAAAGATTCAAGAAAAGTTCAATATTTATAAATTTTTGGTGGGCTTTTGCTTGCCTGTCTGTTTACGTATTACCAGTTCAATACTAATTTGGTTCGCTCCTAGGAGCTTAAAAAGCTTGAATCGCAATGATTTTGAATTATATTTTGGCAATTATATAGTCATACGTTCAGGCAAGGCGGTCCCATGCACATCTGTGTACATGGTAAAGATACTTTTCTGACACCGAATCACTGAGAAACCGGTTTAGGGCAAATCCCGTTAAAACCCATCATTTTCCCGTCAAAATCGACTGCTAAAAAATGATAGGGCACCCTCGACTCTAAGGGCTATTTTCGCCGAAACTCTCGAAATACTTTGACTAGAGACTGGACTAACTTGTCCTCATATTTAACACAACGCATGAGTTGCAGCTTAACAACGTGGATTTGTAAAAGGGTTTTTAATTTTAAATTTTCTAAAATTAGTCGGTTTTTGATACACTTTCTAATTTTTGGTGGTCGGGGCGACATTACGTCCCTGCGTATCGACACTTACTATATTTTCTAAAATTACACTCCTTGATGAGTTTCTGATATTTTTGCATAAAAAACGCTCTGTAAAGAGAAATGTGATTGAATGTATAAAAACATCTTCTAACGGATTTTGTTATAGTGTCGAAAAGTTCATCGAGGGTTTTGACGTGTTCTTGAACATTTTCTCAGAAAATTTGAAGTTTTATTGAAAATGCCTGATTATGTTTTTTATTATCTGCAACTTTTTGAACGACATTTTTCGCTAGGAGGTCACGTTTTGCCGAAAATCGCCAAAAAAAAACACTTTCAATTCCTAAACAACATCCCCATACCACAATTTCACTATATATCGTGTTTAATTTTTGATTTATCTTTTAGTTATATCCGTAATTAAATTTTCATAATTTCATTCATTAAATTGCCTGTTAATATATTTTTTTCAAAAAGATATTGGCACCAGCCTACTAGCCACTGCTTAAAAATGCGGCCCATTTGAAGGAGGCTAGTAATAATTTCACAATTAAAAAATGCTGTTAGTTTCACATAGTAAACAAAATCGTTTTATTTCTGTCGTTCAATCAACAGAAATAATCAAATGACACGGACATCTGCTCCAAATCTGTACAACGCGTGTTAATAAAAAGCTGTTTATATCTAAAATCGAATCAATCAATTTACAAATTCACCCGTCCTTCAACATTAAAACTATTCCCAAAACTGGAATGCGCTGCCGTCAGCCTTTATTTCTGTTTTTATGTCTTGCAGAGTGGCTTCGTCTTCCCTCCCGAGAATAACCTTACTCAAGGGATAACATTTACTTCTCGTCGTAAACCAGAAAAAATGCTACAGAAAAATTTCATTCGCTGTGCCCTGACCCACATTTTAAGTACTTGCCGGGTAAGTTATTGGATAAAAATAGTTAGGCGTTGACGGTGCTGTTAGGGTTCATCACGAATTCAATTTAAAGTTAGTCTTTAAATGGACATGGAATGGACAATATATCTAGAACACATGCTCCTCCGGAAATGCAGTGATGTATGTATGTTTTATGTCATTATTAATGCATAGCAAATTGCTGCTACTTACTGAAAAATATATCTATCCTGTTTTCTATATCGTAAAATAACGAGAAATATTAAGAAACATCTGCAACTCGCAATCATATCATGAGACATTTAAATTCAGCAACTACAGAATTTAGGTGGAAACAGTACATCTTATGCCAGCAGCGTATTTACTGTGAACGATTGAGGGACAAGCTATTTTTTATATTTATTCAAGAAAAACGACGTTATTTAAATTGCACATCCATGTGATGCATTGTGTCATATGATCCGCCTATTCTCGACTAGCTCGTTTGAACTGTAAGTGGAATTAAAATTAACATAATGTTTATGAATCCACATTTTAACCCCACCACAATAAAATTGTGAGAGGTTACCGAAATTAGTCCAAAATTGAAAATTGAGATAACACTTAATCTTTACGTTTTGAGGTCCCAGAAACCCAAAAAATAATCAAAAATGTCTTATTGCCTATGTGTGTGTGTGTGTGTGTGTGTGTATGTGTGTGTGTGCGTGCTACTGAACGGATTTGAATAAAATTTTGCAAGAGGGTTTCTTTAGTGCTCCAAAAGATCTGAAAATATTTTGGTTGAGATCGGATTACGTTTAGTGCCGTTTTGGCACAACAAGTTGTTTATTTATTAGATTGCGGCTAATGCTCCACCCCCCTGTCATGAACTCTTACAATTTTTTGAAACTAATAATTTCTCTAATTCTGATAAATTCAAATTTGTAAATGGATTATATTCTATCCGACCTTTTGGGTTTCCGAAATTATCAGTTTCTTCTTTGAAGTATTGGATATACGCACAATATCCTTCCCCTCCTCTCCATGCCAGCTCATGTGAAACTATGTGAAAAAATTTACGCCGCAATCCATCTGGAGTATTTTCATCCCACATTTCAATAATTTTTTTGTATTCGTCACTGGTTAAGGCTGAAGCACTCACTTTTCTTTTTAATGGGTCTCTCTGTAATTTTTTGCGCTTAGCATCGCGTGCAGCTCTGGCGGTCGCAAATTCCACATCAGAAAACGGATTAAATTTTATTTTATATTTTTCGTAATAAATTTCTTGTAACTGCTTAGCAGTAGAGTTCCACATCACTTTGACCACACTTTCCTTATAATCTTCAAAATTTTTCTTTTTCACATTAAATGCGTAGTCCTCCAATATAGTAGCCACCTGTACTACACTCATATACACTCATGAATATTATACAACTTTTCGTCACAAAATTCAACAAACCGTTTCCATATACTTGATTTTGATTTTCGGGTGTTATCTGGTGTTATATTTTGAATTTCTTGTCTAATTACTTGTTGATTTTCTTTACCAAATCGCGACATTTCGCTATACACTTATTAAACTCAACGTACAGACCTTTTAAACTAGTAATTATTAAGCCTTGTGACAGAACCGGTTAAACAAAAATGACAAATCAATATATGTCAAAAACAACAATACCCTGGCCAACTTGACAAGCAGTGAAATTAATTTAAAATGTCAGGTTGGATTAATAATTTTTTTCCAAAGTATGGTGTTAAGTGATGTGAAATTTTCTTACCGAATACCACGCAAGCTTAAATTATTCCTGGAAATAATTTAAGTTCTTGTGATATTATAAGTGAAAATTTTTTGTAGGCATTATTAAAAATGCGCAATATATAATTTTCATAAATTTATTTCAACCCTCTAAAAGCCAAAATGGCGGCTTGCTACTTTTTAATAGATCTCACCCGATTCTTGGCTAGGAGTGCCATCTTTGCGAATCATCAAAAGTTCAGTACTATCCCCGCAAATGCTTTTATTCAACAAAATTTTGTATATATTGAGTGGCTTATAAGTCATAAAAACCTACAAAATTTCTGTTTATTAATTCATCGCTACATTATAATTGAGAAAAATATATTAATTTTTATATTTCTTTAAACCGTATATTGCAACAGAATTGGCTACTACAAATATAGACAAGATTTCCTTCAATAAATTTGTTTTATTAAGAAAATTTAGTTAAATTACCTTGCTGAAACACAAAATATTAAAATGTCATCGTTAACTTATATAACATTTAGGAATAAAGAAAATAAGGCATTCTTAAATCAATTTATGTTTTCTCTTTTTTATGCCCAGTCTTCTATTTTCGCTTATTTTTTAAAGCAGATGTTTCCCCAGATTTCGTTTTGAATGATTTCTTTTATAAGATTCAATTTTACGTAGCGTAAGGGACTGACATTTTAAACCTCAATTTATTAATTTGATGCCTATGTTACAGGAAGAACAAATTTCAATTTAAAATATCGTTACCACATACATTCAATTATCAAGAGAGACATTATTTATGAATATACTTTTGGAACTATAAAAGATTACATGGTTAAATATTTAAAGCAAATTTATATTAGTTTCTTAGATATTAACCAATATAGTATTAGATATTATAGGCTGTATATTAGTAACAATCGTAATGATAATAATAATAATTTACTAGTATTTTTCTAGCGACATTAAAAGGCTATAGTGAAATTATTTTTTAAGTTTGAGTAAGATAATTCAAATCTTGCTTAAATTACATATGCTCGTTTTTCCCAAAGGCCATCAATTTTACTAAAAATTCCTAAATAACAAAATTTCAAATGAAATTAAATAAAATTCATACAGGTTAATAGTAAATTTAGTTTACTATGTATTTAGTTATTTTTTACTGCATTTTATGATCCACGATTTGAAAGAAAAATTGTTAAGGTTAATATACAGTATGTAAAATGCCCCACGTTTGGCGCCAAATTTAACAACATATTTAACGGAGTTGTTAATAACGTATATTTACACCGGAGAAGAGAGAACTTTTGCTCTCTATACTACATTACATATGTACTAATAGGGCTCCCTTAAATCTTAACCACATTATTTTCTTTTTGTTATAACTCTTAAAACACCAGGGTTGAAAGTTGCTTTAACTTTTGTTGCGGACCTCTAGCGTATGCAACCCACCATACCGCCTTAGCGTTTTGTGGGCCGCATAATAACAACCGCTACGTCCGTAGCAGAGTTTCGCTACTGTCCACGGGAGCGCGATATACTTCCAGTTGGTGAGGAAGGCAACCATTTTTAATGGCGGTATATAGTTGATAATCCTACAAACTCGGTTTATCCAAGGCATCCTGGTGGATTTTGGGATTATCAACACAGGAAAATTTTCTCCATCTGTTGTTGTTCCGTCTAGCGGAATATTTTGTTGTTATGAGTAAATTTTAACTGCGGAAGCAGGATATTTAAGTATACAAGGTAAGTTAACCTCTTCACGCCATCTTATTTGTTCTCTACCCACGTGTTTCACAAATTTACAGGTTTTCCTTTGGAAGTATCGTATCGACTTGAAAGACGGAATCGACCCCATTCATCCAACTGTGGCTTTCTAGGAACATTGGTGGATTGTTCCTTCATCAGTGAGGTAAATTATATTTCGTTTGTGGGTTATGTCAGATTTAAATTGCTCTCATTAGGCACGCTTCACGTGCATTTCCGACCATGCAAATTAAATCAGGAAATCTTTAGGGTTCCACGGACGGGGCTTCCACACATAGTAGTGAAGTTCCACGGACGAGGCATCCACACACAGTAGAAAGTTCCAAGGCTGGAGAGGCTATAATCAACCTCATCCTCGGGTCAATTTCTTTCGTCCCGAAGACACCTCCGTAGGGCTACAGTTTCTTCAACGTCGAAGTCGGTATCATACCACCTTAGATAAGTGTGTTGTTTTTATTTACTGGGGACCACCTTCAGTGGTTCTGCGCGGTTATATTCCATTCATACTTACTTTTATATTGTAACTTGTACATATTTAAAGATTTTATGCATTTATATTTATTTAAGGAGGTTCTTTAAATCAGACCCATTGTAGCAGAATTTATTACCATTAATCCTCACGTTGTAAACCGATGTGTAGCTACACGAGGCATTTTATTAATGTTGTAACTTATTAATCAAGAAATTTGCCACACCTTTTGAACATCGCCAGGTTACATGCTAGAGAACCAATATTTGTAAATTGTGTAATATAGTGCATTTCATTTTTAAAGAAAGTGTCATTATTTTGTCTGCGACAACTACGTATGGAACCCTCAGTGATTTGTTAAGTAAGTAAACTAATAATTTGTCATAGTTTATATAAACTTGGGCTTAACGCCCTGAGATAGTCTGAGCTAGTGAAATTTTATCGTAGGCACGTTATCGGGGTAAGTTGTGCCTACGATATCTGCTACGCTACAGTGGCACAAGTGATTTCTTTATGTAATATCTTATAACCACTAATATCCAACGTATTTATTTGTTTATGTACATGTAAATTGTAGCACTTTGTAAGTATTTCTATTTCTAATTATCGAATCGGACAACTCAAAGCATTTGATATTGTTTATGATGACCGGATTGTTAATTATTTTATTAATTAATTAATTATTACTTTTTAACATTAGTGTATCTCCAAAAACTCTCAATATGTTTTAAATAAAACTGATGGTTATACACTGCTAGATTGAAAGACCTAAGCACATGAAATTTTAACTCGAAATGTTTACTGCAACAAATAAATTGTTTATTTATATATAACATTTGAAGACCTCGCAGACTTATGCCATTTACTACAAAATGCAAGTCCATTTTTTAACCCGCAGGTTTTGAAAGTAATTTACGATGATTTTTCTCTAGTCTTTTTTTGAAATTTGTTATATACAAAAGAATTGTTCATCTATAAATATTGTTTATAAAAAAGCTTTTCTGACGAGTGATAGATACGTTAAAAGGCAATTTTTTTAGCGTTCTTGCCATTACTTAATAGACAATTAAACACATTGGCGTAAACTTTACATGATTATTGCTAAGTGTCCTAATTTATTTCTTTAATATTTTTAATTTTTTAGGATAAATGCAACGCATTCCTTTTTCTGTGTTAATATAATTGGTACGCATACCGCTGAAGATCACTTCCCCCACTCTCAGCGCGGATTTGACACCGATGCCTGTACAGAGTTAACAAATAAACACACTACATACAGTAGACAACTCCCAAACCAAAGCAAGGAATCTCCAGAGAGAGGTTACACATTTGAAAAACTGTAGACAGCATACAATATCCACTGGCATTTCCAGTATCGCTGAAGTGGATCGAACTCAGAACAGAGCAGAGCCTGACAAAATGAATTTGCCGCACAACATGCAGGAATAGAGACAGGAGCACAACTCTATTTACATTAAATTGCAGTTGCCCTTCCCAGAACCTAATCAGACAATCAGCCATGGTGCTAATATGCGTAGTCCTTTAGTCCTTAATCAGGGTTATGCACCACACAAGTTGAAGGAGATTCTAATGCGTTTATTGAAACATTCAATAGCTTGTGTCTATAAATAGTTTGAATATCTTTGTAGGCAACCAAACATTCATAAATATTTGTTCTAGATTTCAGAAACTTGTCAAAAATTAACTAATGCTCAAAACATTGCATTGTTACTTAAAATTTATGCTGCCAAACAATAGTGCAAATTTTAATACTTCCATTGCTATTAAGATAAGATGGATCATATATTATATTACTCAGCTTCTGTACCTATTTTTAACCTAAAATAAACCAAAATAATGATAAAATGATAAATTGATAATTCACCATTTTCATGATCTACTGAAGGTAAAAAAATTTTCTTGTGCCTTAACTGTTTTCAGGCTATTAAAGTACATGGTAATATGTAAATATTTATTATATTACAATATTTCATTTATATATTTCATATTATATATACTGTGATTGATTATGTGATTATTTTAAAACAGTGAATAGGACACAAAGTTAAAGGTCCGGACTCCTTCTTGCAGACACATAAAAACATTAAATATTTACCTCACAGTTTATCTCTTATTTAACTTTCCAAACCATCAGAAGCTTTTTCGGTGGCTTTTTAGTATCGGCGTGGAAAGTAAGACGGTCGAAACCATTTACAGATTTCGGCTGCCGCAATCTGGATTTCTTATAACTTGCCTATTAGTTTTTTACAATCCTTTAAATAACTAATATGGGTTAAAGTGTTGGAAAAGGTAAAATTATCGATTAGAAATATATTAATGAAACCAAATATTAACGTAAATATATTTAGCCCATAAAAATAATAGAGTTTTTACTATACAATATTGGTGAATTGAACATACTTTTCAATTGCTTCTAACTTCGATAATAGATGTAAAAAAATTAAAATACATAGAAATGTAAGACATTTTCTTAGGTTTAATTTAACTTGAATAATACTTTTTCATGAAAATTTATTTTCTGCTTGATTGATGGAAGATCATCCAAAAATACAATTTCTTGGAAGAATTTCTTATGTTAGAAACGTCCAATAAAGGCAGTAATCAATGATTTTTTAGTTATTATAGTATCTTTACAGGAAAGCTAAACAGTTTTTCCAAAAAAATTATTTTTAGGCCCATTCTTAAACAGAAATCCTCGAAATTTTGTTCATATACCGTCTGTCTGTCTATTTTACGAGGGCTACACCAAATTTTTCGCATAATATCTATTGCAGAATATATAAATGTTTGTTCCTCCTTGGATAACATCTGGCATTAAAATATCATCTGTTCATTTAAAGGAATTGCATAATCTACGCAAAGTAGGTATTATTGATGCAGGATATTATAAGAAATATAAAACCATTTATCGACGTGTTATTAGACTAGCAAAACGTTTATATTTTGATGGAATCATAAGTAACTCTGACAATAAAGCTAAGATAGTATGGAAAATAATAAATAATAGCATAAAAAATAATGTTCAAAATGAAACACCTACTATAATACACCGATGAAATAAATCTTAATATTGTTCCTAGAACAGATAACAATATATATCTTGAGCCTGTTACTGAATTTGAAATGCTGGAGACTATTAATAAATTTAAAAATTCCAATTCCACTGGGTATGATAACTTTTCAATCAAAATAATTAAACAATGTGCTCACAATATAGCTAAGCCACTTTGTCACATAATAAATCAATGTTTTGTTGAAGGCAGCTTTCCAAGCTTGTTGAAAATTTCGAAAGTAATACGTGTACATAAAAAAGGAAATATAAAAAGATTTGAGTAATTATCGTCCAAGATTCTTGTCCGTTTTTTCAAAAATTTTCGAAAAATTATTAGCAAGTAGGGTTATTAAATTTCTTGAGTTAAACGAAATTCTCTTATCGAACCAACATGGTTTTAAGAATGAACATTCTACAATTTCTGCACTAGTCAGTATTTTAGATTATACATATAAGAATGTAGATATGGGGAATAAGGTTATGGCAATGTTTATTGATCTATCTAAGGCATTTGACTGCGTAAATCATGATATTCTCTTAAAAAGATTGAATGCTAAGGTTTGCGTGGTCAGTGTAACTTGCTGCTAAGGTCCTAGTTATCAAGCAGATCCCAATTTGTTGATTACTATGGTGTAACTACCAGCAAGTTAGATATTGATATTGGTGTTCCACAAGGCAGTGTCTAGGGGCCGCTACTTTTCCTCTTGTATATCAATGATAGAAAAGAATCTATACAAATTTTTTATTGCGCATTTGCAGACTACATTTCATTGATTGTAAGTGATACAACTACCGAGAGAATGTCATCAAAACTCGAACAAAATCTAAATGGTATTGGTAATTATTTTAAACTCTAGGCTAATTATGAATCAAGATAAAACATTTTCGTTACAGTTTCATCCAATTGCATTCAACTATACCTCTAGTCCTCTCATTAAATTCAAAGACTAATTCATTGAACAAGTTGAGAATTTTAAACTTCTAGGAATTTACATTGATATGTCGTTAAACTGGAAAAAAACATGTAGACTTCATTTGTAAAAAATGCGCTAGTCTATGTTTTGCAGTAAAACGATTGTGTCAGATCGCCAGCTTAAATGTTGTAAAAACCTTTTATTATTCAAATTTTGAATCAAGAATTAGATATGGTATTATTTGTTGGGGCAACTCAACTACAGCAGATCGGGTATTTATTCTGCAGAAGAGAATCATTCGATTTATGTTTGACCTTAAATACAGAGAATTCTGTAAAAGTACGTATATTTAGCAAAAAAATTTAACATTTCCCGGCTTGTATATTTTGGACATTTTAATTTTTGTAAAAATAAATATGTCAAAATTTTTGTCTCTGAATACATACCATGAATCCTACTCGCCACGGCTCTAACCTTCAGTACAATATACATATACATTAGAAATATTTAAGTCCAATCCGTACCATATGGGTGCAGTCCTGTATAACAAATTAGGCAGTAACGTTAAAAATATAGTTGGTATTAATAAATTTAAATCAGCTGTTAGGCAATATCTTTTAAATAATGCGTTCTATTCGGTTGAGGAATTCTTGGAATCAGAAAATCTATAAGTCATGTCTAATTTAATCTTAAACGACTAATGAGATGGTAATCACGGTTTACGAAGATAGATTTCCAGATGCTCTGCAGCCAAATCGAACTATGATTAGGAAGTTAGTTCAAGATCTAAAAACACACGGTTCATTTTCAAAAAAAGGAGTAACGCGAGGGTATGTTGCTGATAATGTAAGAAAAGTAAATAGAGTATTGAATTATGTTAACCAAAATGAAGAAACCTCTTTGAGACAAATTCAGAGAAACTATCGCCTAAAAAGAGACAGTGCAAGAAAAATATTTAAAAAAAAACAGATTTCGATGCTACAAAATGAGGAAAGTTCAACATTTAAATGAGGGAGATAAACCGAGGAGAGTAAGATTTTGTAGATGGTTGTTAAATAAAAAAAGGAATGACCGGCTGATATGTAGCAAAATTCTTTGGTCGGACGAATCAAATCTTTACAATGGTTTTTTCAATAGATATTGCTACGATTTACATGTACATAAACAAATAAATACGTTGGATAGTGATGGTGATGGAATAGTGATGGAAGATATTACATAAAAAAACTCACTTGGGCTACTGTAGCGTAGCAGATATCGCAGACACAACTTACCCCGGATAAATGATGTAACGTGCCCACGATAAAATTTCACTAGCTCAGAATATCTCAGGGCGTTAAGCCCAAGTTTACATGAACTATGACAAATTATTAGTTTACTTACTTACACAAATCACTGAGGGTTCCATACGTAGTGGTCGCAGACGAAATAATGACACTTTCTTTAAACATGAAATGCACTATATTACACAATTTACAGATATTGGTTCTCTAGCATGTAACCTGGCGATGTTCAAAAGGTGTGGCAAATTTCTCGATTTATAAGTTACAACATTAATAAAATGCCTCGTGTAGCTACACATCGGTTTACAATGTGAGGATAAATGGTAATAAATTCGGCCGCAATAGGGCTGATTTAGAGAACCTCCTTAAATAAATATAAATGCATAAAATCTTTAAATATGTACAAGTTACAATACAAAAGTAAGTATGAATGGAATATAACCGCGCAGAACCACTGAAGATGGTCCCCGGTAAATAAAAACAACACACTTATCTAGGGTGGTACGATACCGACTTCAACGTTCAAGAAACTGTAGCCCTACGGAGGTGTCTTCGGGACGAAAGAAATTGACCCGAGGATGGGGTTGATTATAGCCTCTCCAGCCCTGGAACTTTCTACTGTGTGTGGAGGCTACGTCCGTAGAACTTCACTCCTATGTGTGGAAGCCCCCGTCCGTGGAACCCTAAAGATTTCCCGATTTAATTTGCATGGTCGGAAATGCACGTGAAGCGTGCCTCATGAGAGCAATTTAAATCTGACATAACCCACAAAAGAAATATAATTTACCTCACTGATGAGGGAATAATTCACCAATGTTCCTAGAAAGCCACAGTTGGATGAAAGGAAAGCCTGTACATTTGTGAAACACGTGGGTAGAGAACAAGTAAGATGGCGTGAAGAGGTTATCTTACCTCGTATACTTAAATGTCCTGCTTCCGCAGTTAAAATTTACTCACAACAACAAAATATTCCGCTAAACGGAACAACAACACATGGAGAACATTTTCCTGTGTTGACAATCCCAAAATCCACCAGGATGCCTCGGATAAAACGAGTTTTGTGAGATTATCAACCGTATACCGCCAACAAAAAATGTCTCTCTGCCTTTCACCAGCTGGAAGTATATCGCGCCTCCCATGGACAATAGCGAAACTCTGCTACGGACGTAGCGGTTGTTATTATGCGGCCCACAAAACGCTAAGGCGTATGGTGAGTCGTATACGCTAGAGGTCCGCAACAAAATATGCATTATAAGTGGATACGAGAAAATACACATTGGTGCAAAGAGACTGCTTTCGAAGAAAGATTTTCTACAAATATTTGGGTGGAACTTTTAGGGACTAAAGTAATTGTACCCTATTTTTATGATGGCAAATTAGCCGCTCGTAGATATCTTAATTTCCTGCAAAACGAATTTCAAGATTTTCTTTATGAATTAACAGTGTCAGAAAGATTAAATTATTCATATTTTCAACAAGATGCTGTAATGCGGACAAATTATTTAAATCAAGTTATGCCATGTAACTGGATAGGCACCTATAGACATATTCTATGGCCAGCTCGATCACCAGATATTACTCCCTTGGATTTTTTCGTCTGGGATTACATTAAAGACAAGGTTTTTCAAACTGCACCTGAAAATATTGAGGACATCAAAACCAGAATTAGAAACGTATGCGAGGCAATTACTCCTGGAATGTTCCAAAATGTAATGCGTGAGGTGTTTCGTAGAGCATGCTTGTGTATTAGAATGCATGGTGCACAATTTGAATATTTGTAATTATAAAAATAAATACACACACTTTCTTTTCAGTATGGTAGTACGTAGTACTGTTATACATAGTTTTTTTGGAAGTTTATTTTGTACTTGTATTTTTATATAAAGTTAAGTGTTATAAAGTGAATTTTCACTATTATGACATAGCTGATTTTTACGATTCAATGATATGAATTGTAGTTTTCGTAAATTATTTCGAATTTTTTGATACACATTATTATTCTTATTGTCTTTGCGTTAACTTTCATCCCTTTAACTTTTTTGATATCCTCAAATAAGGAAGCTATAAGCGTTTGTGGTTTTCCTATTTTTCGGGTTTTCGTAATGTGTCTCACAAAGCAGGCTATGGATTTCAAATTTCTTTTTACTGAAATATAGCTCACAAAAAATAGGTTAGCTGTGAATATGGAGCGTTGGTCAAATATTCAACGTTCTTTTGCGGCTAAGGCTTATTTAAAAAATAAATTCTGTTGTAATCACCCGGCATTTATTTCCTCGTCATTTTCTTTTAAATCCACGAGATCCAGGTCCTAATCGAATAATAATTAAAAGGTGGTTACACAAGTTTTGCAGTACTACTTCATGTGCCAGACAAAACCAAAATGTTCTGTACACACATTTGAAAATCCTGAAAGGGTAAGAGCTGCTGTGCTACGAAGTCCTAAGCGATTTGGAAAACGACAAGCATTAGCACTCAATATTTCGAGCCGTAGTTATCGCCGCATTCTGAAAGACTTACACTTTTATCACTACGAAACTTCTGCCTCAAGATTTTGAAACACGCGTTGATTTTTGCTAACGTTTTGAAGCGCTATTTGCCGAAAACCCGAATATCGTTGATTGCTTGCTGATGAAGCTCATTTTAATTTTTTCGAATATGTTAACAAACAAAACTTTCGTTACGGAGTGACGGAAAAGCTTCCTAGCTAAAAGGTTACTGTGTGGTCTGCAGTATCCGCTTTGGAATTTTTGGGCTGTTTTTCTTTGAGGAAAATTACTTGACAATTACGGTTACATCACAATGTTAATAACAGATACTGCGTAATTTTGAACAACTTTATTGGTGTGGATATTCGAAAAATATGGTTTCAGCAGAACGGAGCTACTTCCCATACTGCTAGGAATTCTATGACAATTTTGGGATAATTGTTTCCTGGTCAAGTTATTTCAAAATTAGGGGACATCAACTGGCGGACACGGTCACCGGACCTCTTAAGTTGTGTTTCTTTTTATGGGGCTACTTAAAGTCAATTATATTTTCTAATCGACCGTAAACTTTGGAAAAACTAAAATGTAATTTTCAGGTAGAGATCAACGCAATCACAATTGAAATGTTGAAGCTGGTGATGAAAATTCAGCCATTAATGAGGGCAACTCAATTTAAAGTGAATACTTCTTTGTGCCGGACCCGTTATATTCAGTAACTGCATCTTCGTCAATTTCTTCAATTATTCCGGAAAGAAAACAAAAAAAAATTGAAGATAATTTTACTAGCTACGAAGTGAACTGTTTAGGATTTTTGTAAAAATTAATATTTAAACAAAAATGTACTAATATTCTTTCCTATTATTTGGGTTTTCTACCACATGTATTATTATCCTCTGCAAAAACAAATCACCGAATCTACAAAATAATAGAATTATTAGAAAAAAGCCTCTGCGCCCGTGACGTTTACGTCAAAGAAATAGTCAGAGGTTATGTTTTGCAAATAATATAAATCGGAATAAACACAGAAATAATGTTTTTGCTGACGTTTCGGAAAGTAATCTCTTTCCGTTTTCAAAGCTTTTTTTGGAAGAACTCTTATTTTGCTGTGTATATCAAATACACAGCTTTAAGATTATGTTTATGTTATTTCCATAGATACTTACTACTTACACAGAACACAGAACTGATGATATTTTCTTTTAGACAATGTTGAGTTTGTTAAATTCTTCTTTTAACATTGGTAGCCAGGTTGTACAAATATCTACAGAACAATTCGATTCGCACTTATCTTCATTTAATAAGATTATTGCTGATTCTTTAATTTTCCTTTTTTTGGTATCTGCTTATTTTGTTAAAATTTTTACCGAGTCCCAGTTTATTCTATGTCCGTTTTCCCAAGCATGTTCACAAATCTTTGATTTCTGAATTTCATTCTTTCTAATGTAATTCTTGTGCTCATCCAACCTCACACTGAAAGATCTGGATGACTCACCCACATAACATTTATCACATTCGCACGGGATATGGTAAATACAGTTTTTTGAATTCTGCTCCCTGTTTATCGGTTTTGTTTTTGTTAAAATAGATCTTAAAGTATTCCCCATTTGAAATATCGTCCTAACATCAAATTTGTCACCTATACGGCGTAGCTTTTCCGATAGTCCGTATACATAAGGAATTATTATTGTCGCACCTGATTGTCCCTATTTCCAACATTTATGAAAACTCTATCAACAAAGGCTTCAGGATATTAATTTTGTACTAGAACCTCTTTGATAAATTTTTTCTCGTTATTTAATATTTCATTACTAGATGAAATTATTTTGGCCCTATCGTATAAACATTTTACAACACCCTTTTTAATATTTATTGACTGATTTGTGTTAAAATTTAGATATCTATTAGTATGTGTTGGTTTTCTATAAACGCTTGTTTCAATTGTATTATTTACCCTTCTAATTAAAACATCTAAAAACGGTAGTTCATTCCTACTTTCTACTTCTAATGTGAATTTAATAGACGGTTCCTTACTATTTATACTTTCCAAAACAAAAAACTATCTAGTAAATCGACATCACGAGGCCAAATTGCAAAGATGTCGTCAACATATCGCCACCAGACAACCGGTTTGTTTATACAATTTTGAACATGTGTGTTCTCAAAACTCTCCATGAATATGTTGCTTAAAATCGGTGATAATGCAGACCCCATAGGCATACCAAAATCCTGCTGATAGAACTCATTGTTCAATTGAAAATAGGTTGTTTTATACACATTGTTAAGAGTTCCATTATGCTATTTACACTTAATTTAGTTCTAGTTTCCAAATTGTTATCATTTAGCAACCTGTCTTTAACTATTTTTAAGGTTTCATCTACCGGAACATTGGTAAAAAGACTAACTACATCAAAACTAACCATCAGGTGTGATTCACGAATATCGTTTTCATAATTTTTTTTTTTAAATGTTTACTATTTTTGATATATGAATCGGTATTTCCAGATAATGGATCAATAATTTTAATTAAAAATTTTGCCAAATTATGGCATTGTGAGTTAATAGAACTAACAATTGGTCTTAAAGGAATATTTTGTTCGTGTATCTTTGGTAAGCCATAAAAATGAGGAGGCTAACTATAATGTGGTGTAAGGTTCCTTCGTTCGAAATCAATAGCAATATTTTTATACTTAATGCGTTTTAAGGAATTTATCGATAACTTTTCTTCTGGAGTTAAATTATCTTTAATTTTGTATTGCTTCTCTAAAGCAATTTTTGCCCGTATGCGATATTCATTCCTGTTATCTGTTGGTAAATTTTGAGCCGTTTTTTCTATTGCCGCTACTATATCAAATTTTGGAACAGATTTCGGGTTTATTGCAAAATTTAAACCTTTTGATAAGACAAGCCTATCTGAAATGGACAAAAATCTTTTTGACATATTAATGACAGTCCTGTCAATTAAAGGATTGTTATTTATATTTTGCAATTGCCTAATCTGTTTTCCCTTATTAAGTTTCTAAATTTATGTAAATGCGTACCTTTTTGCAGATTAAAATATTTTGTACAACCTGGCTACCAATGTTAAAAAAGAACTTAACAAACTCAACATTATCTAAAAGAAAATATCATCAGTTCTATGTTTCTGTGTAAGTAGTAAGTATCTATCGAAATAACATAAACAGAATCTTAAAGGTGTGTATTTGACATAGACAGCAAAATAAGAGTTCTTCCAAAAAGGCTTTGAAAAAGGAAAGAGATTACTTTCCGAAACATCAGCAAAATACATTATTTCTGTGTTTATTCCGATTTATATTATTTGCAAAACATAATCTCTGACTTTTCCTTTGGCGTAAACGTCATGGGCGCAGAGGCTTTTTTCCAATAATTCTATTATTTTTTAGATTCGGTGGTTTGTTTTGAAGAGGATAACAATACATGTTGTAGAAAACCCAAATAATAGGAAAGAATATTCGTAGAATACCACAAATAACTTTTATACAAAATTTACTAAAATGTACTGCCATCCTTAATCTTTCATACCCTACATCCTGTAGATTAATCATTCACTCCGACTATTTTTTTGTCAAATATGCGTAACTATCTATGCGGAATTGAAAATAATATTTCCTGAATTATAAATATGCTCTTATAATTAATAAATATCATTTTAATGCATCACCTATATTAGTAGTGTTCAACTTATCTTTACGAATATATCCCCAAAACGAAATAGGCTTTCCCTGTATATTTAGATTATGTATCCCATATTTTGTCTGAATAGAAAATCCTCTTATATCCCCAATGTAGACAAATGGTGATTGTGGTTAGTGGGTTAGTTCTTCGATATATATTTATATCGAGTTCTTTTTTAGATCACAAATCTTATCAGTGACTGCCTGAAAATAATGAACCGATTCGTCAATTTTATCTATCTGATAGTTATTTGTCAATATTAATGGACTATCTGAGTAATGGTAGAACTTTCTATCAACATCAATGTGCCTGAATGCGTAGAACGGTAAATTAGCGGCTGCTTTCGATTTTGAGGTAGGTTTAATGTAATTAATTTATTACTAAAAGTGTATATTAGTCTCAGAGTAGTAGCTGAAAATAAACCTTTTTGTTCTCTACTATTTGTTCTAGAAGAATTCATATTTATTTATATATATACGTACAAGAAAAGTAAATTTGAGTAACAATTATCCTTGTCGGATTTCAACCGAGCAAAGATTAAAATTTATTGAAAAATTAACAAGAGATACTATTTTTGACAATTCAATGAATAAAAAATTTGGCTACCTGATGATGCCTAAATTTTAGCATATTAGTAACTTAGAAAACTAGTATTTTCAACACATCTACGATACTTACGCAAGATGCAAGATCTGTGAATTTTTTAATCAAACACATATGATTTCACGATATTTTTGCAAGAGATGTACGTTTTTACTTGCCCATATACGTAGTATATAAGAAAAGTATTGTGATCGTGCAAAAATTACAGTTGGAGTTTTTGATGGATTTACACGTTTTCAAGTCCCCGGAACCCAAAAAAGTGGTTTTTAAAAATGTCTCTGTCTGCCGTCTGTGGTCGCACCTAGAGTCCAAACTACTGGATCGATTTTGTTCAAATTTTGCATGTGTATTCAAGACGGCCACACCTCGAGGAAAAATCACAAAATCGATATTAGCGCAAATGTGGGGAAGGTAAACCCCTAAAAACAAAAAAAAAAATGTTTTCTCTAAAAGGACTCTAACGATTTTGATTAAATTTCACGCATAAATACTCCCTTAGTACCAGCATAAGATGGCATAACCAGTTGCTCCATAAAAATGCAGGGAGGGGTGCTACGGGGGGTGAGCTTTAAAGAATTTAATATTTTTTTATCTAAAACGGCTGTATCGATTTTGATCAAATTTAACATATGGTTACTTCATTACTTTATTTAATATTTAATCTTTTTTTCAATTTTATAAATATAATAAAGTAAAAAAAAAATTGGACCCCTCCCGATTTCGAACCTCAGAAGATCTCAGTCTTACGAGGCAAAACGCTAAGCATTGCGCCAACATCCTTCAAAGCGTCGGCCGGTAAAGTCAGTAGAAAACATTATTTATGCATTAAGTAAATCACAACATTTTTATTTAATACGGAGTTACCTACTTTATGTGTATTGGTATCTCAATCTAGTCACGCTAATATTAGTTAGACAAATACTTATGGGAAAATTTGTCTGAATTGTGTCAGACCGATTTTTATAAAGCAGTGAGGCAGTTCAAAGAAAATTGTAAAGCAGAATTATGATAAATAAAAACTTCGAACTAATGTGTCGTTAGGGTCGTGTTTTCGTCTATTTTTAAAAGTGTAACTTGTATGCATATGTATACTTGTATATGTAAATATATACATATATATACATATATACACACATATATACACCCATGTATGTGTTTTAGTTCCCATATTCAACATATAGTAGACCTATATGTTTTGAGGTCAATTAAGTTATGTCTTTCAATGCGATTTTCACTTTTAATTCGTTTCTTAATTTGTGATTTGAATAACTCAGTAATCAGTTTCATGTTTGGTGGTATAATATTATAAAATTTGGGGCTTACAAAATAGTAGCTTTCTTTATGTGATCGTCTTTAATGTTTTTGGCACTCTTGTTGCATGCATTTTTTGAAGAGTTTCATAATTGTGTTCTGTATTTATTAATTCTAATTTGTTGTCATGCTTTCTCTCCAACAAAGAGAGGCAATAGAGCTGCCTGATATCTAGCATTTCTATTTCGTTGAACAAATTTTCAGTTGTACAATAAACATTTTTGTTATATATAATCTTTAATAACCACGTTTTTACCTTTTCCAAACTGTCCATGTGATCATTTGTTGCTCCTCCCCAAGCTACCATCCCATACTCTAGATGTGGTTGTATTAGAGCGTTATATAATAACGATCATAATTTTTTAATTACATAATTTATGTGTACATTCCATTTTAAGTGGTTGTTCCCAAATATTTGAGATTGGAAACACTGTAGTTTAACATTGTGACATATGCATGAGTTATTTTTCTCTATATTTTTATAATTTGGTATCTAGTAAAAGGCATGTAGCAGGTTTTGGCAAAATTTACCGTCGACAATTTATTATTGAAGTAATTTTGTCCATCTCTGTCTCTACTTTCTCCTTTAAAGAATGCATAAACAAATCATTTAAATATATATTGAACAATATAGATCCTATTACTGTGCCTTGTGGCACTCCACATTGTACTATTTCACTGTCACTAAAAATGTTCTGAATTGAAATATTTTGTATTCTTTCACTGAGGTAGTCCTCCATTAATCTAGTTGGAACGCCCCTAATACTTTCTAGAACTTCTAGAAGCTACTTATGTTCAACTGTATCAAAAGCCTTTTTTAGGCCAATAAAAGGCTGCCATAGCCGGTGAAGTAACATCCAGTGCTTTGTAAATATTTGTTGTGAGATATACTATGGCGTCCTGTGTTGATTTTTTTCTTTATAAAACCAAATTGCTTTCCCGAAATTATGTTGTTTTTATCTAGAAAATTATTTGTTCTCTTTTTTTCAATACTTAGCTTGTCACCACTCGTATATATCGATTTTACAATATTGCTTTAAAGTTTTCTGGGAAGATGCCTGTTTCAAACGATTTATTTATTAGGTAGGTTATCGGTTTAGCTAGTAGATTTGCAATATCGTTTAATGTGTCACTTGTTATTTCATCGTGTCCCGGCGCCCTACCTTTTTTTATTCCCTAATTTTACTTACTATTTCTTTTTCATCGGTGGGTGTAGGAATACGAGGTTACTAACATATACTGTTTTTATAGAGATTTTATTACGTTCACATTTACTAACTTCTTGTACTAAATTTTTATCAATATTCGTGAAAATTTCGACGAAACTGTCTGCTATTTGTTTGCCATCAGTTATTATTTCCCCATCTTCTGTTTCCATTTCTGTTATTTCATTTTTCATTTTGTCATAACACATTTCATTGACACATGTCCATATATTTTTTGAATTATTTTCTTTGTCACGATGTTTTTGTTTGTAGTAATTTGTTTTTATTATTTTAAAGGCGATCTTTTCTTATTTAAAACAAACATGATGTTTATTTTGTGTTTGATTTAATGTATTTATGGTATAAATAAAGGCGATTTCTTCTTATATAAAAAACTTATATAGAAGAAACTTGGTTTACTTCACTTTAAGTAAAAATGTAGAAGTTACGGTAAGAAATAAACGGAAAAAAACAATTTCCTATTAGGTGTTTATAAACGTTATACGTAAACTTTCTGATCCACATAAGAACCGCCACTGCGGGCTAGAACGTGGGCAATGTGGGAGGGCAGAATGGCGTGCAGAATATCGGAAGGATAGGCCGCTGTTGTTCAGGAGCGTCTGACAGTTGGGGCAACCCGTGCATCCATCACTGTTGCAGATTTACAGCTAATTTGCTACACAATGTTCGCGACATGCAAAATTAACTGACTATTGTCCGTTCTAGTTTCCAACGTGTATCTACCATATATATATTAATATATATATGGTATCTACATACTGTTTCCGGTACACAAAATCATAAAATTATGTGTTGCGTTTTCGAGTTTGTTAATAATTACAGCGCACATTGTGTGTAAATTTAGTCACAGTCATTTGTTCCATCTATTTCCCATTCCATTTGATTTCCTGACGCCGTATCATTTAGCACAGTTGAAAATAGCGAAAACAGTCGTTACAAGTCCATATTTCCTTTTTATTTTTTAGTATGGGTTACTAGGTCGGATTTCTAGATATTGTCTAAAAGTAAATTTTTGTCGTTCTCTCAATTTTGCTTCCTTTTTTTGGGTTTTTTACCACATCTTCCATCTTCCAAAAAATACACAAGAGCATAAAAGTTAGCTGTAAATATTCACAAAATCGCATGAATGAAATTTGGCAGCTATATGAAATGCTATTAACTCCAATGGGATACTTATTTGTTAGTTAGGCCTCTTTAATATAGATGCGGAATGAGAATTTGTTAAAAGCGGGAAAGTTTCAAGTTTATCATTTATGAATCCGAAACTGCTTCTGCGGAAATTATGAGCATTTGTTACCTACTCAGTACTCAGGTCTATAATCGGAAACTTGCACATTTCTTTTCTTGCTAAAAACGGTCAATTTTGTACGTAAGCAAGGTATGCAAAATATGACGCCTTAATTATCAGCAATTAATTAGTCATACATTTTTAAAATCCCACGAGTTAGCGAACCGTGGCAATTATTTGCTACAGAGTGGAAGTCTGAAATATATAAAGAAAGGGTCCGCATATGGATCCCTCTGGTATCCCTTGGGTAAATAATAGAGGTTGTGTATACTCTAAGTTATATGATACTCTCTGAAATATCCCACTGGGGTAATTTTGAAGCAGTGTAAGTGATTTTTTTATCAAACCCATAGTACTTTAACGTTTCACAAAATAAGATCGGATCCATAGTCATAGATAGATAGATCTTTATTAGCCATAAGTACACAAATTGTGTTTTGACAGGTGAGAACAAGAAAATAACAATTATAAACAAAACATGACAATGGTTGTCATTAAGTTAAAAAAATGTATACATATATATAATAAAATAGAATAATAAATAACGTAGATTATATAACATTTACAACACAAAAGTAAATAAGCAAACAAAACAGTCAACGCTATCATAGAATGAACACTAATACATAATAATAACAATAATAATTTACTAGTGTTATATACTACAAATAGTATTTCCACAAGTGACTTGTGGAAATACTATTTCTTTTTAGGACTTGTGACAAGTCCTAAAAAGAAACAATAGGCATAATACATAAATTATTACAATTGTAACTAGATATAACACAGACATATTACACTAATATTGAAACTATTAACGTGTAGGTAAAATTAATTTATCAAATTTTATACGTACGAAATCGTCATAGTTATAGAACGCATTATCTAATAGGAACCGTTTTAGTGTACTTTTAAATCTTTTCAAATTCAGGTTTCTAACTTCAATAGGGAAAAGATTAAAGAACTTGACAGCATGATAATTTACACCATTTTGTAGTTTATTAAGACGTAAATAGTCTAAGTAAATATTTTCATTATTCCTTGTTGAATAACTGTGAACTTCTGTATGTTTGGTGTAGTGAGAGATATTTGTTTTAATATATAAAAGACACTGTAAAATATATATACATGGCAGGGTTTTTAAATTTTTTAAAAGAAACTTTGCAGTCACTTCTGTAATTTATCCGAGCAATGATTCTTATTGCCTTTCTCTGTATAGTAAACACTGACGAACTATGGGGTGAATGACCCCACGCTAAAATGACATATGATATTTTGAGATATATAAGACCATAGTAGGTAGTAACTGGTGTCTTTTGAGAAACTTGATTCATCAGTTTACGTAACAAGAACATATTCCTGGAAACATTACTACAAACAGCAATAGCATGTTTTTCCTATGTTAGTTTACCATCTGCATAAACCCCTAAGAATTTTACACGATCACTTGTCCCATTAATATGATTATCGCTTAATTTTCTAAGTGAAAAAATCATGTTTTCCGTTGTCGATACATTTGCACTAATAAATCCATGTCGCGTACATCCGACAATAAATCATTAATGTTATTATTTCTAGATATAATTGTAGAATCATAAGCAAATAAAACAAATTTTGCATTTTGTGAAATAGTATAGATATCATTAATGAAAATTAAGAAAAGTACGGGATCCAAAGCAGAACCTTGTGGAACTCCGTAAGTTATTTCACGGGATTCAGATTTATTACGTTTTACTGAGACAATCTGACAGCGGTTTGTGAGATATGACTTAATTAAATCTATACCACTGCTGCTAAAATTGTAGTAAGTTAATTTGTTTAATAAAATTTCATGCAACACAGTCAAATGCTTTTGTCAAGTCAAGAAATTATGTATAAATATATTGGCCTCTCTCAAATCCTTCATTTATTGATAGCACATGTTGTGGATTTATTGCTTCTAAATCCAAATTGGTTGGAATTAAAAAGGTTATGCAATTCAAAATGACTGGTAATTTGTTGTTTAATTAAAACTTCAAAAATTTTAGCAAACATGGGGGTAATGGATATAGGTCTGAAATTAGCAGGCATATCAGTACTACCTTTTTTGTGAATTGGAACCACTCGTGCTAATTTCAGGACATCAGGAAAAACATCACTAATGAGATAATTTATTAAATTAGTTAAAGGAATTAGTATTACATATTTGATGCAGTTTAAAATTTTAATATCAATGTTAAAAATATATTTACTGTTTGTTTTCTTTAAGTTATTTATTATATCTGGACATACGACACCGTGTGGAAATTCAACGTTTTCGTTGTCTGTTCAATGTTTATTGTTTCAAATATTCATCGGGGGTTCTGTTACTTACCGGTAGTGCATTTATTAATTCCGTAGCAATGTTTGTGAAATAGCTGTTAATGGTAAAATATCACGTGTACTGTCCTGATTGTCTACTTTATAGTTATTTACGATTTGCCACATGGCTTTATTTTGATTGTTTGCAGTTTTCTTGGTCTCAATTATATCACGTTTATAACAAATTTTTTTCGAGTTGATTAAATTTTTTAAATCATCGGATGGGTTTGTTTTGTAAATATCGTACAAGAAATCCAGGGTTTCTCTCGCTTGTTTCAAATCATCAGTAAACCATCTAATATTTAGTTTATTACCCTTTTCATTTATGATTTTGGATTTTAGCGGAAATATACTTCCAATGGTACATGTTATTGTGCTGATAAATTTTTCAATTTTCATTTTTTTTTTATTGTGGACAATGGATCAATGTTAAAAATATATTTACTGTTTGTTTTCTTTAAGTTATTTATTATATCTGGACATACGACACCGTGTGGAAATTCAACGTTTTCGTTGTCTGTTCAATGTTTATTGTTTCAAATATTCATCGGGGGTTCTGTTACTTACCGGTAGTGCATTTATTAATTCCGTAGCAATGTTTGTGAAATAGCTGTTAATGGTAAAATATCACGTGTACTGTCCTGATTGTCTACTTTATAGTTATTTACGATTTGCCACATGGCTTTATTTTGATTGTTTGCAGTTTTCTTGGTCTCAATTATATCACGTTTATAACAAATTTTTTTCGAGTTGATTAAATTTTTTAAATCATCGGATGGGTTTGTTTTGTAAATATCGTACAAGAAATCCAGGGTTTCTCTCGCTTGTTTCAAATCATCAGTAAACCATCTAATATTTAGTTTATTACCCTTTTCATTTATGATTTTGGATTTTAGCGGAAATATACTTCCAATGGTACATGTTATTGTGCTGATAAATTTTTCAATTTTCATTTTTTTTTTATTGTGGACATTGGAAGCTTCATCTTTAATGAAATTCCAGTCAACTGATTGGAGATGAACTTACAGTTCATGTAATCCAATATCAGTTATTTGTCTAAAACAAATTTTTTTCCGGAATAGAAGATACACTTACGTTTTTTGCACTCATATTCATACCAAAATGATCAGAAAGTGTTGTATCCAAGATACTAGTAGTTATAGATATTTTTCAAAATTTACAAAAACGTTGTCCAGACAATGAAAATTTCTAGTGGGAGCTACATTTGCCGCTGAGAATTCATAAGAACAGAACAGGTTAATTAACAACATTGTATTTTTATTTTCAGTATTATTATTGCACGTTAAAATCTCCAGTCCTTTTATTTTTATTTGATATGATCTTAAGAGCATTATACATTGTTTCCAAAAATATGTCACCATTAGATGACCTGTAAACTGTCACTACCTGAATATCGTTGCATAAAATAGCAGTCAGTTCACAATGTAGCTCAACAGATAATTTTGGAATATTAGAAAGAAGCTTACAGTTATATTTTTTTAATGCATATATTACTGCACCACCGTGAATCACATCGTTCCTAGAGAAGCTATCAACTAGATTATAATTTTTCAGGTTATAATAGACAATGTCATCTTGTGAACCAATGTTCGTTAATACATACAAAATCAAAATTATAATCAGATAAAAATAATTCTACTTCGTCGAATTTATTCCTCATACATTGGACATTTAAATGGAATACAGATATACCGCTAATATTAGATTTATTACCATCGCTTTGATGATTTAACATTTTTAAGCTAAAAACGTCATTTCGGAGAGATTGGGATATACAAAATGTTTGGTATTGTGGCGGTTTGATGAATCAATCGTCTGCGATTTATTTTCAACTACATTTAAGTCCGTATTAGAGTTTACTATGCTCACTGTATTGACCAATTTTAAAGTCTTAGATATTAAAGTTTTGTTATGAAACATATTGATGAATATTAAAGCTGCTATATAGTTTTTAGAAATCCCCGATTTCTTAACGTTAATGTCAATAAATTCACACATGGAATAAGGTTATCGAATCTAAAAAGAAATTCACTAATTTTTTGGTTAAACTTGGAAATATACTTATTTTTTAATAATTGCTTGGAAAACCAAGAAACCGATGCAAATAAAATATTACAATGCCAATGCCAACACAGTTTAAGTTTTTCGCAAATAGTTGGTGAAGAATTTTTAAGGAAATCATTTGATCCACCAATAATCACAACATAGTCACTTAGAATAAAGTCCTTCGAAATAAATTCAACATTTTCTATAACTTGGTGAAGTAATGCACCTGGTTTAATAAATGTGGTTATTGAGTATCTGGAAATATCGCATCTTTTTCTTATGATTCTACAAATATCTTTCACAGTGTCGTCGGTTAATAGTAATAGGACTTTAGATTTGGTTTTGCATCTAGAATTCCATTGCGGGTAGGTTTAATATCCTCGGTAGAATTACTATTGATTTCCTTCATCTTTGAAAGTAAAATTCTTGTATTTATATTGCTTGATTTACTACAATTTATTGCACTAATAACTGCATTACCACTTCTCATCTCGTTTTCCAGGACTATATCATTTATATTTAGTGTTATTATGTCTGCACATGTTGAGACTCTATTTGTAGTTTTTGTTGTTTGTGTACTTATATTTTTACTGATCTTATCGTTTAATGATATTTTTATTGCAGTTCTTTTATTAATTGTTCGAGATCCTCCAATTTGCTTCTTTGTCTTTCAATTAAATTGTTCATTTCCTCCTTTCTTTTAATTACCTCGTTCAAAAATATTCGTTTTTCATTTTTCAGCTTTTGTGTTCGATTAGAAACATTGAAACTATTTTAAACTATTTTTTAGAGGTAGGAAGACATTTAATAACCTCATCTTTATCAACAGGAGTAAACCCAAAAGTAACATTTAGATTTATTTTGGTGTTATTAGAGAAATATCTCTAAGAGTTTTAGTTGTGTGATATTTTTAGTAAGTTGCGGGGCATTTATAAAGTATTCATTAACATATACATATAGAGTTTATGAAAATGATCACCAGGATGTTTTTTCAATTTTCTTTCTCAACAGTTACATAATATTATCTACATGGATGACAGTGACGAAAAAATTAAATATTTAACTCGCATTTTATTGGAATTATTTAATATATAGATATTTAACCACATACAATCGCTAATATGGGGCACATAAAGTCATCTTTTACTTTCCACACAAAGTCTGTCATTTGATTCACTCCTTCACTTGATAATACACTCTCAATAATAAACTGAGCCTTGTGGAGGGTAATGAATTTCAGTTTAAATCTCTTAAATTTCAGTACTCGCAAGCAGCAAGGAAAAAATATTCACAACTAGTTAAAACCTTGGACAATTATCTTCAAGTTTCACATCTAGTTAACGGTTATAATGGTTCATGTTATTCATGTTGAAATTAGAATAAAGAATTAATAATGTGCATTTAATAGGGGCTAATCGCTATTGTCTGACTGGGCTAAATTTTCACGCAGACATATTTGTTGCAATGCATTTTTAAAACGTACAATAAACGTGGTCATTAGTTATATGTTCTAGTAATTGGAGTACAGTTGTTTTTTCTTCTTTTATTATTACAGGAATAAAAATCGCAATGCGAACATTTATTAGAGCCGGAAATAATGCATTCTTTTCAGTTTAAAATAAAAATTACATGCTAATGTTCTCTCGTTTATGAACCATTATTTTTTGTACTTTTGTAATAAAGAGTTCTCAATTTCTGCCTGGGTTGATTTTAATAGGGGAAATTATAAGCCATTTTCAATTACTTTAGAAGGTTTCAACTTTTACTCAACGTTTAACAATTTATAATCAGGAGTTATTCTTGTTTGCATTCATCATTCTAGAAGTTTGTATCTAAATTTCGAAAACCATTCATTGTGTATACTTCACGCTCCACGGACTCATACAATTGAGACATTTATTGATCCCTTCTATAAGGATCAAAATACTGTTAAACATAATTTTGTGTGGAATAGATTTTGAAGATTAAGAACAAAGAATAATTCACAAGAAACACATCCACAGTTGAATAGGCAAAAGAAATAGCATTATCCACATTACATTTTGGTAGCATGAGCTAAAGCAGCGATCTCCTACAAATGTCGCCAAGACATCGCCAATACAATTTAATGATACACGCTACTAAGTAGCTGGTCGCTAGGCGCTGGTCGCTGGTCGTCAGCCGTTTGTCTCGTCCCAGAGCAAAGCAGCGTCCCAATTTGCGACGAATTTGTTTATTTTTATTTGTTTGATATCGTGCTATACGAAAAAATTCTTTAAATTTTGCTTTCTTATCTTTTAGATTATTTTTTATTAAAGTTGTTTGGAATTTTTTTATTTGTCTGTTTTTAAACATGGGTAATTCTCACTTTCTGCGTCTTTCATTTTCTAGTGGCAAAAGTAGAAGTAAATTTTCCTCTTGAGCTTGATAACGTAATAACATTAAAATAAGTGTCTTTCTATTAATATTCATTTTCGATTGTAGGGTATTCGCCAGACACTAATAATACTGACGTGTAGGAGAATAGTACATGTCTTGGCGACTTGGTAGCAGCTACCAGCGACCAGCGAATTTGTAGGAAAACGTTGACGCTGCTTTAAGCTGAATGTATAAATGCATTGTTTTCAGAAAAATTTCTATACAGTATGACATAAGACATAAGAAGTACAACTTAAAAATGTTTGTTTTCTTAACCGCCTGTCAAGTCACCGAAGTAACCCCCTGGAAGATCTCAAGGATCTTGTGCTAGGTAAAGAGAGACGAGGCCCTAGAGTTTAATGTGGACACCGAACCACTCTTGGGGCAAATTTTTTAAAGAAAAACTGTTTCGCCTTGCGGGAATCGAACCCACTTCGCTAGGCAACTTAGTTTGCTAGCCAGACGCTTTAACACACTGAGCTACCGTCCCCCGTATTGACTGGTAAAAGTATTGAATTGATGCCTATGTAAGATAGAAAAGAAGAAAAATGGTCAAACAATATGTTGAAAAGAAACGGATTAACCTACGCTGTTGCCATTTCCTCTTTAACGATCAAAACTCTAACGTACTTGCTGAACTGCTGGCATCAATGTTAATATATCGCTTTCTTTCACGTACATTATTTTGCTATTTATATTTCCTTCTATCTTATTATATGGATTGATCACTCATGATATCCATGGTTCAGATTTGAAATAAGTAGTGAACAAACTCCTTCCCGATAGAATTTATTTATTTATAATACGCTGTTCAACAGGTAAACACCCAATTACAGAACAGAAAACTTCAGAAAAAAATACGTATACAAAATGCTTATAACATATATGAGATATAATACGTAGAGTCTAGTATACTTTAACTTGGCGTGTGTATGTATGAGTTAATATTTCCGTACGATTTCGTTTTCTCCCATATTGTACACAAAGTTAAAGCAATAGTCCAGAAACATTGTCTACGTGGACAATATTTCTGGATCTTTGTGTACAAGAGAAAATGAAATCGTACGGAAATATTAACTCATACATACACACGCCAAGTTAAAGTATACATATAAACCATACACAATATCTTTGACACACTAATGTTTAAAATATCACTTGATGTCATTAGGGCTACAACAAAATATATCTATGCAGTTACAGTGTTTGTTGCAGTTATTACAAAAGGAGAATTTTTTAAGGTGGTAATTTTAGAAATGTTCGTCGCACATTTTCTAAATTGTTAATATGTATATCATAATAGGGATACCAAACAAGCGACGCATATTCTAGCTTAGACTTCACAAAACAACAGTATAATGTTGACTAGAGTGCTTATTCAAATTCGTAAATTCACGGTCACTACGCACCATGAAGCTAAGTGTTGTAAGTGCATTGCCAACTATGTTTTCAATATGGGCATTGACTGTTAACTTTGTATCAAAAATTACACCTAGGTCACGGAAAGTATCAGATCTTTGTATGACGGTGTTGTCAAGGTGGTAGTTAAACGCATGGGGAGCTGAGTTACGCGTAAAAAACATAACATTACATTTACCGACATTTAATGGCAGTATGTTGTCTAGACACCACTGTGATAGTCTGTCAAGGTTATGCTGTAGGCAGTAACAGTCTTCAGTACTCGTTCTCACTGTAAATATCTTTAAATCATTCGCATATAGCATACAACAAACGTCTAGAATATCAACTGTATCATTAATGAAAGTATTGAATAATAAGTGACCTAGAACCGAGCCCTGAGAGACACCTGACAACGCCAATAATTCGACAGACTTGACTACATTATACACGACATATTACATTCGATTTGACAGACAAGATACAAATAACGGTAGGGGTGAATAAGAATCCTATTTCATGTCAATTTACGAAGCAGAATATTGCGGTTAAACCTGTTGAAAGCCTTAAAGAAATCAGTATATATGACATCAATTTGCGCCTCTACATCCCAAATTTCAGAAATTACAAATTATTGAAATGTATAAGTTAAATAGAACCATTAACGGATAAGAGAATATCTGAGCGCAGTCCCTAATAAGAAATGCCGAAACGCCATCTGGTTCCGTCGTCATTTTAGGTTTAATTTTTTTGATAGCTTTAAATACGTCAGACTCGTTAAAGGTTCGTATGTGTATGCGTACATTATTCAATGCATCATTGAAGTTTAAAGCCAAGTCACTACTATCAGGTATATAAGATTCACCAAAAAAATTAGCAAAACCATTTAGTATATTATTTGTGGTAGTTAAAAGTGATTAAACCTGAAGGATATGAAAATCCAGCCTAAGAAACTATTTAATTTTTTTAAGTTCTGTATCTGCCAGTCTGTATAATGTTAACATTTACACAGGCAAAATTCAAATATTTTTTTATTCATGCATTGAAGGCAAGTTTTTCGTACAATAGTTAATAAAACTTTAGTTACTATCACTGGTCTCTTCCTTCGTCCCCATGTCACCTGGCTTAGCTACAAAGTGGCTCATTTTGTTAATTATCAAATGGCAGGTCTTTATTTTAATTTGAAAGGAAAAAAGAATCAAATCTCACAAAATTTTGATACTGATTACAGAAATTATTTTCTGATTTTTAGATTTCTAAAAATTAATGATTTATACTAGAATCATGGACCAGAATAATAGGCAGAAATCCGGAATAAGTCAAGAACTATAAATGAAGCAGAGAGGTGCACTCGAGCAGTTCGATATTGGACAGTAGAGTGAACATATCAGAAAAAGAACAAGTGATCAGACTAATGAAAGGTAGTGTTAAGTACGTCATTGCGACGAACGATCCCTTCAGGTGGCTTCCAAAGTCAAATGATTTGACTCCTCTAGATTTTCTGATTGCGGTTATTTAAAAACTATTGTCTACACAACGGCCGTTACAACCAGTGAAAGCCTGAAGCTACGAGTAAGACGTGCAATTAATAGGATAACGGCCTAGAAATTGGCGAATATTCTTGGAAATACAGTTATGCGAGTTCATAACTGCATTGACGTTAATGAACAGCATTTTGAACAAAATTTATTTTGTAATGTTTTTCGTTCCTTTTTTGTATTCCAAAGCCACTTTATGAACGGTAAATAAGTAGTATTTTCTTATTTGCTCATATATTAATAAATGGTACCACGGGGTTTCATTTGGTTCTAAATATTAATCGTTTATCTTTAATGCTAAAGAAAAAGGGGTGCAAAAAAAATAGGACAAATCTTATAACGGTATGTTGCTAAAATCTAGTTGTGTACATCTAACTTTAATTTTTGTGACATTGTCAGTTAGTTGTCATAATTTATTGCAAGTGTGCAAAAACTAATATGCCTCGTATACGCGATTTAGTTAAATCTAGAGTTACTGCTAAAGCAGAAGATGGATGGTCAATGAGACAAATTGCACTGTGTTATAATATTGACAAAAAATCGGTACGATTAGTAGAAACCCTGGATCAGTGCGACGAAGGATATCAACTCAACAACAAGATCTGCAACACAGAAATACTTACTTAAAGCTGAACATAAAGAAGCTCGAGTAGGATTTGCGCTTGAATTTTTAGCGCATGATGTAAATTTTTGGAACAATGTAATCTTTACAGACGAAAAACTTTCCAGTCAACACACAACGGTCGAATTCGTGTTTACCGCCCTTCGAATACTCGACTCGAGAAACATATATCTAAGAATGATAAAAGTGGTAGATTTTATGTCAATATGTGGGCTTGGATATCGGCACGTGGTCCTGCTGTTTTGTGACATATTGAGGAACGATTTAATAGTGATAGGATTTTAGCCAATAATATGCTCCCTTCTGTGTCACAATTATTTCCTAATAATGAGTTCATATTTCAACAAGACAATTGTTCCGTTCATACTGCTCATACCGTAGGTAACTAACTGGTTTCAAGATAACATGTAACAATGTTCTTAACTGGCCCAGTCATAGTTCAGATCTTAATCCTGTGGAATTAGTATGGGGACTACTCGTAAGAAGTATCCAAAAGCGAAATGTGAGACCACGGAATGCCGAAGAATTACTGGAAATAGTAAATAATGCATGAGAAAATATAATTACTAATGATTATTGTATAAGGTTATTTAATTCTATGCCAAACAGACTTATAGAAGTTATAAATAGAAATGGTGCAATAACGAAATATTAATAGTTAGTTTCTTGTTAAGTAGGATATCCTTTGTCCTTTGATCCAGGATTTCTACTAATCGTACCGTTTATTCTCCACTTTCTTAAAATGTTACACACCAAATTTTTGTTAATGTTATAACGCAGTGCAATTTGTCTCATTAACCATCCATCATTTACTATAGCAATAACTACAGCATTAAAATAAAAAATAAATTAAAAGTGATACCTCTTTTATTTCGGCTACTCATTACATATTCAAATAGAGACAGATTTACATTAGAAAAAAAACTGTTGTCCTATTTTTTTCTGCTCACGGTACCATGATCCCGTTACACCCGGTACATTGATACACGTGAGTTCAGATTTTAATAAGTCCGACTTGAAATTAAATAACTGTTTTCCGTAATTTTTCATTACATTGTACTAGTGTGGTAAAGTGATACTTTACCGCACTAGCATGATAAAGTGACACCTTACCGCACTAGTATGTTAAAGTAATACTTTACCGCACTAGCATGGTAAAGTGATACTTTACCGCACAGTATAGCAAGTAATAAAAGAAATTCATATTATAAACATTCATTGTAACTTTTTTATAGTTGGAAACTTGTAGGCCAGAAGTTTACAAAACAGAATAAAAAGAGCAATTTATGAATAATTAAAATATTTATTTGTCTATGACAAAAAAACTGACGGTTCGTTATTTTTAATTTGACATATTTTGGCATTAATGTCTAATGAATTTCTTACCTTCATTCTATTATTTTATGAAGTTAGATAAAGCTTTGAAAGATCTACGTCTGATAACTTTACATTACAATCCTCGATGTGTTATGCAATTGTACATTTGGCCTCATTTGATAATTTTCCAATCTGATATTGTTATATTATACGTTACGATACTCACATCGTAAGTAGCTATTAATTCCTGAACAAACACTTCCACGTTCAGGCTACACATGCAACTCAAATGAAATATTTAAACGTGGCATGCCTATTATATACTTGTGCATTCTTATTTTTGTTGAACAGAATATCATAGCAGAGGTCGGTAGGAGTTACAACTAAAGAGACTGCTCTGAAAATTTGCGGTCGACCTGGCCCGTTCATTAATCATATGATGGAGCTGTTTTGCTGAGTAATGAAAAGCGGTTGCTTTATCATCTGTTTCGCGGGTCGTTTACTCACAACAATATTTTTCACAAATTTAATTTAAAAATTTTGTGGCTTAGACACCTGCAAAACGCTTTGTTTTAAGATCTGGCACCCGTACAAATTGCTGATTTGCTGAAATTGCGCAGCGTGCTTCGGGAAAACTGTACGAAGGGTTTTTGAGACCAAATTGCAATTAGGCAATTATAGATTTTGGATGACGGCGAATACACTGCCCTGAAAAATTAATGGTTCATTCTGTACCTGGTTTTAAAATAATAATAATAATAATAATAAATGGTCTAATTGTCCGAGAATCTGTAGTGCTTTCGTACTTTCTACAAGACGATGATCCACCTTACTATACCGGAATTGTCAGGGAATAGATATCATTGCAATATGGCGGATGCTGAATAGGTAAAATAATGGATACGCCAATTAGTTGGCTGCTTGGTCTCCAGATTTAAGCCCAATCGATGTTTGCTTTTGGGGAACCATGAAAGAAGCAGTTTCTTTAGTTTTAATGGAAAACGCTGACGACTATCTGTGGCAAAAACATACAATAGCAAATTTTCAATATAGTAATTTATTTGAAACAGGAAATCCTAATACTTCTATCGGCAGTAATTTCTTTCCTACAGAGTTCTAATTCTTTTATATTTTTTTCGTTGCTTTGGTAAAATTTATCTACGTTCGTTAGAATTGACCGTTCTTTAGATTGCCTTATGTATGTCTCCTTGTTCAAGCTTGCAGCCTCTTCGCTTATTTTTGGCAAAACAACTTTGTGCTGTGGTGGAGTTGGTTCCGCTTTGCTCATATCTATATCAATATCGTTCTGCTTATTGAGAGCAGGAAATTTGCCAAAGATGTTCTTGTCAATCCTAATATACATACATTTTTATAACATTTCCATTAATTGATGCAAATTACTATAAATAATAATACAAGTAACCGCTGCCGAGGGAATCACTACTTCAACATCCAGATTTTATATCCAAGTCTTATACACACTATACTCAATGTAATATTTTACTCTCTATAATAATAGGGTGGGGTAGCAATGAGGGTGGTAGAGGGGGTAGCTGATGCCAAAATAAATTTTAGAGGTCCTTTGTTCTCGTACACATACTAAATCCCAATTTAATTTTTGACTCCCTTTAATAATAGGGAATATAGGAAGTCAAGATGATCAAACATTTCCACGACCCTCTAATACGAGAACTCCCGGTACAGGAAAGAAAAGAGCATTAGGCAGTTTCGAGGATGTGATAAATAAAAAAGTCCTACAATTGGTGACTGATAGTTTGACTAAGAACGATGCCACTAAAGAAGAGATACACACTTCATTTGGCAAGCAGCGGAAGAACTAACTAATATGGCACCCGAAATGATACCCTTCTTAAAAAAAATTATAAATGATGCTATATTTGAAGGCCACATGAAATCCTTAAATAGAACCTCCGCAATCATAACTCAGCCAATGCAACGAGTATTGTGGTCAGCACAGCCACAGCGGGGCCAATTTTCGACAACGAATTCGACATAGGGACAATCGTCGACGGCAGAGTCAATGCAGACGCAGAGCCATTTTTCGAAAATCAACTACATACCAACTGAAAGACCATCACAAGATTATACTGCGGCTAGTTATTTTTCACAGCAGTTTTCTAATACATTTAAAAACACATAAATCACCTACTACCACATTTATATGATTCAATAAATTACTGATATTTCGTATCAATTTTCTTTCGACATAGCACATACTTTCCTCTATATAATCCTTGAGTACTGTAATTATGGCTTTACAAATTTCAGGTATGATCACACTTGGACTTGGAGCTGATATTACAGTAGGAAATCTAAGAGCTTGATAAGAGTTGCCAAAAATCTTAGAGTTACACTTAGCCTCTCGTGTGGTGATATGGCTTCTCTCACGTTGGTATCTTGTTTTTATAATTGGTGTCACTAAGTGCAGCAATTCTTTATAAATATCCTCGCTCATTCGTAAATAGTTTGACCAATCAGAAGGTTCAAAGTGAAGTTCATTCATTAAATTTACATGAGGCAGTGATATTCTCTTTAGGAGCCAATATTTGCTCCATTTACTTCTTTCCTTTCTTGGTTTCTTTAGTGCTAAGGCCAAAGCTTCTTCTTCATTCATGCGACTGCACTACGCATGACAATAATGAAAACTCAACTGATTGTCTAAATAGAGCGTTATCTTTGAACTGAACTAACAACTAAACTGAAATTGAACGGAAAACTGTACTTATCGTCTAAAAGAACCATATAATACGGATAATTAATTATAATATAATTGTAAATAAATAAAATAAAGTATTTTTTTCTTTTTAAATGTTACTTTATTGAAATTTGTAGTAAAAATTACACTAAATTACTGTCCTCTAATCTACTTGATCAAATTGTATTTAAACAGTTTAACTAAAGGGCTGTTTTTGATTTGAACATTTTGAACAGATAGTTTGTTAAATTGATCAATCCCTTTGGAAAACAACGAATTCTTAGACTTTTTTTGACCTAATTTAAATAGATATTATCTCATGACCTAGTAAGATGGTCATGGCCTTCATGATTAAATACAATGAATTCATTGAAGTAATAAGTTTGCAGTTTGTAAATAAAAAGTGTCTATCTGGACATTAGCCAGTTAGAGCTGCCAGCATAATATTAATTAGAGTGAATCTATTACATTTAAGTATTATTCTCATACCACGGTTTTGTAATTTTTGTAATTGGCAAAGCTTATTCAGGTCAAAAAGTTACATTATAGTTGAATAGTAGTCAAAATGTGGTTTAATAATAGCATGATATGATGTAATTTTAGTTGATGTCGATATATTATGTGGGATCCTAGAAGAAAAAATCAACTATCTTTTTATGTGCCGGCTGTCAACATCATCATGGTAGACCCCCTTTTTGGTCCTTATTTTTTAGAATATTAGAATGAAACTTGGTAGATATATTATATGACCAAGGAGACATTTCGTGACATAATTTCTTCTCTTTTCGGTTTCACCAAAAATGAGGCAACTTTCAATTCTTAAATAGAACACCCTGTAAGGTATTATATTTTTGGAATCTTTGCAAAAGTTTGAGTACGGTGATTCCCCATAACTGTTATTTATGACCAAAAAATAATGCTTTTGGGCACATCCACAGATCCCTTAGAATATGTGCTATTTTATGGTAGTACTACACTCTACCATTATGGTTCCATTTGAAAAATGAAGCTTTGTTAAAAAAACTGTTCAGGCCAAATTTGATGGCCCACGAAATACACATTCTCAAATTCTTATGCTCGATTTGATTTTTCTGCCACCACACCGGTTCATTACAAGCAATTATTTCTGGTCATGGCACTCTAGATGCACTAACAAATTTCGAGTCAAATTTTTTTCATGGAGTCGAAATGTCACTTATGGGGTATCACCGTACTCAGAATTTTTCAAGGATTCCAAGAACATAATAATATACAGGGTGTTCCATTTAAAAATCAAATGTTAGGGTCATTTGCGATGAAACTGGAAGAGTGGGAAATGACAGTTATGCAACAAAGTGTCTTCTTCGTCATATAATACATGTACCAAGTTTTATTCTGATATTCTAACCAATAATGAATAAAAGGGGGTCTACCGTGATCCGTTGACACCCAGTATGCAATGAAAATGGCTAAACAACGTTAATACATTGTCTATTTTGAAGTCCAGATATTAGTTTCAATCACAAAGTTGATAGATTCTCCGTTTATTGATATATTAAAGAAGTTAATATTTATTTTACTATATTTAAATTTAGTTGTTAATATTATTGCCCTAGTTTTATCTATGTTCTATTTCAATTTGTTTATATTAAAATAATTGTTCATTTTAGCCAGGACAAGATTCATGTTATTTATAGTATTAATAAAGTTTTGACCTATAAAAATTAAATGTTACTCCATATTTATAATACAATTCACTAGACAATGAATCATGCAATTTGACTATTTGCTTTCTGTTTGACAAATATTCCCGAATCCAGTTTCATACATTACCCTGAGTACCATAGCTTATTAACTTTTTTATAAGAATATCGTAGGCAAACGTTCTACGTAGGTTTAAATATACAGCTACTACATAATTATCAATATCAATAAAGTTTTACTTAGTGGGTGATCTGCCTCATTGAAGAGAAGTATTTACAAAGTGCAAGATAACATAACCTATTGGATCTATAATTTCTTTATTAATACTCGTATTACTTTGATATTTCGTAATGATTTTCGAAAAATTAGATGTCCTCCTCTAAAAAGGTTTTGTATTTAAGAGATTCCAGTGTTATTTAGGTTTACGTACTCTCCTAATCCTCTTTTTACATAATAAAATTTGTAATATTTTGTTTATTCAAGGTATACTCTACCACTGACTATCAGATCAAATATCTTCTTAGTCGCCCATCCACACAACCAGTGGTGCTTTACTTCACTACTCTGAGATTAAATAGAAATGTTTTCTCTTCTCCTGCCTGAGTAAAATTAGTATATTTTTATTGAAATAACACACGTCTTACGTTGTTAAACGATTTTTTTTAAGTTAATTAATTATTCGTGTGGATTTTAAGGCAATTTTCAATTTCGTTGTTTTTGTGTATTTATATCAGACTTAAATATATCGAATTTTCTTTGCTTGTTTTCTAACGCAAATTGTCGAGATTACCAATTCTGTTTCTGTCATGTTCTCTTCGAGTAATACTTCATGGGATTTAATTCGTATTTACGAACCTACTACGAGAAAAAAAACTTTCTTTGAATATTGAATAAAGTAGCTGTAAACAGTTCCATTTAGGTAAAATGAAGCACTCTGCAGAACACATTAAAACTTTTTAAATCTCTTTCATAGGTCATACGCTCAAATCAAGAAGTTGGTCGGTTATAAAAAAGTTCATGATTTCCTTCATTCGTTTATATTAAATTCATGGCACGGTGAGGCATAAGGCAGAAGAGACGTTAAATACTTTAAATTTTTAATAAACATAAAAGCAAGGAAACGTTTTATTAAAACAACAAAATTTTTACGTTTTGTATCTAATTTTCCCTGCCAAGAAATCGTCATGATTTTACGGGCGGAACGTAAAAAGTCAGTTATTTTAAAAGGAATGCACATTACAGTAATCATTAATTAATATGCTGAAACCAAATTTGCCAGCCTATATATATCTTACCAATATATTGCAAACTTATAATTTAAAACATGTGTTAAATTATATTTTATTTTGTTTTGAATTATATAATTTATTTATTTTACATTAGTTCTGTCCATAATGGTTCTAGGTTTTCTCTGCTAATACAGTTTGTATCAATTTTGGAATACTTAAGAAAATTTTTGTTGAACCAGCCCAAGCCCACACCACTTTTGGATCTATTACACGTAAGTAATTTCTAGAAAGGTAGATTCTAGAAAGGTGTGATAAATGTATTGGTTCGTCGTCCTCTATCCCTCTTCCTAGTCATTTTATCGCAATCTGGCCGCGCGAAAATTAAATGTTAATAAAAAGCTATCATGTGGCGAAAGGAATTTTCCCCCACACTTTCCTTTCACGCCAAAACAACTGCCTAAAAAAAAAAATTATTTCGCGCGCTAAGCGCTTGTTTGCGAACAAAATCGGTTTATGCGAATGGTATCTTGTAACAAATAAAAAAATTAAAATATATACGTCGGTCTGATCACCATAATTACACGAGGAATTATCAGAATGTGAACTATTTTCATTTTCCCCCTCCCCACCCTTTCTAATTAGCCCACTGCCCCCAAAATATCTATCAATCGCGAATCAATGGTCTAACATCGATAAGGTTGGGAACAAAATTTGCTTATTTTCATGAGCTCTCCATTTTTGGTCTGAAGATTTTTTTCGTCAGATGAAAAGACGTTTCCGCCTCCCCCCTTTACATCCACGGCACAAATGTGTCGGAATGTTGGGGTGACCCAACTCTATCATCAATGCTGTACAGTCCTTAAAAAATACTAGCTCACTTGATATTTACGGTATTAACACTGTTATTTCAAAAGAAACTATTAACACTATAGCTGTACCTCTGAGCAATTTATTCAATGTTTGTTTTGATAAAGGTATTTTTCCTGGCACATTTAAAATAACCAAAGTCTCACCAATCTTTAAAAAAGGAGACATGTCTCTTCTTGATAATTGTCGCCCGATATCCATTATACTAATTATTGGGAAACTTTTTGAAATACTATTGAAAACAAGGCTGGTCAATTACCTAGAAGTGAACAACATTCTGAATCCCTGTCAATTTGGCTTTAGAAAAAACTGCTCCACAATAAATGCAGTTTCTTGTGTCATAGATGATGTTATCGAAGCGCTTGAGCAAGGTCTTTACTCTTCTATCAGACTATGTGATCTAAGTAAAGCTTTTGATTGTGTTTCTCACGAAATATTAATCCAAAAACTTGAATTTTATGGTATTAGAGGATTACCTTTATCTTTATTTAGATCATATCTTGAAAACAGAACACAGTGTGTTTCCCTTAACAATGAAAAATCTGACATTCAAATCATTAAACATGGAGTTCCTCAAGGCTCCGTATTAGTCCCAACTCTTTTTCTTATTTATATTAACGATCTGCCTTCTTTTCTTGACGATATTAATGCCTATTAGGCATAACTATTGATGACGGCCTGAAATGGGATGTACATATTGATCAGCTATGCAAGAAATTATCTAGCACAATCTTTGTTGTCAGAAGATTGAGTAAACTTATAAATAATGATACCCTATTATCAGTATATTATGGCTTATTTCATTCCCACTTGAACTATGGGATAATACTCTGGGGTAACTCTAGTTGTTCACAAAGGGTTTTTATACTTCAAAAAAGAATTATAAGAATTCTTGCCGACGCCCCATACCTAGAGCACTGCAAGCCATTGTTCACTAAATTAAAAATAATGCCATTGCCAAACTTGTACATATACAATAGCTTACTACAAATACATAGTAAAAGAAGTCAACTACAGTCATATTCAGACATACATTCCCATAATACTAGGTATAAAGGTAATCTATATGTCCGTAAGTATAAGGCTGTCCAAATCTAAGAACAATTCCTTGGAACTCAATTTATACAATAAACTACCTAGTGACTGGAAAATTCTGAATAATATTCAATTTAAAAATAAAATTAAGACCCTCTTATTGAGTAACTGTTTTTATTCTGTTGACGAATATTTCAATATGGATGTAATGTGAAGATGTTCTTAACTCTCGATATGTATTGATTGTACCGTGCTGATGTGCATATTTTATGTTTAAAGGAATTTTTGTACTTACTTGATAATCATTTATGTCTGTAAATTTTTTGTAAATGGTGTATGTGTAGTTGCGTATACACTAGTATACATCATACGTCTGTGTATTGTAAGCGCATATATTATATGTATGTCAGTGTATATATTTTGTAGTTCTATTCTACGTTTATATATGTATTATGCAATTGTTCTATATATATTTTATTTTATAATATGTGTATTGTTATATTCTGTACCAATTTATGACTTGTCACAAATGTATTATATATATATATATATAACAGTATATGGGTTAAGTCCACCAAGGGCTGAAGGTCACCGCTCTCGGTACTTGCAAAATGGCAAGTCGCTATGCACCATGTAGACATCCATGATGTCTGGTGTATAGTAGCATTAGACCACATGAGAGGATTCACTTACCTCTCACCACTACACCATTTACATTAGTCTGTATAAGACTAGCAGGTTGGCCACTGTCATTTGTCTGCTCCATGACCTATGGCATACTGATGAGAACTAATAAGTTCGAAACCGGTCTATGTCTGGTCAGGGAGTTGACAAATGACATTGGCTACCAATTTTTCATGATTTGTAAGGTATAATTCAATGCAGGTCGGGGTATTTGCCCGCTGAGTAGTTGTTTCCTGCAAATCATGTATAATAACAGTATATGGGTTAAGTCCACCAAGGGCTGAAGGTCACCGCTCTCGGTACTTGCAAAATGGCAAGTCGCTATGCACCATGTAGACATCCATGATGTCTGGTGTATAGTAGCATTAGACCACATGAGAGGATTCACTTACCTCTCACCACTACACCATTTACATTAGTCTGTATAAGACTAGCAGGTTGGCCACTGTCATTTGTCTGCTCCATGACCTATGGCATACTGATGAGAACTAATAAGTTCGAAACCGGTCTATGTCTGGTCAGGGAGTTGACAAATGACATTGGCTACCAATTTTTCATGATTTGTAAGGTATAATTCAATGCAGGTCGGGGTATTTGCCCGCTGAGTAGTTGTTTCCTGCAAATCATGTATAATAACAGTATATGGGTTAAGTCCACCAAGGGCTGAAGGTCACCGCTCTCGGTACTTGCAAAATGGCAAGTCGCTATGCACCATGTAGACATCCATGATGTCTGGTGTATAGTAGCATTAGACCACATGAGAGGATTCACTTACCTCTCACCACTACACCATTTACATTAGTCTGTATAAGACTAGCAGGTTGGCCACTGTCATTTGTCTGCTCCATGACCTATGGCATACTGATGAGAACTAATAAGTTCGAAACCGGTCTATGTCTGGTCAGGGAGTTGACAAATGACATTGGCTACCAATTTTTCATGATTTGTAAGGTATAATTCAATGCAGGTCGGGGTATTTGCCCGCTGAGTAGTTGTTTCCTGCAAATCATGTATAATAACAATATATATATATATATATATATATATATATATATATATATATATATATATACATTCTTGTATCAATTTTGCGTCCTTTCAAAAGGTGGTGTGAAATGCGTCTCCTAGAATTAACGACTTTTTGCAGGTTCTTGCAGAGTATATTGACCAACATCTAGCCGCTGAATAAGAATCCGTTCTTAGATTTAAAGTTTTTCAATTTTATTTTTTTCTGTATATTGGGCTTATATTTTTGTATCAATTTTGCATCCTTTCACAATTGAAATTATTTTGCGTCCAGCAGTATACAGTTATATTCACAGATCAATATTGCGTCCATAGTGTATAGTTTTATCAAGTTTCTACCATTATTGTATCAATTTTGCGTCCGCGTTGTTGCCAAGTTTTTGATACTCTGCTCATTTAAAATCGGCTTGATGTGAAACTCAGAAGGGGACCCAGGAAAATCATGTATCTTATTTAAATTCATTTTATTCGAAATCTTTATAATCTATAAATAAGAATGAAATATTCTTCTTTATTATTTACGGGGGAGGCTGAATATAATAAGGATGGCAATATAAATTTTCATAATAACTATTATGGGCTGATGAAAATCCTCACGCAATAATTAAGTCGAGGCACCAACAACGTTTTGCAATTAGTACCTGGGGTGGTATTATCGACAATTTTTAAATTGGTCAATTTGTTCTACACCAAAATGTTAATTGACAATCTTAAGTCAATTTTCTTCTAGACTATTTACCACTTCCAATGGAGATTGTTTCACTAGCTATAAGGCAACGTATTTTTTTATACATGATAGTGCTTCACTTAATTTTTTTCCATGGTCGTACTAGGGTACCTCAATGAAACTTTCTTCCAATCAATGGATAGGTTGTGGAGTACTACCTTGTTTACAGACCTTAATCCACTAGATTAATATTTATAGAGCCTTTAAAATTTTATATTTATGCTGTTCCTATTGTTACGAGCTAAGGGTTCGGGGATTTAGAAATACGCTATGTCTTCTTGTAATACCTTTATTTCAATAAACAACTGTCTTCAAGATAACAATTACTATTTTAGTGTAAATTTTACATCAATCATCAAAAATATCCTTATGTCACCACTGTCACTTTAGCCACCTATCTCCTTCCCACAGGCATAAAAATTGTCAACAGGTGTCGTCCCGTTGACGTCGTAACACTGCCCCCCTCTTAGAGCTGTTCGTCTCGAATAGCAGACATTCCTTCATTAGTACCACTGTATGGGGACAACCGGTCAATGTGCACATTTTTCATTTTTCCCCGCTGTCCTCGTCGTTGTCTCTGAATTCTATACACTACATCATTTATTCGAGTAACCACTCGGTAAGGGCCTTCCCAGTGTCTTTGGAGTTTTGGTGACTTTCCCTTTTTGCGTCGAATACTATATAGCCATATTGTATGTATCACCTTCTTGAAATTCAGCACTATTAGCTCTTAGATCGTATATTGTTTTCATACGATCGCTTGCAACCTTTATTTTACTCCTGGTCATCTTATAAATATCAGATAACTTCTTACGAAGATCGGACACATAGTCCTCTACTGAACTATTATTATCTACTGGAGCTCCAAACATTAAATCACTGGTCAGACGAATATCTCGGCCAAAAAGAATCCGAGATGGTGTATATGCCCTGTTGAGTCATGGATTGCTGTCCTGTAAGCCATTAGAAATATTGGTATATGCTGGTCCCAATCCCGTTGATGGTCATCCACAACTTTTGCCAGATGTTGATTCAAAGTTCTATTAAATCGTTCTACCATACCATCGAACTGGGGGTGAAATGGCGTCGTTCTGGTTTTGCGTATTCCCAACAATTTGCACACTCCTTGGAAAACTTGTGATTCGAAATTACGTCCTTGATCGGAATGAAGTTCATTTGGAACACCAAAGCGACTGACCCAATTCATTACAATTTGCTCCACGACAGTTTTCGTCTCCTGATTCGGTATTGCACATACCTCAGGCCACTTACTGAAGTAATCTATTATTACAAGCACGTATTTATTCCCATTATCTGTCATCGGAAACGGTCCAGCAATATCAGCTGCTATTCTTTCAAACGAAATTCCTACATTGTACTGATGCATTTTGCCTTTACTCCTCACCTGTGGTCCTTTGGTTGCCGCACAAAGTGTATATCGACGGCACCAGTTCTCCACGTCATCGCGCATATGAATCCAATAGAATTTTTCTCTGACTTTTGATAACGTCTTACTTATTCACAGATGACCTCCGGAGACTCCATCATGAATTTCTTGTAAGACCTCTACCACCTTTGATCCAGGCACAATTATCTGCATCCTATGAGAATTTCCATTCACAGCTTCCCATTTCCTCATCAGTATTCCATTTTCTATATGCAGTGAATTCCATTGAGCCCAGTAACTTTTTAAAATTTCGCTTTGGTCCGCTATCTCCATCCACTGTGGCCGTTCTAAATGTTCTTTCCAGGTGAGAATTGGTGATATATCATTATCTTCTTGTTGGGCAGCTTGTAATTCCACATGGTTCCATCCTTCATTAGGTTTCACGGTGACTCCTTGAATAGTTACTATTCCCTGTTTCTCTTCTATTCTCATACAGTGTTTACAGTCTGAGCTACATGGTCGTCGAGATAGCGCATCAGCATTCCCATGATTCTTACCTTCATCTAATAACGATTGCCGTAATCGATCTATCAACACCGCTTTATTGCCACTAGTTGTGAGAGATCGTTTGTCCAGCTCATATTTCAATTCAAAAATTTTTAGATCATTTAAGATTTTCGACATTTCTACTAATTAATGTTTAGAGAAACTTACAATTGTTCACAAAATACAAGCGTTGCTAATCCTCACTTCTAACACCAATTGTTGCGAGCTAAGGGTTCGGGGATTTAGAAATACGCTATGTCTTCTTGTAATACCTTTATTTCAATAAACAACTGTCTTCGAGATAACAATTACTATTTTAGTGTAAATTTTACATCAATCATCAAAAATATCCTTATCTCACCACTGTCACTTTAGCCACCTATCTCCTCCCCACAGGTATCATCCCGTTGACGTTGTAACACTATTCTCGATGAACAAACTCTTCATAGATCCTATGATCTAAGAAAGGTTACAGCAAATTCGCTAAAATCCAGTTATTTTTGGTAGAGTGAGAGGATCTATAAAAGAACGTAAGCAAAAATGTATTGAGACAGATAGAGATCACTTCGAACATCACTTGTAAAGTTCTGGCAATAATTTAAAAAAGTGTTAAAAATGTTGTATCGTTTACGTCTTCTAATTTTTATTTTTATTTAAAATAATAATTTGTGAGGAGTTGGTTTTCTTCAACATAATGATAATGGTCATGGTCATGATAATGTTGATGGTAATGGTAATGATAATGATAATACTACTCGGCCAAGATGGTCGTCCTAATAATCGGCGCACTCGGTGGGAAGAAGCCTACGCTGCTCTCAGAACTAAAGACCATACCCGGCCTGCCATAAGTCAGCCGAATGGTTGGCAGGTCAAATGCAGAACGCAGTCATCCTGGAGCCCCTTCGTAAGCCTGAGCAAATGATTCTGGCATCTACAATCACTAACCCTGCAGGCTGTGGGGAGTGGCGGTAGTTAATTCTCTGGCTCTTTTCCCGTGAGAATATCGCAGATACGGGAAAACAGTCCAGCATTGCTAACGCGAAAAAAAGAAAAAATATATAATAATAATAGTACTAAAGCAGTCATCCTGGGATCTCTTCGTGTTCTTAGAGCAAATGATTCTGGCATCTACAGCCACTAACCCTGCTGTATGAAAATATCGCTTGAAAATCGGACGTAAAATAGATAGGTACAAACTTAAAAGAAGTAATGAAGGGAAGTTTTTGCTCAACAGTTTTATAATATTCTGCCTATCAAAATTAAACTGTTCGCAAACAAAAGAAAAAAAATACATACATTAAAATGTACAAATTTTACAAATAATTACAATATTTGTTTCCATTATTTTAATTATTTATAACGAAAAATGTGTACTGTCGATTTATGATACTAGTTTTTTCAATAATCAAATCGTTTAAACTATATAATAATCTATACTTATGTGAATATAATTAATAATATGTGCACATGAATTACATGTGCATAATTATTTTAAAAGGGCCATGGGCAGTAAAAAATGTTTTCTGATTCTTATTGGAGACAATTTTGAGTGCACATCGCTTTGTAAAAAGCAACGTTAATATTAAACATAATGGTGTAAAATTTACGATTAATTCACTTTATGAGGAAAAACAATTTATAATACTGAACTACGATTTTTTCTATGCACGTGCCTTTTGCCTAAAATGCAAATGAACATTATATTTAGATACCATCAACCAAAAAGATACTTAAGACACTTTTGAGAGAAAGGAAACAACTTTTATAAAATTAATCTAGACATATCGGGTTAGGTGGTTATGTGGTGGTTAGATGCCAAATACAAATTTCATGACATCAAAATTCTCATTATTTTTATTAATATCTTTATAAAAAATTAGGAAAAATTCCCAATATCACAAGTAATACTTTTGAGTAAATTGTGACATGACAAATTAGTATAAAATCCAATTAATAGAGTAAAAAAAGGAGGAAAGTCGATTAGAAACCATTATAACTTTTTATTTGAAAACCAGAACAAAACATTTTCTTATTATTTAAAAATAAATACAAAAAATATATACTTTGCGTTTGGTTGACTAAAATAACCAATGAATAGTATCTAACAGCAAAAAAAATAAAGATGAGATTATTAATTAAAAAAAGTACGTAAAAAAGTAAATAAAAATGGTAACATAAAGAAGAACTCTTAGAGAATAAAAGTAAATTTGAACTTTGATCTCAGGTAAAACTGCAAAATTCTAACAAAGAATATAACATGAAACGAAAGAAACTCAATTTACTTTTCAAAATAAACATCTAATAGAACTGAAAAATAAAAAGTAAGTAACAACATGCTAATATTGAAAACAGATTATATAATGTCACATAAGGGGGGGCGAGCGTAGGTGCGTCTTTACTATGTACATACTTCGGTATGCGATGTAAAGCAACGACAGGCGCAGTTAGTACTTGGATGGGTGACCATTCCAACGGAAACCGCGTCCTCGCCTCACATATCTTCCAGCGGCTTGTATATCAGTGTATGCGCGGAAGCTATACAACCTTAGGCGAGGGTTGTATAGGAGATATACCATCCTTCGGAGGGGATGTAAAGCCACCGGTCCCTTGTCTATTAAATGTTAGGCAAGTAAAAGATCCCTACTCTTCTTAAGGGAAGAGGTTTGGCAAAATTCCTGGTTGGGGGTAGCTCGTTTACAGGCGTCGGTGTTAGGCCTCAGTAGCGGAAATAGGCCGATGTTAAATAAATGTATAAAAAAAAAAATGTTACATAAGGCAAGGGTCCACATTGTTTTATTTCAGAAGGGCCTACCGGTCATTTTCCCGGTGCCCCAGTCCGACACTGTCTATATTATATATTATATGGGAGATTTATATTAGCATTTTTTATAAAATCTTAATATTTTTTTCTTATCCGTGCCAGACTGAATTTTTACATTTTCATTCAAATGTTGCTTTTATCTTAAAGTACAGTAACTGGAGGTTTTAATTTCAGAAAAATACCATAGGAATTGAATTTTGTTTATTTTTGAATATCATCAAGAAAAAGTTTCTGTATTATACAGGGACTTGCTTTTTCATAGGAGGTGGAAGAAAATATCATTGAGTGTAATTTTGTCCCTTATAAGGACGCATTTTGACACCATTACCTAGATGCTCAATTTTTTTACCCATTTAAATTACTTGCTTTTGGAAAAATTGCATCCAATTTCAATCCGCCTTCTTGGAGCCAGCATTTTGAATTTTTAAATTTTGACTTCAGATTCGTAATCAGCGCGACCCCAAAAACATTAAAATACTACCTTTCAAAAATAAATAAGCATTACGTTTTAATATATTAAATTTCCCAATTTAGGGGTAGTTTGCAGCCATTGGGGGTAATAATATTGTGTGGGTACCATATAGAAACTGAAGAAGATACTTTTTGTATAAGAATTGCATATAAAGGGACAATCATTTATTATGAAATTATTCCTGTGTTTTGCACATTATTTACCTCTAGATACTGTGTATTCTCTTTATAAAAAATTATGAAAACAAATATAAAATTTAATTTACATCAATGATTTCTTTGTTTACATCGCTTGATCTGAAGTACGATTTTTGTAATAGGTAAGTATTAATTACTGAAAACAATATGAGTACGTATCTCAAACACGACACACAACTCACATTCCCGTAGATGGATTGAACAAATCCTCTCTATATTAGCGCATTTTGCATCTTCACAGTGTTGCCAACTCGAGATGACGCAAAATTGATACAATTATCTAACTGAAATGTATATAGTATATAATTTACAGAGACCTCCCAGCGGTAAATGCTTGAACTAGCAATATACTTCCTTTCGTTACTTCTTTTAAGTTTGTATCTATTTTACGTCCGATAAACGAATTAGTATACCCAGTTAATAATTTTAGTAAAGGTAGAGGGCGCAATATCGAAGTTCTCAATGAATTATTTGGTTAAAAAAACCTTACGTGGAAGAAAATATCGCGGAGTGTAATTTTGCGTCCGGTATACGGACGCATTTTTACATCGGACGCAATATGAATACGTTTTGGCATACAGAGGGACGCAAAATTGATACAAAGACAAATATATATATATATATATATATATATATATATATATATATATATATATATGTGTGTGTATAGTGGTCAAATAAAGATATCTATCTATCTATTTATTGGCAGAAAAAAATCACAATCGGATGTTTCCTTATTCCAAAGCCTTTTCTGCTCCACTAATAGTTGCAATAAGTTATGTAGATTTTCCCGTTTAGTTTTGAAACAAAAAACAAGGACGCTAATGTTAATTAGATTAAATTTCAAGTCGTTTTATTACATAGAGAAAAATAAACTCAAGTTCATCATTAATTTAAAATGCAACCATTTGTATTTTAAGCAATAGTTTGCTTCTTTATGACCAGTATGGAAGTTTTACTAGCCTCCTGTTCTGGTGTTGGCTCTCCTTGCCTGTAGAATTAGTCCTAATTTTTTGTTCATAATTAATTTACTAATTTCTGAAATGATACTTCATTCGGCGGAGAATATTTTTCAGGTAAATATACAATTGATTGGATTACGCCGCACATAGAAAGATTTCGAATCGCATAATATAGCGGTTTTATAACGCGTTCAAAATTGATGAGAGTATAATTCACAATCATTATTACGTAAAATCATTAATAGTTTAATTTAATATCGTGATCTATTTTAATAAATCATGGCTTATGCACAATAGAGACGCAAAAATGCAGTAAATATTGATTAAAAATAAATTATAAATATTTGCGGTATGTATTCCATGCCATGAAAGCCGATATTTTAATTAATTAATTTAAAATCAACTCATCCCGTTATCCCATCAGGAAAAATGTTTATATTTATTTTATTGCTACCAATAACTTAATTTCTGTACTGACGTGTTTTATTTAAACCCAGTAACAAATATATGATATGTAAATGTAAAAGTATATTTTGACATGTTAAAAAATAATATTTACCATCAATTTATAAATGAAATGTTTTATATGGAATTATAATTTCATTTATTTTATATGCATCTATTTTTCACGCAACGTTTTGTATTAAAAAACCCCGATAGCAGGGGCCAGTCGGAAAGGTAGATTTCATCCTATATTGTTTTGCACTGCTTTAGATCTCTATTATTTTAGTAAACAAGTGATTAAGTAAGTAATTAAGTATATCTTTAATAGAACTGCTCAACTTCAATTTACTGTCATCGATTTATGAACTATTAGCATGTAGGTAGTGTAGTCTTCAAAATATTAATAAATCACGCTTTTTTAAATTAATTTTTCCTAAGTGTTTTAGCAAAAAACATTTTAAACAAAAGTTGTAGGGCTAAATCAACTTCAGTTCAGTTCGAGCAACGAGGAGCAGCAGTAGGCAGCTTTCAGTGAGAACCTGAAGATGGCAGATGAGATTATGCCGAAACGTCGTTCAGACAACCGTGACTCCTGGAGGAGTCAACCATCGACGCGGGAGAGCACCCAGAAGTACAATAACACTTCGTATATATATATATATATATATATATATATATATATATATATATATATATATATATATATATATATTAAGATGCTTCAACTACGTTGAAATAAAATGAATTTGAAATTGTAAAAATGAAATTTGATTTTGAAATTAATGCAAATGCGCCCCACGTTGGGCGCCAAAATTAGATGCTTTGACTTATGTTATGTTATGTAATGATGAAAAAGAATTTGAAATTGTAAAAATGAAATTTTATTTTAAAAATTAATGTTGCAAATGTGAATTTGAAATAAAATATTTGAGCAGTTGAAAGTTGTGAAGTTATTTTGAATGAAATTGAAAGCAAATGCAAAGATATTGTGAACGAAGTTGTTCACTTTATTTATTTATGCCCGGGCATCACCTATGTAATATAGAAAAAATACTCAGTTAGTAGAGCAGATAAACTTAATCTCAGGAGCAAATTCTGCAATTCAATGGGCGATGACTGAAATAAAAACGCACAACAACAATTCACACCTTTTACTTGGTATTTGTGTTGTGGAAAATCAAATACAGAATAATAAATCTTAAAACTAAAATATAAATGAGTCAAAATATATATAGATCGAAACAAACGATCGTGAAATAAATATGTTATACCGATTGGTATACTGAGTGAGCTCTTTATTTAATAGTTCATAAGTTTGGTACCTGTTGCACTAACGTGAATCGACGAATCTGTCCTTTCAGTCAGCTGTTTTGCTTCACAATGGACTCCGATGTCTTGTGGTTTCCAAACTCCAATGAAATTCTTGACGAACTCGATGCAAAGAACACTTTGAGTTTAATACGAATCGCTGTTATATTTTTAACTGGGATTTATCACTATAAACCGTAAGTACAAAATTTTGTTTTGGATTTATATTCCCTTTTTACAAGTATAATTGTGTGCAAACAATTTAATACTTGTTGAGTTTCAAAAATGTTCTATATCTTTCGCGTATAAATACAAATTATTAGCAATACAAAAATGACTCTCTTATAATATAATTTTTTTAAATTTATACGGAGCAAAATTTAACGCAGCTTTCTCTAGCAATTCAAAATTAACTCTCCTTTAACGTTGTTACTATAGAAATTTCGCCTTCTGGATTTCTAAAATATTATATGTCAAAAACTAAATTTGGATTTTTTATGCCTTTTGTAACCTAAAAACAAAAATTTATTTCGAATCAAATATGTACATACGACACATCGTTGGATAGTGCTCATCTAGCAATACAACTTTTGTCTAAAAATTTTTTGCTAAAATACATAGAACTTTTTTTTTTAATAATGGTTAATAAATCGATGACAATAAATTGAAGATGGGCATTCAAATAAAGATATACTTAATTACTTACTTAATCACTTATTTACTAAAATAATAGAGACATAAAGCAGTGCAAAACCATATAGGACGAAATCTACCTTTCCGACTGGTCCCTACCATCGGGTTGTTTTAATTGTAGAGCTTGTTGAACTACATTTTTGTACCAAAAGCCGCCAGATTTCTACAAAATCCAAAGCCTAATACATCAGTTTTTAGAAGTAAAATTTTGATAATTTATATTAAATATAGACTTTACGCTATCGATGTGCATCGCGGATGATTCATCTGCAATGAAATGTGTAAAGATTGTTTCCATCTGCGTTTTGTTTACAGTGATCATCCAAATTGATCAGTAAACAAAGTAGAGGTACTTTCTATTTTAGATGAAATCATATTCACTGCAGATGAAACATCCGCAATGCACATAGAAAGTGTAATGTCATATTCGCCTTTAGCGACTCTTTCAGAAAAAATCTATGTACGCGCTGGTTTTACCACCTCTCAAAACGGGGCTGTTCTAAATTTTGTCGAAAGTTGTTTAGTAATGACGTTTTTGTAGACATCAAATAAAATTAAACTCTTGTAACATGGTAGTATTATTATTCTTATGCCTAGTTTTAACAAATCAAGAAAAAAATAGAAACTTATAACAAAACTAAAACAAAAAAAATACAGAATCCCGTTACAAAAACTACAATATTATCGTCACTTCTAACAATTCACCATTAATTTCAATACACTTGTCTGTCTTTTTATGCACATTCATAGTAAACTTTCGTATTTGTTCTGGAGTAATTTCTACCCTAGCCCGTAGTTCTTGTACAGCTTGTGGGTGTGATTTGTAAAGTTTTTGTTCCATTAAACCGCAAAGGAAAAAATCAAGTGGCGTCAAGTCTGGGGATCTTGGCGGCCACTCAACCAAAGAACTGTTTGGCCCTATCAAACGATTTTCAAAGTGTTTATTTAGCCATCTTCTTACCAAAACAGTGTTATGAACAGAACAGCGCTATCTAACTGAAACTTTAAATTGCGGAGATTCTGTAGTGATAAATCGTTTAATGTTTTCCATAATTCGTACCTAAGAAAATTTAAAAACACATTCGCATTCGCATTACCCTCAAAGAAGAAAGGACCGATTATTTTGTCATTTAATATTCCGCATCCGATGTAATCCAACTTTTTGTGAATACTGTCTCTTTGTATTTACGACGAATTTCGGATTCTCGCCTGACCAGTGCCGATAATTTTGACTTAAAGCCACCCTATTTGTGGCAAATGTGGCTTCTTTACTGAATAAAATTTCCTTAAAAAAAATAAGAACTATTTAGATATTCTCCCTATAGCCAATAACAAAACTCTAATAGTCTCTTCACATCTTCCTCTTCCAATGTATGCAAAATTTTTAGCTCGTAAGCCTTTCTTTTGTTTTTTTTTAGGCATCTTTTAATACTTTCTCTGAGGATATTCATATTTAAACTAGCTGTTTTAATACTACCCCGAGGTTGTTTTTGATATATTCTAAAATTTGGTCATTATTTCTCAAAATGTCACGACGTCTCGTTGCGAGCAGGGCAGTTTCAACTCCCGGGGGTTGTTTAGTTCAACTGTGGTTTAGTAATGGTTAGTTTCCTGGATATTCCCATAAAAACCCCGATTAGACGAATCCCCGCATGCTTGAATAATGACACCACCATTGTGAAAACCCATAAAATACTTTGTCGAGTCCGTATTTTCTTGTTTTGTTGATTCAACCCCCTGAAGTCGTTCCGGGGTACTCTGATGTAGATTAGCCGAGTTTATTATTATCCCCCCCCCCCCCCAAAAAAAACCGATCAGACAACTCCTCGCAAGCCCAAGACTGGGAAGCCGGAATTGGAGTAGTACACAAGGATTTCAGAACCATCACCATCGTTTTTCTCACCCTCGAAAACAGGGAGGAAATGAATTACGGAAGACCTACAAACTTTAGTTGTACGGGACCTCGTTAAATGGACTACATGTCAATGAACAAGACAACGGCTAATGCAATTAAAATGGCATGCCAAAAAAGATAGAAAGTTGATGAAAACACAATATAAGCTAACAAAGAAAACCAAGAAATTATCGTGAGAAACCAGTTCAATCGGTAGCACAGTGCGATTAGCTTGTACATTAGGATAACTAAGAAATAGTATTTGAGTCCTACGAAATAATTTTAATTATAAAGTTATCCGGAAGAAGTGACCCGACCTCGGTTATTTATTTAAAAATATTAGTTTTATTATGCCCTATTCTTAGTATGATATCCAAGTGTATTTATTATATCATATAATGAATTGATTGATTGTTGCCTTATTTTTTGTAGAAATATATAACTTACTACGAAAATAGTTCATGAATTGCTACTAAATTCAATCAGTTTTGGATTTCAACTTGCCGTTGCCAAGTTTGAAAGTAAGACAAGTAAGAAATGGAATGTACGCAATAATTACCGTTACATGAACTCCATAAATGACGTCACACCTATCATGCCATTCGTGGTTTGGAGTGCACCCAATACTGCAAATTACGTGCACACTGAAATGCACGTACACTGCGTTTTCTTACTTTAGCAGAATGTTGCTCTAGTATACACTTGGAATTCCATTGAGAGAAGCAAATATCATCATCTCCCTCTACATTTTAAATTTGATTAAATAAGATTGTAAGCAAGTTTAGTTATAGAAATACGTAGAATATATTGTATTCCTTATAAAACGGCCTCTTCCTAAGATATACTGTTAGTACTAGTTAGTTTAACTTCGACAATCAAACTACTTATATGATCCTTAGTTTCATCTATATAATACACAAAATTGTACAAAACATGTCAGCTAATTCCAAATAACGTAGACCTATGCATAAATATACACTAGGTACATAATAATAATTATTTTCAAGTAAACACTGCTTTTAGATGTATCGAAAGTTAGTAGTTGGATGGGTGACCGTCCCAACCGTCCCAACGAAGACCGCGTTCTCGCATCGCACATCTTCCAGTGGCTATATATTGAGCGCACCCTCTTTAATATGTTGCCTGAATTCTTTCTCAAAAATAAATAACAAGGGAAAGGAAAGGAGGTAACAACTTCTACCACTCTGACCTATGTAGACGGCATTACAATCTTTACATTTCATTTCATATACATCAGATTATTAAGATATACTTTAATTATTTAATTTCCTAGAAATTTTACCATTATATTTTGGGATATAATTAATAAAACTATATTTTGTTGATTCGTTAGGTATGTTGAAAAATTCCTTTTGAAGCATTTTACGTTGTTTGTTTTTGAACATGTTATCTATAGCGATTCGTTCTATCCATTATTCCTTGCAATTTGTTTAATTGTAAACAAACAATCCTAAATGCTTCAATAACAATTTTTCAACGCACCTGGCAAATCAATAAAATATGTTTTTATTAATTATATCCCAAAATATAATGGTAAAATTTCTAGGAAATTAAATAGTAATGGTAAAGTATATCTTAATAATCTGATGTATATGAAATGAAATGTAAAGATTGTAATGCCGTCTACATAGGTCAGAGTGGTAGAAGTTGTTACCTCATTTCCTTTCCCTTGTTATTTATTTTTGAGAAAGAATTCAGGCAACATATTAAAGAGGGTGCGCTCATAATATAAATCAAACCCTTGAAGTGCAATCATAAAGCAAGTAATGAAAAAGGGTACTTAAATGCATGCAATATTTCACTAAATAATACCAATGCAAATGTCCCCTTTCATAAACTCAGTGATAAAAATCTCGGCAAATAAGACAGGTAGGCGCAAAAGATTCATCAGCATAAGATATCCCTAAAGATAAGGCAGGTAAGCCGCAATTGTTCATTATCATAAAGAAAAGACAGGATTCCAATTGTTCATCTCATAAATACTGATTTATTGTACTGACAAGATATCCCCAAAGATAAGACAGGTACAATAATTTTGTAACTTTAGATATATAATCAAGTATGAATATTTATTATGTAATTGTAAAAAAATACACAAATACTATATTTGTGCAATAGGACTGTTGGACAGATGAGCAGGTGGGCAGACAGACGAACAGATGGCAACCGGACAGATGGACGGGCGGACATAATTGCTTTAATCACCACTATTTTTACTGCAATTACCCTTATTGTTATCGTAATTACTCTCATTGTTACTGCAAGTACCCTTAATTATTCTTAAGTAGCCTTATTTGTGCGCAAATTACCCTTAATTACTCTCTAATTGCCTCCCTCTACTACAATTGCCCCCCACTTCCACTCCTAAGCCCGCCCTCTAACGCCCGCCCCCTAATTACCTTCCACCACTCTAATTACCCCCCACCACTAAACTGAACATGTTCCGGCTCCGGCTTCCACTACTGCTCCGAGGTTCTCTCATTAGACATATACTACTATACTCTATTCACTGAATAGAAATATGCAATGACCAGTTTTACACGTGACAAATTAATAAAAGTATTTCTAACCTCAAAAAGTAAAAGTGGTTCTGACATATAATCAATATTAATTATTTTCATTACGTGTGTGTACACCAAAAAGTATTTAAAAATACCGTTTAATTAGATGTATGGGAATCCGGCAAATCTTTATTTGCGTTATCGTTGTCTTTATAACGAATAACTTAACAGCAAGTTTTAACAAACGCCAAATACTAAACATCAAAAACATAAAATCAACGAATAGAACAATTCTATTTAAATATGGCGCACTATTTTGGGGAGTGGCTTACATATTTCTATTCAGCAAGTAGAGATAGAGATATTTTTCATATCATATTTTTAAGTATAATGAAACTTAAAATCACACAGGTTCAATAAATACGTTAACATTATTTAGAGTTGCTAATTATATTTTCAACTGCTTTATGAAAACTTTTCTTCGTCTGGTTAATTAAATAATGATTTCGTTGGCCAAATTACATAATCAAATTACCTAATTAAATAATGTCAAGGCTAGCCCAAATCTCTTTTAGATTACATTTAATTTATGTCAGTGCAAGGCTTGCAAAATCATAACTTTTGGAGTGAGTTTAATTCAATTCTCTAATACTAAACTTTTCAAATTTAGCCGGTAGTGGCAGCATTAAACTGTAATCGGGCCAAGAAGACACCAATATGACCCAGTCGACTTAATTCCCGATGGAAATGTCTGGGTAAGTGCTACAGTCTCACTAATTTAATGCAATAATTGTAATGATCTGAAATCTGGCAGCTTTACAGCATGTAATTAAAAAGATCTATTATTTATATTGAAATGAGAATCCGAAATTTAATTGGGCGCGTAATGAAGGACTAATTGTTTTTTTATAACCTATTTTCTTTGCGCTATGTAGCAAACAAATTACAAAGCAATCTAATTTGAAATTTAGATAAGACAAGATAAATGCGTTAGCATTTTTAGAGAATACAACGCTAACATGGAAGTTGAATTTAATTTGTATTTAATTACCTTTTTACACATTGAATTATTTTATAATATACTATTTGCACATTTAACGACATTGTGATCTCAATTTATCTGCTGAATACATACTTTAATAAGTAAATGTACATTTTGCAGAGGAATATGTAATGATTACGTTACCTTAAGTTCGAATTCAATTATATTTAAGTTGCGCCAAAGGAATTGTATGTAGTATCATCACACTGGCTATTTCATGATTTACTACATAACTTGTTCATTTATTTATTTTAAAGCTAAACTGTTGCAGTCACAAAGATTGGGAGGATATTATTCATCTGGCCCTAGAACAAAACCCTGTAAAACTCCCGACTTTGCTAATGTCAAAAAAACCTATCATTTAGCAGCAAAAGTCATACGCCATGAAGACCTTCAGTGGGATTTTTCAGGAACTACAACAAAAACAGATATTTACCAACCAAAACAGTATAACTGTTGTCTTTAATTTTCAACAGCAAGTTTTTCTTTTTTTGAAAATAGAGCAAATTCTTCGTTGAGTTATTGAGTGGATATGGATTATCATCCTTGAAGCTGGGATAATTTAAGAAACGTCTCTGAATTTTTTCTATATTTTGCACATGAATATTAATAGTGAGGACACCATATGATGGAGGCATATTCAACACGAGGTCTAACAAGAGGGCAGTATAAAAACTTGAAGGTCACGGATAGTGTTACCCCAGAGGTGACAGATATCTCAATAGATTGTTGACCGCAACATTGTACAAACTGTTTTGTATATTCAAGGTAAGATTTGAAAAAATATATCAGATTTTTTGACAAGCCAAATATATCTAATTTGTTAAGCAAAATACCATGATTAAGTCTATCGAATACCTCCGAGAAATCAGTGTATATGACGTCCACCGGTGTCAAAAGTATCAGCTATGAATTGCGTTATACAGAATAAGTTCGTAGTTGTGGATCTTCAATTCATGAAACCGTATTGTTTAGGTGCGATTTTGTTTTTTAAATGAAAAAAGAGGAAACCGTGAAGAAGAATTTTAAAACACTTAGAAAATTTATTGATAATAGTAATAGGTCTATGATTTCCAATTTGGTTTTTCCCTCCTTTCTTGTATACAGCTATTACTTTAGAAAACTTCCAAGAAGAAGGATATGTAGATGTGTGTAGAGCAAGCAGGTAAGACTTCATAAAATTGCAATTTAGGGCATGTACGAAAAGTATTTTAAAAAATTTGGCAACTGCCCCCCCCCCTTCATTATCACCCCCAATACCACCCCCACACTATTATAAAAAGGAGTAAACATAAATAAAATGATTTAGGGTGTATACATGAACGAAACATCTGAAAATTTTTTTTGGTGTTAGCTACCCCCTCTACCACCCCCATTCTCACCTCCACTCTATTATTAAAGGGAGTAACATTCCGAGAGGTAAAAATATGACAACCAGCGGTGGAAATATATGGTAAAGTGGGAAGTACTTCATTTGGTAATCATGAGTATTCGGTTCAGATTCTGATAAATGCTATTGATGTGGCCCAAATAATTCGGATCCATGTTTCTCTAAAGCCTGTTTATAGGCGTAACAGCTATTGTAATTTCATGCAGTATGGTTTATATTTATGTCAATCTCTTGCTTTTCTTTTACGAGCCGGCATTTGAGTAGGTTTCGATTTTCATCTCCTTCATCTTCAATATGAAAAAGTGTAGTGGTTTGAAGAGGTAAATGAAAAGTAAAGGAAAGTAATGAGACATAAATAGGGACACAATCTCTTGAAAAAGTGGCTGTACCATCGAAACCTGTGGTAGTTTTAGTTTTGAATTTTCTTGCTATCTTAAAACAAGTTTTTCCGTACTCCTTGAAACTTTAAGTTGAAAAATATGACACGTATTCTCCTGATCGGTTATATCATATGTAGATGATGTAATGAAATTGGTCAAATGAGTAAAGAAAGAGTAAGTATATTTCAGTTATTTAATACAATAACTTTTAATTGTTTTTTTTTATACATTTTTATTTAACGTCGGCCTATTTCCGCTACTGAGGCCTAACACCGGCGCCTGTAGACGAGCTACCCCCAACCAGGAATTTTTGCCGAACCTCTTCCCTTAAGAAGAGTAGGGATCTTTTACTTGCCTAACATTTAATAGACAAGGGACCGACGGCTTTACATCCCCTCCGAAGGATGGTATATCTTCTATACAACCCTCGCCTAAGGTTGTATATACACTGATATACAAGCCACTGGAAGATGTGTGAGGCGAGGACGCGGTTTCCGTTGGAACGGCCACCCATCCAAGTACTAACTATTTTAATTGTTCAATGTAAAATAAACTGACTTAAAGTGACTGTTCTGGACCACGGTTTGCTATCTTTAGAGTATTTTTTATCGTTTCCCTAGTAACATGAAACAAGAAAATACTGCAAATATTGGAATATACCAATTCAGTAACGTTAATTTGTATATACAATCAAAGTGATAAACCTTTTTATATAAGTGACACGTATATGTAGTCTAAATCTATGCCTGTCAGTAAAAGATTACGGAGATTTGTCGAAAATGCCGGTATATTAGAAATACTTATTGAACTCGATGTTTTGAAAGAGTATGAAAGATAGAAAACATTATAAAATAGATTGTTTTACCAGCAAAAAACTGGCAAACATATTGTCGACGTTCGACAATGACATGAAAGTATAGATAAGTTGGATATATTGATTATACGCTTCGTCGAACATATATAATTTGGTATTAGGTTCTCTCAGTCTTCTTACGTCTATTTCTGAAATTCATCTTGTCCTCCTGTCGTACTTTGGAACGTCTCCCAGATATAGAGTGCTTTAATCGAAAGCTCCAGTTAATTAAATAGTAATGAATCCGTGTTGCCATAGAGAAACCTCATATATCGAGGATGAATGATTTGACCGCGAGGTATTTATTTCAATAACATACGCGTAAAAAAATTGAAACAGTAAAACCAAATAATTATATAACATGTATATTAGTGCAAAAAGTAGAAACGTTAGGAATATACTGGGCATAATTACAATACTGTAGATATATCAATAAAAAAAATGTTGATCGAATTAATGTAATTTAGATCATTCAATTCATTCAGAAAAGTTAGATCTTTTTTTATAACTAATTAAAACACTGTTTCAGTTGTACCATCGTAACTATCGTGAAATTTCTCAAATAAGATATTTACGAAATTTTAGAGAATTCTATTATTTTGTAAGAATTGGCCTGGGTAATGGCTTGGGTTTATTAGGATGTTTCAAAGCAAAGCAAACATGTCACACGTTCTTGTTAATACTTTCTCGCAAGTAATTAATAAATTTAAATAATTTTCGTTGGAAAACTCAGACGAGCTATAATGCAATTAAATTTATAAGGAACAACTGCTAGTACACTATACAATATTAAACAACTATTCTTTTGACAATAATTGTTTGCATGCTCGACTTACGAGTTAGATAAAAATTATTACAAAATGTTCTCTGAACTTTCGTAAACATCTTAAATCCCTTGTAGTCGCGCTTATTTCCACACCACCTAATCCCAAAAATTTGGTCGTCCGAACTTTCGAGGAAAGACAAGGTGTCTGCTACTAACATGCTAACCGTTCCTATTCTGCTCTACTCCTTTGGAGTGGTGAAATGGACGGTAGATGAGTTACGTCAATTAGATAAAGGTACCCGCAAGATGATGGATTTCCATAGGAGCATTCATCCAAGATCGTCCGTTCCTCGTGTGTACATCCCCCGTCACCGGGGGGGGGACGACTCTTGAATTTGGAGTGCTTACATGGCCGGGTAGTACTGAGTATAGCATGTAACCTCCTTAGGAGCTCAGACCCTCTCCTGCAATTTGTGAGAAATCATGAAAATGCAGAAGTGGGCACAGGATTATTCAAGGTATCAAAGAGAGTCGCAGATTAACTCGGTCTCGTATTCGACATTAGACGAGGAGTCCGGCGAGGTGCTAATCAAGAGTCTGTAACTGAGCTTCCGCCAAATCATCTGAAAGGTTAAAGCTGCAGAACAGAAAAATCTATTTAGACGGAGCGTCGCTGAACTCATGGAAGGTATATATAAACATTGAGTTTATCTACCAAGCTGAAGTTCGCTTTTTTAATTTCAACGGGGCTTAAGTGGAAGACCGAGGGATTGCAACAATGCAACAGGAGAAGTTTCTATCAAACGAAAAATTGGCTTATCTCACTGTTACGTAAAAACCTTACCACTGCAGATTTCGTTGTTAAACAGGCTGCCGAAGATGCTGATTCTCTTATTATTAACTCAGAGATAGATATATATACAGGTTGTTGCATCATGAGAGGGACATAGCTTAATAGGAGGTAGCGAACATCAGTGGTAACCGGAACCTCCCATAGAAATGTCTCATTGGGCCTTCACTACGAAGTTACAGGGCGTTTTATAATTTTTGGCCAAACCTGTTTTTTGTCATAACTTTGACAGGGAATGAAATAACGGATTCATATTTGGTACGGCTAATGTACTAACGAGCCCCAAGAGGTACATGTATAAAAAAAAATATATCCAGGTCCGGACTCACTATAATTTATGTTTCTTCTTTGCATCAATAAAACATCACCCTGTATATATTTTTTTGAAATTTCGATACGATATTCGAAAAGAGCAAGAAAAAACAAACAAAATGGCCTATTTCATTTTTTTGTTACACCTTCGTGGTTATTTAAATACGTTGTTAAATGTGCAAGAAAATGGATTACAGAACCCTATTAAATGAGAGGCACGTGAAATAAATAGTTTTATAACTAAAATTTGCAAAAATTCTATTGAGCCTAGGTGGTCTGGGTGAATCCTAATTCCGGCACGTTTTAAAGGTCCATTTTGGTAAAAAACTGTGGTCCTAATAAGTAATCGGGTATGAAATAACAAAATCTCCTAAACAGTTGAATAATTGTTTGTTAGTAATTTAATGTGTCAATAATCCGCATTTAGTTAGTGAAAACTTGTGAAAATATTTTAACTATGCCAGTAAAATTTACAAACGTGGAATATGCTGACATAATATTCATCTATGGTTTCTGTAATGGAAATGGTAGGTCGGCGGAAAGAGAATATCGGCTGCGTTTTCCTGGTCGTCGATGCCCTAATCATAAAACCTTTAGTACGGTGTTCCAGTATGCAAGACAACACGGAAAGTTTCCTAATTCTGCAGTTGTGGAGCGTGTTTTACAACAAGGTGTGCAGGAACAAAACAATATTATAAACGTAGTTCAAGAAAACCCAAATATGAGCACTAGACGAATCAGTTTGGCAACTGGTATTCCTCATTGGCGAGTATGGAGAACCCTAAAAAGAGAACGTTACCATCCATATCATATCCAGCAGGTACAGCGTCTTCAACAAGGCGACGATATCCCCCGCCTGGCATTTTGTCAGTGATTGTCTAACCATCGCCCAGTCATTTACAGAACCTTATTTACGGATGAGGCACAATTTACAAGGGATGGAGTAAACAATTCACGAAATAATCATAAATGGGCACAGGAAAACCCACATGCGGTACGCCAACGCCGTTCGCAACACAGGTTTTCTGTAAATGTTTGGGTCGGACTTGTGAATAGACATTTGATAGGGCCACATTTTTTTGAAGAAAGATTGAATGGTGAAATTTACTTTGATTTTCTTCAAAACATTTTACCGAATATGTTAGAAAATATCGGTATAAGAGGCATGTTGTTTCAGCATGATGGGGCCCTACCACATTTTAACCTTCAAGTAAGAGAACACTTAAACAATGTGTATCCTAATAGATGGATTGGACGCGGGGGTCCACATGAATGGCCACCAAGATCTCCTGATTGTAACCTTTTTGATTACTTTTATGGGGCCACTTAAAAAACGAGGTTTATAGCATTGAAATTGAAAGTAGACAACATTTAATCCAGTGCATCGTTACAACCTGCGACGAAATACGGGATAATCCAGAAATGATACGTCGAGCAATTGGTGACCTTTCTAAACGCGCAAGAAAATGCACAGAATGTGGGGGAGGACATTTTGAAAATTTACTTTAGTGTCAATTACGTTTTATTTTTAAACACATTTAGTTATTGTTTTGTTATTTATTGTTAATTGAGTGGAAAATATTTTATTTATTTAGATTTTAGTTTGTTCTCTTTTTCAATTTTTATTAAGTATAAAATGTTGATGATTTTCTTGATCAAAGTAACTGGTTGCTTAGGCCTAAATGGTTTAAATTATCTCTCACTTTTATTCTTTGAACAAGCCTACTGTGATTGATTAAAAATTTTGTTATTTCATACCCGATTACTTATTAGGACCACAGTTTTTTACCAAAATGGACCTTTAAAACGTGCCGGAATTAGGATTCACCCAGACCACCTAGGCTCAATAGAATTTTTGCAAATTTTAGTTATAAAACTATTTATTTCACGTGCCTCTCATTTAATAGGGTTCTGTAATCCATTTTCTTGCACATTTAACAACGTATTTAAATAACCACGAAGGTGTAACAAAAAAATGAAATAGGCCATTTTGTTTGTTTTTTCTTGCTCTTTTCGAATATCGTATCGAAATTTCAAAAAAATATATACAGGGTGATGTTTTATTGATGCAAAGAAGAAACATAAATTATAGTGAGTCCGGACCTGGATATATTTTTTTTTATACATGTACCTCTTGGGGCTCGTTAGTACATTAGCCGTACCAAATATGAATCCGTTATTTCATTCCTTGTCAAAGTTATGACAAAAAACAGGTTTGGCCAAAAATTATAAAACGCCCTGTAACTTCGTAGTGAAGGCCCAATGAGACATTTCTATGGGAGGTTCCGGTTACCACTGATGTTCTCTATCTCCTATTAAGCTATGTCCCTCTCATGATGCAACACCCTGTATATATATCGCCTCATTACGATTCGGTAATTATAGTTGGTAAAGACGTTGACCTTTTAATCCTTATCACAAGCAAGGGGAAAACGGAGGAACGAATTTATTCTTCGAAGTATTAAATAGCCAAAAGAAGTTGCGGATAACATATTATTTCTCCACGCATTCAGTGGATATGGTTCAATTTGCTACGTTTTACAACTACATAAAATAAATAAATACGTTGGATCGTAAGGGTTACAAGATATTACAGAAAAGAAACTCACTTGGGCTGCTGTGGTGTAGCAAATCGCAGACACTACCTAGCCCTTATAAGCGATGTAACATACCCACAATAAAATTTCACTAGATCAGACTATCTCAGGGCGTCAAGCCCAAGTTAACATAAACTATTATAAATTATTAGTTTACTTACTTACATCAATCGCCGAGCGTTCCATTCGCAGCGGTCTCAGACGAAATAATGACACTTGCTTTAAACATGAAATACAGTATATTACAGAATTTACAAATATTTATTGACTCTCTAGCATGAAACCTGGCGATGTTCAAAATGTGTGGTTAATTTTCTGATTAACAGGTTAAAACTTAAATAATGATGCCTCGTGTAGCTACACTTGGTTACAACGTAATAAATTAACATAAATCTGGCAACAACAGGTCTGATTCTAGAACCTCCTTAAATAAATATAAATGCATAAAATCTTTAAATATTTACAAGTTAAAATGCAAACGTAGGTATAAATATATACAACCACACAGAACTGCTGAAGGTGGTCCCCGGTAAAGAAAATAACACACTTATCTAGGGTGGTACGATACCCGGTCTTCGACGGTGCAGAAACTGCGGTAGTATCTTCGGGAAGAAAGGAATTGACCAGACGATGGGGACGATTACTCTCCAACTGTGAAATTTTCTACTCTTGTGTGTGTGTGTGTGTGTGTGTGTGTGGGCGTTCGGTTCCGTAGAACTTTCTAGCCCTGATGTGTGCGTGGCGTTCTAGCCCCGTTCGTGGAACCCTAAAGATATACCGATTTAATTTGCACGGTCGGAAATGCACGTGTAGCGTGCCTAATGAGAGCAATTTAAATCTGACATAACTCGCAAAAGAAATATAATTTACCTCTTACTATTGAAGGAAGCAATCCATCAAAACTCCTGGAGAAGACTACAGCTAAATGAATGGGGTCGAATTCGTCTTACAAACCAGCGAGACACTTGCAAAGGAAAGCCTGTAAATTTGCGAAACACATGGATAGAGATCGGGTAATATGGCGATACTGAGGTTAACTCACCTATACACTTAAATCCTGCACCAGCAGTTAAAATTCGCTCCCAACAACAAAATATTCTGCTCAACAGAACAACAACAAATGGAGGAAATTTTCTTGGTGTTGATAATTTCAAAATCCACAAGGATGCCTTGAATAACACAAGTTTTCAGGAATCATCAACCGTGTACATACCATCAAAACGTTTCTCTCTCTGAACCAGCTGGAAGACTCGCGCCGCTCGCGGACGGTAACAGAATCCACTATGGACGTTTCGTTGATGCGATTGCTATTATGCGGCCCACAAAACGCAAATGCGTATCGCGGGTCGCATATGCAACAGGTCCGCAACAAACTTCTGCATTTTTTAGACAACGCAAACCAAAATTCATTAAATTATTACAAAAATCTGCAGGATTACAAAAATACGGGGAATGTTCTAAAGACCCGAATTCTCACCCTGTTGTTATAAATACAGCAGGCCAAAAAGTTTAATTAGCCGTTTACGGAGCAGAACTCGAACAGCATGTTTTGAATTGAATTCAGGTACAAATTATTGATTAAGTTAGTGACAAAAAGTACATGTAACCTTGCATCGTTACCTCCAACTGAGTCTGCTGCACCCAACACTCTTTTAGAACATACTGTCAAACTAAGCAGTGATGTGGCAACTCTAAGAATATCAATACTACGTAAAAATGTGTCTGAACGATTGGCTTAATACCTCGCTTAAAAATAAAACTTTCTTTTTAAAAAACTGCTATACTTATACTGTTTACTATACATACGTAATTTTACAAAAATTTGTTCAGTAGTTTTTCGTGAGAGCTCCCACCTGGACATATTTTATGTGTTGTGAATCACGTTTTCTCTTCATATATACATAGAGTATTATATGCATTACTGTTCATATCCTCATATCCAATAAAATTTTCTTATTTCGAAATATCACAAGTGATATTTCACTTATATTTTTAGTATAAATATCGTGCATGACCCAAAAGAGGATAAGCACAAGCCCGAATCACTTTTTGTCGTCTAATAGTATCTACTTCATCTGTTTAATAATGAATAAACTATCTGTGCCAGTGGAACTCCGATTGTAGACATAGAATATTAAATTTTATACTCACGATAATCTTGTTTAGTTTCTTAGTTCGAAGTCTGTCAAATGCGGTAGTAAAGCCAATAAAATCGGCATAACTTGACGTGCACTTGAACTTGTAAATCGACAACGGATTTAAATAAATCTTACGTTGCACAGAAGAAGTTAGTCTACGTATAGAAGGGACGATGACAGAAACTACGGCTCTGTTCGAAATGTTACTGACTGAATTTTTAAAAATCGATGGCCTACAAATTTAATTAGGATATTAATAACTTCAAAACTGGCACTTTTATTAAACAATATATTTCGAAGGGTCCTAAACTGGGTCCTTATTTATATCTATGCCCCGTAAAGAGAACATTACAAAAAGATTCACGTTTGATAATGGACGGATAAATCAGGCAAATTTTATTAAATTTGATATATTTCAATTGAGCCCCATTTCCAGCCCACCCTAACATGACCAGCGACGACGTGACCCGTGCGTCTGAACTCTGCTTGTTTTAAGCCACCTGGTCTGGCGAAAATCGACCCACCCAAAGCTAATCAAATATTAGATTTAAATGTTAAGTTTGAAATTAAAATGAATATCTGGGACAGAAAAATAGTGTTTTGTTTCACGCCACTACATAGATTGTATGTGGAGAGCAAACAGATATATTCACAAAAAAACGAACGAATATTGATTTTTGTTCAACAACCCACACCTATAGATTCAGTTCACATATTTTAAACAGGGCTGTCCATTTTATCAGGGCCCTTGAGAATATCTCACTTAATATCGGTCGTACAAAAAAAACTATTGTGCCGATTTATATAACCTACAAAATAATTTAATAAAGACATTTGAAATCCATGGCCTACTTTAAGAGTTATGGCGGAAAATATCGAAAATGCGGGAAACGTCTAGGCCAAATATCTCCGTTATTTGAAGATACGAGAAAAATTCTAAAGCGAAAATTTTTTGCAAAACAGAGTGTTTTAACGAGGTTTTATCTAATTTTTTCAAAACCGCTGTATTTTGAGATTTACTCTTCAAACTGTTAAAAAAATCATTTTGAAACGGGTGGGAAATGGAGCCATTAAATAAAGTATTTTCCTCCCTTTTCAACGATATATCACATGCCATATTTATTCATTGCTACTACATAAGTAATTATAAAAACATTTTTTAAAACCAATAAATTTTTTTTAACAAGCATTATACTTGCCGTGGAGAAGTATGATTAAATAACGATAAAATAATTCAATAAGTTGTTCAAATCTTTGTGATATTAAAACATTAACACAATTAAGAATAATAAAGTAAATTCAGGTAACAAACTCCTCTATAAATCCTTATTTTACTATAAGGAAAGTAACCAGACTGCAACCAAAGTTACAAATCTGGCGCGTTAAGTGTAATAATTGCATATTACCATCAAATTGTTGCAATCGAAGCATTAGCGTTTTGATGATAATATGCAATTATTACACTGAACGCGCCAGATTTGTAACTTTGGTTGCAGTCTGGTTACTTTCCTTATAGTAAAATAAGGATTTATAGAGGAGTTTGCGACTAAAAATATTATGTTTAATATTCCGCCCTCTAAAAGCACATTTGAACAATGATAATATTGTTATATTATCTTTAATGTTAGTGAAATACATCTACAATTTATTATACTCTAAATTAAAATTGTTAGTTGGATACGTCCAGTACCGCTGAGACATAGAAACAGCATGCACTAATATCGAGAGTAAAAATAAAAGTTATAACCTTATTTTTTGCTATATAGATCTGTCAAATGAGTTAAATAATCCTCTGTCAGTTAAAGTTGCATAGAAAAAATAATTTTCACTTTTTTTATTCCAAATATTTATTTGTGGCATCTTGATAAGAACGAGAACATTTTTACCCATTGTAGCTGGCTGGATATCATTTGATCTTAGGGTGAAATATTTTATTTTTAGAACATGCAGCGAGCATATTTTGCATTCCTTTTATCTAAATATAATACTTAGAAACTGTGTTATCAGTTTTTGTGGCTTGAAAAGTTAAAATTCCATCACATATTTCTAATAAATCGATATGAAAGACATTTGACTGTGCACCCTCTCAAGTTCCCACCATATTGACATTTAGGAAGAGAGATATTTTAATCGGCCTTGCGACATTTTAATATGACAGTAAATATTGACTATTTCAGAAAACCCAAAGAGCGACAGTGTTCTGCTTGGTACCCTCGCTTTTCTTATAATATTAATGTGAAAGGCGCGGAAAGTTTCTTGACAATGCTGACAATATCCAGGCCTCATTTTCCTGTTTTCGATAGCTAAATGAATTTACAGCCACAGACGTTCCAGACTTTCGTAATTTGTATCAGACTTTTTAATTAATGTAACCGCTTGGAGACGTTTCTGTGAAGTCGGTTCGTTATGAAAGGTTAAATATAATAACTAATATTTTTTCCATTTAGAAATGCTAATTAATCTAATAATGTTAATAAATGACCTATAATTAAAGAATTAATGAAAGTGTCTAAAAGGCTCTGCTGCTTGTGCTCAATAATATTACCTCTCCGATAAACACAGTATAGCCTATAATTTTGAAAATATATTTTAAACAATCAACAGTTACAATTAAAATGAACTGTAAAATATTAAATATACACGATACTGGTAATTCGATACATTCCTTTGGAGATGTGATGGGGCATGAGCTAAGGAGTAAATCTGGCCCTAACATACATTATGCAAAACTCAATAGTTTTTCAGATATTTCAATTTTTTTGTTTTTCTCAAAAAGTAGATCTTAATGTCCTAAAAGTTAATTTTCGAAAAATCTATTTGACATTTTTAAATTTTTTTTTACTGGATTACTTGTCCAATATTATAGATATCCGTTTGGAATGAAAAATATCCGGAAACATTTCGATCATGTGAACATTTAAAATAAAAACTTTAAAAATTTTTTTTTTAAATCAGCTATTAAATTTACCTATTAGGTTTTTTCAAAAAAATATTAACGTAACACGCGTATAAATTATTATAAAAACTGCCTTATTTTAATAGCTATCTAACAAGGTACAAATGCTCAATGTACCCTTAATAGTTCTAAGAAAATACTAGTAAAAATAACACAAGTAGTACGAATTTTATTTTTAGATAAACAGTAAAAAACATTTTAAAAGTAGAGTTTAATTCTTCATTAATTTCAAAGTTGTAAACTTTATTTTTTATATGTCTTGCTCAAAATGGGAGCCCATATTCCGTATACAGACACGGCAGCGTCTTCTTATTTCCGTCCTTGTTACTCTGGTTGTCAGATTATGCCTTATGTGTTGGGCAGCATCGACTATCCTTTGTCTAAGGTTTTCTATATTATTGACTGGTGTGGCATAGACCATCTCCTTCATATGATCCCATACGTAATAACCAAGGGGTGTTAAGTCAGGGTTTCGCGCTGGCCAAGGTATTGGGCCCGCTCTTCCAATCCAACGGTTAGGGAAACGTTGGTCAAGTAACTGTCGTACTGTCAGCCGATAATGTGCTGGACCACCGTCGTTCTGAAACATCATTCGCTGTCTGACGGCGAGAGGAACATCTTCTAAAATCACCGCCAGATCATTTCTTAAAAAATTTTCATAGATTTCCCCGTTTAAATTTTGAGGAAGAAAGTGTGGCCCTATTAAATAGTGGCCAATGACTCCCATCCACACCTTAATAGAAAACTTCATTTGGAAACTAGTTTCACGTGTTAACTTGGGATTTTCCTCTGCCCAATAATGTAGGTTGTGGAAATTTGTTATACCCTCGCGATTAAATTTCGACTCGTCCGTCCATAAAATACTTGTTAAAAAATGTGCACTTTCTGCATCTGAATTTAACATAAAGCGGCAGAATTCCACTCTCCTTCCAGGATCACCTTCCTCCAAGCCTTGGACAGGGGTATAGTGGTAAGGATGACATCCAACTCTACGTATCGTACACCAAACTTTCCATTGTGACGCTCCGGATAGTCTTGCGACTTTATTAGTTGAAATAGTTGGGTCTTCCTCAAAATACCTCAATATTTCTTCCTCATCATCTGGTTCATAAACGGGAGGAGCACCAGCGTCACTTCTTCTACATTTCACGGAGCCAGTTTCAGCGATATTTCGATATGCCGTACTGAATACACGTGCATTTGGTAAGCGGCGGTTACAAGATATCAGCGTATTCTGCATTGGCATACGCGGCCATGGCACAGAAAATACAATAACTAATAACAACAACTACGAGCAAAATCAAAATCTTCGATAACTAATTTAACAAGACCAACAAACTTAAGGGACACGGAGATTAGAATGTCAGTTAATGACATATATGCACAAACGTCAAAGTCAAGGACTGACTGACTTAAATGAAAATGAACGATTAGTCGTTTAATAAATTCCGCCACCAGCATTATCTTTACTAATTTTTTATTAGAACTGTCAAGGGTACATTAAACATTTCTACCTAGTTAGATAGCTATTGAAATAAGGAAGTTTTATAATAATTTGTACGCGTGCTACATTAATGTTTTTTTGAAAAAACCTAATAGGTAAATTTCATAACTGATTTAAAAAAAAAATAATTTACAAGTTTTTATTTTAAATGTTCACATGATCGAAATGTTTCCGGATATTTTTCGTTCCAAACGGATATCTATAATATTGGACAAGTAATCCAGTAAAAAAAAAATTAAAAATGCCAAGTAGATTTTTCGGAAATTAACTTTTAAGACATTAAGATCTACTTTTTTGAGAAAAACAAAAAAATTGAAATATCTCAAAAACTATTGAGTTTTGCATAATGTATATTAGGGCTAGATTTACTCCTTAGCTCATGCCCCATCACATCTCCAAAGGAATGTATCGAATTACCAGTAACCCTGTATATTCTGTTTTATGTACATTTTTATAGTAAAACTCATAGGATATAGTCGAGGTTAGGAGTCAGGATTTTTTGAGGTTTTTGCTTTTTTTGCCATAGCGCCAATCAAGAGACCCCCCCCCCGTTTTCGAGGTCGCCGCACAGGATGGTTGGGGTCCCACAATTTTTTTTCCTCGGCAAAGGGGTGGATATTTGATTTTTTTAAAGAAATTATTATTTCGTAGGAGGTGTTTCTTTAAGGGAGGCGACAGGTAACCAAGGTTGTATAACCAACCCCGGGAGTTGTTTTCATCCTTCGAAGGGGTGGGGAAAAATAATATTTTGTCGTAGGCCTTCCTCAATGCCTCCTACAAAATATAATTTTTTTTGCACCCCTTTAAAGGGTAAAAACAACCCCCGGGGATGATTACTCAACCAACCAAAATTAATTATAGATAATACGAATAGGCAGTCAAATAAGAAGCTCCAAATTTTTAACTGAATATTTTGTGCCAGTCAATTGCTCTAAATAACTGTGGGATAGTAGTTGGAAACAAGGCTTCACGAGATTTTCCATACTCACCATGTGTGATATGAGAGCAAAGCAATTTCGTATTATTTGGTTTACATCTTTTACATATTCTGAGATGGGAGACCGCAGTCCTCTATCTTTAGAAGGGTACTTAAAAATTGTACACTTTTCCCAAAAATATATTTTGTCATCAATATTTTAACCAAATTTGTTATATTGTTTTTTTTGACACATCCATTAAAATATGTTCATTAAAATACGCCTAAAGTATCCTCAACACCCTTCTCGACACATGAAATATGAAGGTGGGAACGTAAATAGCACCTGTCTGGCTTCTAACCATTGCAAATGATTAAATTTTACTGAAATTAGCATTTTGTTCGTTCACAACTTCACCGTTTAATCAAAACGAATGATTTTAATTATGCACAGTGAAACCATATAATTATATTTCGTTACATTTAGCTGTACAACAGAATCGCCCAATTAATGAGAATTGATGTAGAGGGAATATAAAATGTAATAAATTTATTGAATATTTGATGTTATCTGTAATTTGTTAACCCCGCTCTAATAATATAGTTTGTTGTCTATACGTGTTTGACATATTAATGTAATTATTTATTTATAAAACAAACGCATGAAATAAATATTGTATAAATAATTTCATTGATCAAAAATAAATTATATATTTATTTAAATACTCTGTCCTATAAGTTAACAAAGACACAACTCTACCAAAGGGTAGATGATTAAAATATAACACAAACAATACTAATAATAAAATTAAGACCTCATACATGCAGAGCACTAATATATATTTTTTTTGCTTACGCAGAACTAAAAAGTGCTGGTGAAAAATCACATAAAACTGAGAACTGGAGTCCCAGCGTTGCCAGCCCTATTGTCTTTACACTAGATTTTTAGTTGTGTTCCCTGTTTTCACTCTTTCTAGACTCTATTCACTCATTCATATTATTTGAATATCTCCCAACCAGTTGGATGTAATGGATTTTTTGTTGAAATAGTACAATCTGCAGATGGATATTTAAAAAATCACTACATTCACAATTATGGGTTTTAAGAAAATCTTATATAAATGCCAGTTAGGAGACATCTAATTAATGTTTCTGAATCATTTTTATTTCCTAAAAATGCACAGGATGGCCAAACATTATTTTTCAATTAAGAACATTTTAAATTGAATTTTCTCAATTTTTTCAAATGGAACACCCTGTATATTTTTCGACGATGTGAGTTAGAATTGAAAAATGAACATTTTACAAAAAATCCCTAGGGCTAATTGCAACCAATTTCGTTTTATTGAGTAATAATTACAAAATTCAAAAATAAACTTAAAAAAAGAGGTTTCTTCGAATAACTCAGTAGAAAAAATTATAATAAATGTTCCATATGTTTCCCATTTTGATTGACACACATCTCTATGCGCTTTTGAAATGAGGTTCCCGCTGTTCCTAAAACTACCGGTGTGTACTGTACTGGTATTTGTACTGTTGTTGGCGTGTCTTTATAAACAACTTCCTTCGCGTATCTCCATAAAAAGAAATCCATTTTTGTAAGATCTGGGGATCTAGCAAGCCATTTAGTGGGTCCATTTCTTCCAATTCATTGATGAGGGTAGGTATTATTTAAGTGGTCTCTAACTGCATTTAAATAATGTGGTGGAGCACCATCTTGCTGAAACCACATCCTATTTCGAATTCTTTCAGGGAGATTTACCAATAATTGTGGCAGATAGTTTTCAAAAAAATGAAGATAAATAGCTCCAGTCAATTTACTATCAAAGAAATGTGGTCCTATTACATGTTCTCCAATAATTCCTCCAACGTTTATAGACCATCTGTATTGGTTATCAACTTGCATATAAAAGTGAGGATTTTCAGAAGCATAATAATGGAAATTGTGCCTATTAACAAATCCATTTTTATGAAAAGTTGCCTCATCACTGAATAACAGTATTGAAGAGATCGGCATCATGTTGCATTTTACCTCTGTAGGCGCTTTTGAAAATCGTCATCAGATAATTCCTGGTGCATTTGAATACGATATGCATGCAACTTATTTGTTTTTAAGATTCGACCCACAGACCGTCTACTTATTCCTACTAATGAGCTCACTTCTCTTTAACTAACATGGGAATTCTCAACCGTTTCCAGCACCACAGAAAACTCATTTTCTTCGTTCACAACACGTTTTATTCTTTCACTTTTTTTATATTCGACATATCCCGTTCCCAGAAATCTATCGAGAAGGTTTTGGAAGCTGCTAACATCAGGAATCCTTCTTTCAGGATAACGTTGGTGATAAATTCTATTGGTAAGTAAACAATTTCCGTCTGACTCGCCCAAAACAAAAATCATATCTACAAATTCCGTTTTATTAAAATTCATATTATAAAATTCCAAATATTTTAAATTCAATAGAAATTGTAACGACAGATAAGTGTGATAAATTTCCTTTGTACACGACAATTTATACGAAACTGAGGTTTTATTGCTTGTTGGATAACGAAAACGGCAAAAAAATGTACAAAAACATATTACAGTAAAAGACCAGTTAAATATTATTTACTCATTTCAATGGGTTGGAAGAAATGGCGTCATTTCAAAATTGCATAAAGATGTGTGTCTATCAAAAAGGGCAACACGTCGAACACCTATTAAAAAATGTACTAATGAATTATATAACGGAACCTCTTTTTTTAAGTTTATTCTTGAATTTGACACTTATTTATTTATTTTAACGAAAATGGTTGCAATTAGCCATAGGGAAGTACTTACAAAAAAATTTCGTTTTTCATTTCTACATCACATCGCCAAAAAATGTACAGGGTGTTCCATTTGAAAAAATTGAGAAAATTCAATTTAAAATGTTCTAAATTGAAAAATAATTTTTGGCCACTCTGTACATTTTTAGGAAATGAAAATGATTCAAAAACATTAATTGGATGTCTCGTAACTGATATTTACATAAGTTTTTCTTAAAACCCATAATTGTGACTGTGGTGATTTTTTTAGTATCCATCTGCAGTTTGCATTACTTCAACAAAAAAATTCATTACATCCAAGTGGTTGGGAGATATTCAATGATTTAATGCTATTATAGGAATAAATATGGCCTAGAAAGAGGCTTCAGCAAATGTACTAATATATATAGCATTCCATTTAAAAAAAAAGGCACTTCGTCCTGGCTCGCCCTGTATGTTCGAAAGTAATTTCTATTTATAGACTTTTTTATCTAGTTTACTTGCAATTTTTTTAGAAATGTCTAGCTATCGTAGAACTCGAGATATCGGGATCCGATGCACTCTTACCCCACACTGTATATAGGGAGTGGATCGGCGCACGGAGTTCAGTTATGTATGAGACGAGCAAGTGATAAAATAAGATAGAGAACAGTAACTAGTTGTTGATTATAGTAGAGAGACTATAGTAGAATAAACTTGTAATTAGTGTGTACTAATGTGTAACTGTAAGAACTAGTTATTGTAATTAAGTGATGAATAAATATGTGGTTTATGAAAGTTCTTGTTCAATTTATTAAACCTACGTACAGGGTGTTTACTGGAGGGTGTAAACATGTAACAATATATATAGTACCGCCCTAAGTAAATTAGCTTGGGTATTAATAAATCATTAATTTGTAGATGCACAAAATGACTTTACCAGTTTTAGTACACATGAATTCGGGTGAGGGGAAGGAACGAGACGGATTTCTATATCTACGCAAACCAAATAGCAAACGATTTAGTACTTTCTCAGCTATAGCACGCATTAGATGAAGTGTCAAAGCAAGGTAATGAAAATATTTTCTAATTCGCTCTGATGTCACTCATACAACATCGTCCTTTCGGTACAAGGGAATAATTAAAAATATCCGACAGGTAGTTCACTAGTCCGTTTGACATCACGTCGATCCATCGCGCATCTATTGCGGTCGTTTCTCCGTATTCAAAGGAAATAATTGTATTCGTCGCGTGTTGGAAGTCAGCCATAGCGACTCATCGGCAGCAGACGTATCCACTCCAAAATCCGAACCCAGGTAACTTTAGCTCTTTTAATAAATCGTTTCATTTCAGAAAAGGTCCTGAGAAGCCGTTCAGTGATTCATTCCGTTCGACCGCTCCATGGAGGAGTTTTTTTTTTTTTTTTATACATTTATTTAACGTCGGCCTATTTCCGCTACTGAGGCCTAACACCGACGCCTGTAGACGAGCTACCCCCAACCAGGAATTTTTGCCGAACCTCTTCCCTTAAGAAGAGTAGGGATCTTTTACTTGCCTAATATTTAATAGACAAGGGACCGACGGCTTTACATCCCCTCCGAAGGATGGTATATCTCCTATACAACCCTCGCCTAAGGTTGTATAGCTTCCGCGCCTACACTGATATACAAGCCGCTGGAAGATGTGTGAGGCGAGAACGCGGTTTCCGTTGGAATGGTCACCAATCCAAGTACTAACCGCGCCTGCCGTTGCTTTACATCGCATACCGAAGTATGTACATAGTAAAGACGCACCTACGCTCGCCCCCCATGGAGGAGTAAATAAACTAAAGTATTAACCAAGCATCGTATATAACTTCTCTATAATTTTGCCGCTTTCTACTTGCTAATTTGAGTCATCTGGTACTATTACTGTCGTTCCACTGCTTGCCCTCATAACTGCATTTAATAAACAAGTAGATTTGTACATAATAAGTTTTGTTGAATAAACTAACATTACTTATTTATCAAATTTTGGGTTTTACTGTTTGTGCGCGAACGTCTAATTTTCCAAATTGACCCATTGGAGTACCGCTTCTCCACTTGAGTTACTCAGCCTCACGAGAAGTGTGTTCTATCACTTAAACTAGAACTGACGCTCGATCTAAAACCGAAAACTCATTTCCGGAACTCAAGCGTCGAAGAGTGGCCTTTTTTCTCCACGTCACCGGCTGACGTGGAAATAAACACGTCACAATTAATAAAAATAAAGGTTAAAATGACAATTAACTGTAATAAAAATTATTTTTTAAAATTTATCCGGTGTACGATAATATTAAATTTACAGAAACAATTTATTATATCTTATGCAGTAACTATTACGCCTAAAGCCACGAAGATTGAAATTATTAAGTACAGCATAAAGTAAAATTTTTCCACTGACATTATATAACAATAATCAAGGTGGCAAATCTAATACTGAATAACTTGCATACTGGGATAGTGGTTAATATGTTACACCCTGTCAAAGGAATTTGAGCAGATGTCAGGTTCGCATATCAAAATTGGGTTTAAATTAAATTCTGCAGCCCACATAAATTTGGCAAAATAATGTAATGCCATTTGAGATAAAATAACGGGGTCACCAGTGCCAAGGACGGTCCGTAACCACCAAACCTTTCTGCCGGTGACGCTTTGTCCGTATGGAGAATTAATTGCAGAGAGGGCCGTTCCGCAAGAGACCACTGACCAGTCGTTAGAGGAACGCCAAAGCGCTCTATAATTTATTATTGTTGGATGATATGATAAAATATGCAATCATAGAGCAGATAAACCCCGCAGTCTGTAATTTATTTAAACAATACAGTGCACAATCATTGGCATTTTGTATGATACTCGATCTGTAAATATTTACTAATAACACATACGCTTCGTTGTTAAATAAATGTAAATAATTTGAATGTTTGTAAGTAATTTATTCATGAAACTGTTGAGCTGAATTTTGTTTTCTAAATTAAAATGTTGCCGTGATGGGGATAGCAAAATCGGTTTATTTTATTTGATATCAAACAAATACAAAGGTATTATGAATTAGTCGAACACCAAAGCACATTTTTTAGCATTTAAGGTCTCATTTTTCATGTGGCTTGAAGTATGTTGAAATATTTGTAATAGAGAACTTAAAAGATTAAAATCTTTTCGAGATTTTAAAAATTTCAAAATTTAGTGTAAGATCTTGCCTCAATTTTGACCTTTCAGATCGTCCAGATGACTTTGGTATTTTATCTATTAATTTCTGGCTACGCAATTCAGGGTAAAGGAAGGACATGGCTTTTATTACTAATCCAGAGTGTAGTAGCCATGTTCAGGCCAATGCATTCATATAATCATTTGTAGCAACAGTATTAGAAAAACGAATAGCAGATACCTGATTGGAGGATTCTTCGTTTTTTGTGCTCTGAAGGATTTCTTCTGTGTATTCTTAGTAAGTTCGTTTCCTTTATTTCTATATGGATATTTATTTATTTATTTACAACATCCACCTAAATCTTTAATAGTATTTGGACGAGGAAGGATTACAGTACCAATATTACAATAATTGTAGAATATTACGTTACATTGCATTTAATTGCATTAAGCAAGAGTTTATTTTCTTTACGCTATGAATTTAATATGTTTAATTTTTCTTGAAGTAAGATACCATCATCTTCGGATTCAACTCTTAAGAATGTTTTACGTCATCCACGTATATTAAACATTTAGACTAGCTACGATGGCATTGAAAAAAATTATGAACAATAACAGCCCTCATACTGATCCCTGGGGAATATCAAGGGACTGAGTGAAGTTGGACGATTTGTATCCAAAGCAGTGAACATATTGGATTAGACCATGTAAATATTTCTGGAACAACATTAACATACTGTAACTTAGACTCATCTTATTTAACTTCGTAAGTAATAAACTATGATCCAGAGTATCGAAAGCCTTGGAGAAGTCAGTGCAGATGACGTCTACCTTACAAACCAGATTTATAATTGTTGTTCGCCCTTCAATGAAGCCATGTTACTCAGGTATTATATTACTTCCGACATGAAACGATAGGTAATTAAACAAAAGTATTTCGAAAGCTTTGCTGAAATTATATAATACTGTTATTGGTCTCTAGTTTTTACGTCCCTGTTATTATCTTTTTTTTATACAGGGCACGATATAGAAATTTTCCAAACAATCTAGGAATATCTGTGTTTTAAAAATTAAATTTAGTATGATTTGTAATGGTGTGGATAGTATAATGGTACAAACGTTTAATAGGAATGCCGAAATTAGGTCCGGACCTGCTGTGATTTTGGATTTGACTTGCCTTAATGCTTTTGTAACTTTATTCTCACTTACTGGCGTAATATATAAAATGCCATTAGTATTGTTACTTGTTGATGTATATTCGGTATCATATGTAGTGGAATTAAGGAAATTGTTAGCAAGAAAATCTGCAAATCCATCTACAATTTGCTGTGGAGAATCCAGTCTAGTCTCATTGTGAGCCATGACGGATGGAACTGACAAGTGTCCTTTCTCATTTGATAAAAATTGTTTTGGATTTGACTTTATATTCAGTTCAGTTCGATATATCGTTGATGAGCTTGGCTAATTTTATTTTTTAATCACTTCTTATGGTTTTAGAGATTCTATCAGTAAAATAATATTTTTTGGGAATAAATTCATGATTTGTCTAGACTATATGGTTTTAATGTTGTAGGTTATGTAATCACTTAAAGAGCAGTTGTGTATAAAAATTTGAAAGAAAAAAATTGTATTGCAATCCGATAACTACAAACCAAGATATTTTAGAACATTCACAATAGATTCCAGGAAAATTACTCATCAAAAAGCTACAAAAAGTCGTTTTCTTTGCACAAATAAGGCAAAAAAATTCAATTTCATTCACGGGTTCTGTGATGTCAGAAATAAGATTGAAGAGAATCATAAATTTTAAGTATTACTTCTCCACTAATTGTCGATATTGGAGGTAACTCTTCGTAAATCAGATATTTCATTAGATAATGCATAGTCCCTATATCCGACAAGCATAATATCGTTTAATAACGTTCATGTGTTGCAATATCGACATGTATTAAACCTATTCAAGATGAAACATGCATAATGTGCTCTACGTAGCACACAGAAGTTAACATAATAAACTTGGTATCTCTAAATGTTTACACAATTACCAAGTTTGTACTGATGTGATTATCCTAGATCGACTCAATACGAATATCGATCGTTTATTTGTATTTACACCATGTCAAATTGCATTATAAGTTGGGAATGCACGAAGGATTTCCTCAATCTTAAAATTAATAGCACCACCGTGAACTAAATTCAATTTTTCATTCCATTGTATTGGAAGGGAAACAAGACATTATGACGGCACATGCAATCGGAAATATTACAGGCGGACATACCCTGATTTTAGATTTCTTGCATAATATATCATTTCACACTGCATTTGATTTCTAAGGTGATTGAAGTACCTTTCAAATTCAAATTAAATGATTTTATTTTAAAAAATTGTATCTCATCTAATAAGAGAGTTAATTAAAAAAATTTACATTTATTTAACGTCGGCCTATTTCTTTTACTTGCCTAACATTAAATAAACAATGGACCGACGGCGTTACACCCCCTCCGAATTATGGATTTTCCACTACACAATCTTCGCCTAAAATTGCATGGCTTCCGCACATACACTGATATACAAGCCACTGGAAGATGTGAGAGGAGGACACGGTCTTTCTTGCAAACACGAAGACGTTTGTGGGCTAATCAGTAAACTGTTAGTCAGGGCCAATTACTACATCCTGCCTAAGCCCTTCTGAACTTAGTGTACACTTAATTTAATTAAAAAGTATTTAATACTGCTTTGTTCTTAATGTATTTTGTCAGAGTCGAAAGCCACACCCTATATATGTAGTTTTCTTGAAATAGCAACATTTTGTTTTAAAACGAAATGAGTATTTATTTAAGATAAGTAACAGAGTTCGTAAAACTTATTTAATAGTAAAATAATTAATTAACAAGGTTATGAAAAGGTAACTTGTCGACAACGGAAATTCCGACTTGGAAATAAATTAGTAATGTAAGTAATAACAGATAAAAATCATTAAAATTGAAAAAATACTCAAAAATTCACTTTAGGAAAATTTCGCGATGGCAGTTAGTAGCTTTTTTACTTGGCTCAACAAGGAAGCAATCACAGCGTCTCAGTTACAGGGAAATTCTCGTTGGTCGAAGTAGGCAAGCTTGGCTAAACAGACGGGACTAAACTTTTGTTTTAGAACCGAACGACTTACTAGTATATTGCTAATTACAATTAAAATACTTTTAATTGACTACTATATATATAACTCTTAGTGGGGACACCAGAGACTGAGTTTAGTTCACTTCTTGACTGACTTGATTCACTTAATTGACTTGCCTTGGGCTCGCTAAGCCCGGCCTTTTATATGCTTGGTAGATCGTTTCGTTTTGACGGGCCCTAGTGTTGCACAGACGTTTTTCCCTATTTTTTTTATGTCTGGAAATGTCCCCAGACATTCACCTGGGTTCAATTGTGCAATCTGGACAAAATTGTAAAATTTCGGAATGAAAATTATATGATAATTATGGCCATAAATAGGAAATTTTTGTTATATATAATTGAAATTTGAATTGAATCAGGTTTGGAAGTTATCGGCAATAACTGCCTGAATAACTTACTGAATATTAAACCGGCCCCGTAAAGTATTTTGAAAGTTGTTTAAGTTATGTTGATATCATATGAGAATGTTCCTATAGGTCTGCGTTGAAACGAAGTGGAAGTAAGTTTTGATGGCAGTGATGCTAGCACTTCTGGAAGTAAGTTTTGATGAATGCGGTGCTGGCACCTCTATGGGACATTGTGAATTGGAATAATAATAATAATAATACAAAAATAAACACTACAGAAATTAGACAACCCCCATTCCAGAAGCCAGAGGCTTGTGCGGTTCGGTATGCAGTGAGGTGCCATTGAAGGACACGGACATACAACGATATCCCCCAATAGTACCAGTGCCAGAGCTGGGGTTCGAACCCGATAGCGCGATACTCGTTTTGATTAATCGCAATTGCCACATCGCGTCTTAAGCAATGTGGCTATCGGCTAGACAAAAATGAAGTGTGTCTTGATATAAGAACGTACAACCAAGTTGGAAGTTGAACTGAAGAGAAAGATAATTAGTGAAAAATTTGTAGAAGCGAAATAAAATATTTTGATCGGTCATGTGAAAAGTAGTTTAGATATACTTTGGGTTCGTATGGGGGCGGTAGGTGTTTTTTAACGCATTAATTTATAACGTTTGAGCTGTAAAATGGTTGATTTGAATGTTTGAAAAACTTTGTCAACGGATTCGGGTTATTTTTGAATTGTCGGCAATTGGCGAATTTTTCAAATTTCGTTTAAAAAACTTTTTATCATAGTTTGGCTCTTTGAACTGAAATAGTTAATTATTTTGAAACTTTTGAAGTTATTTCTGTCTGTTATGAATGAAAAGGAAGGTGCCTCTTGTGGTTGTAAAAATAAAAAAGCTTGGCGTGGAGAGATTAAATTGAGACTCAGGAGGCCTTTCGTGCACTTAATTTTGATTTATTCGAAGTTGGGGTGGTTAGTTCTTAAATGATTGGAACGGCCCACATGCTTCGTCCTGTATATATTTCAGAGCTGTAGTTCACTTATATTTATTACTTAGGGTCTGACTAGCACTTTATTTAAATTTAAAATTTATGGCAGGGTCAAGACCGACACCCTGTATATAATTTTCTTGAAATTAAATACATTGTTTTAAATAAAAATTAAAAAATTATGTATTAAGCGTAAAAACAGAGTTGATTGTTTTATGTTATTTAAATTAAAATTTGTTTACACGAGACAAAATAATTAACTTATCGACACTTCAATTTTATTTTATTTTTATTTGGTTTTATTTGGATTATTTAAAGCTGAGAAAATTAACTTTTTGTTTTGTATGCGACAGCAGTTTAATTAAATTACTATTTTTACTTGGGTATCCAAGGAAATAGAGTAACTCAATTTGTTAAAGTTTGAGTTTGACCGGGAAAGAATTAAATACTGTTGGCGTAGAGACTGTTCGCAGAAAATAACTTGAGGTACCCAGATTACTAACTTGCTTCGGGCTAGTCGTGCTCCCCTATTTATACGGTACGATGGGGACTTGGCTCGCCAAAGTCTGGATAGAGCTGGATAGGTACCCGGTCAGTCTATGGGGCTCGATATTGTGAAATATTGCGCAATTGTTTTGAAAAATTTGAATTTAGGTCTCAAAAATATATCATAAATACGGCAATGAAAAATAGGACCTTTCGATATATAAATGAAAGTTGAATCTATATTAGTTTTTGAAATATGAGTGATAACTCTCTGAGAATATTGTTAAAATTGAATCGGTCCCGTAAAGTAATGTTGAAAGTCGTAATTTAATCCATATTAATATCATATTGAGAATGTTCTATTATAGGTGTTGAAATGAAATGGAAGTAAGTTTTGAGGATTAAAGTGAAGATAGCCGGGAATTTTGGCAACGGGTATGGAACATATGAACGGGAATTAAGTTTTGATATCGGCATTTCGGCAGAAAATTTTGATGAATGGAATGATGGTTTGAATGAAGTATGTTTTGAGGTATAAATAGAAGATGAGTTGGAAGTTGATTTGAAGAAAGATTTGTTTGTATAAAGTTTTCGGAAATGAATTAAAATAATTTGACATAGGGTTTGGATAGTGGTTTTAAAGTGAATCGAGATGATAAGGGGGCGGTATTTTTTAGGACAATCGTTTGTAATATTTTTTCTATAAATTGGTTAATTTTGATGTTTGAATGATTTTGTTGATAGATTTAGGTTCTTTGTGAATTATCGATATTGTATGAATTTTCTCAGAATTATTTTTGAAAATTTGTGGTTTTTAACTACATTGAGAGTCTGAAGGACTTTTTAGTATGCATCTATTAGGTGACCTTGAAGATTGATTTATTTTGAAAATTATAGTACTTTTGACATTAATTAAGTATATCGTTAATGTGTGAAACGTACTATAACACTTGAGACGGTCACCCACCTAAGTACTAACCGCGCCTGACGAATTTTGCCTGGTTTTCAGTTTTAATTATCTCCTGATAATTCGAGCATAGTGTTCAAATGGATTGGCGTTTTGTTAAAGTGGATTTTAGAAACCGGTATTCCCTCCTGAACTGAAAACTTCTGTTGTGAACGTCATGTTAAAAAAATTAAGTGTGGCAAATCATCATAAATCCCACGCTGACGGTGCTCTAGTTTTATCCCTTTCGTTTTTAGGCTAGCCTATGCGCAGCCCGGCGTTTTCACACCTCGTGATAGGCTCCTCGTTTATGTTGAGGTGTCTGCGTCAGTAAATTTAAAAAAGTGTTTAGTGCAAAAGTTTCTTAAAAGCGTGTAGTTTGTAAGTTTAATTAAGTCTGTTTTTGGATATGTTCTATTTTGTGACCTAATTTTATCTATCTGCGATGGAAGGTGTTTAGGTTAAGCTGTGTTTAATTGTCTTTTAGCCGAACCAGTCCCATTCCGCCATTCCGAGCAACGTGTTGGTTGCACGGTCGGTCCCGGGGTGGATTCTGGGGAGGCAGATGTAAATTTTAATTTTTAATAAAGTCGTATTGATTGATTGACTAGAACAATGCATGGGCCACAAAACATCGTGATTGAAAATAATAATTTATCCTGCGTAATTGTATATGTATATTTGAAAAAATATAAAATTTTAACGTAAAAGACTTATCCTTAAAATAGTACAGAAGGATGATATGTTGAAGTTAGCAGACATCCATTCGTGGCATTCATTTTATGCATTGTACCTAGGGGCACGATTTTATTGATAAATACTGTGGAGTTTTGTGCTTCAGCAGTTTGTGTTGACGGTTAACGTCTAGGAAGAACACGTAAGACTCTCCTTTGATGTATTGACAGGCACTGCGCTTTAAAGCCCTTTATATATATGGAATTCTTTATTATTTTCTCCTGCAAGTAAATCTGATCTAAAAGTATGGCATACGTACCTATATGTATTTCTAAGCTTAAACGTTGTTATCCGATCGTTATGCTTGTAAGATAAGATATAGCTAGTAATATTGCGATTCAGGATACATCTCGAATGGTATGCAAAACTCATTTATATCATACGCGAACTATTTCGCCGACACCTTTGAAAATTTTGAGCAATAAATATTCCTTAAATATATTCGTTAAAAATATTTATATAGGCACTGTGAAAAGTGTCTAATTTACTAGAACTGCTTGTTTCCAACCGTCAGGCAAATAAAAGCTTGTTGTCGGGCGTAGCCTTCCTCGACCACCAGCTTCATGCAATCTATGTCGTAGAGTTCTAGGCTCCTGCGAAGAACATCATTATTTTGAAAGAAGAGGAAAACGGACGAAATATCGAGATTTGTACTTCGAACTCCGTAAACTTTATCTATAGACTATTTACTGAATAGAAATATTGCGCCATGATTAAATAGAATTCTTTTATTTGTTAAGTGTAAGAATAGCTAGATATACTAGCTAAACTTCGCCCTTTACTCAAGTTACTGTGTATGTTATACCTGTATCTTAGTGTAATAAAGACGTTTATTATTATTATTATTATTATTCGTTAACTTTATTTGCTATTATTCCCATTCATCTAATAAAACAGTAATTTTAAATACTTTTGTGTACATTTGTGTATATTAAGGTACATAATAAAAACATTTAATATTGATTAAATGTCAGAACTACTTTTTCTTTTTAAGGTTAGAAATTCTTTCGATTCATATTAATTATGGACCAAGCGGCTAATCATAGTACTTTTTCTCTGAAGCGTTTTTAGTTTAACTATGTATAGGTACTTATTATAGTCTATGTTTGAGTTTGGGTGTCCAGAGTGTTTTCAAAATTCTTCGTGAAACACACATATTTCAGGCACCGAAAGCGTATCACCGACAACAAGCAATTCTGGACAACATCGATCATAAAACTAAAAATGATGTTCAATGTTTACGTTCATTCTTTTTTCGAAAGAAATGAATCTTCAACTCTAGATAAAATGTTAGCGGCTGTGGATGAAAATGAATATCTACCTCAATTTAAACGAAGTAGTTTGGTATGGGAGGGGCAGAACAATATGGAATTCGAGACAGGCTTTCATCTAGGAATTAACGACGAGGTTAAAAGATCCATCAGGCCAAAGAGGTCGCCTTATAGTGCTTCATATAGAATCTGAGGACGGTTCCATTGAGGATGGTTTTCTCTGCTTCCAATCAAAGAAAACGGTAGTCTACGATGAAGAAATTAATGGTGAAGTTTTCTAAAATTGGTTTCCTCAAATTCTGGGACGCTTGGCCGTATATTTTGTGGTTCTGATGGACAACGCTTCACAGTAGACCAACGGAGAAGATTTCCAATTTTGACACGAAAAAAGCAGATATAAAGTAACACAATTTTAGGATTATCTCTATATCATTGTGAATTCAATCATGTTGAATTAATATGGAGTTAAATAAAAGGAGAAGTCGCCGAGAATAATACTACGTTTAAAATGAAAGATCTTCACCCATTATTTCAGCAAGCTGTTGGAAATGTTTCTGCTGAAAATTGGAAAAAGACCATTCGACATGTATTGTGCAAAATGAAGAGAGATACATGTGGCAGGTTGACATTACAATGGACATTATAGTAGAGCCACTGTTAATTCATATGGGTAGTAACTCTTCTTTTTCGTTTGAATCGGAAACAGCTGTATGAGATGGTATAATTGTGAATAATTATGTAGAAATTATATTAGTATATCTTTTGGATGAAATAAATAAATAAAATAAAATAAATATAAATTGTTTCACCCTGTGTCATGTCATTTTCTATATAGAAATCCAAAAATTAGGTATAACCATATATATATTTGTTTTTTGTTATAAATAATGAATAATTTTAAATTTTTTTATACCTATTTAAAATTATACATTTTTCACCTTAATTTCTCAAAAAATATTACATCATTTTTGAATTTTCCTGAAAGATAAATTAATGGGAAATGGCTTAACTATTTGTATTCAGTAAACCGAGTATAGGCTTTGGGAATTGAGCATTATTCTGATATTCGAATTAATAGTGAGATTATAGGTCGAGTGGGAAAATCAACAATAATTATTGAATTTTATGCCGACGTTTCGAAAAATTTATTTTTTCATCTTCAAGGCTCACTGCAATTTATAAAACACAGTTATTTTCTTGTATATTAAACAAAGTTGTACTTAAATTACTTACATTCATAATGTTGTTTGTGTCTAAAGTACAGGAGTTTGTAACGAAACACGATCTCGTAATTATTATAAATAAATTTAAATTAATTAAAATACTTTTATTACAAGAGGATAAAACTTATTGGTAAGAGTAGGACAATACACTACACGTTAAAATAGCTGCTATATAAACGAGTTTCTTTGGTGAAATCAACCTGCGATATGATAGCTAGTGGTGGGGTGTAAAATGCCTCGCACACAAAGAAATAGGTAGGTACACAAAAAGAATTGGAACATTATTACTATTATTATTATTATTATTATTATTATTATTAGCGTTTAATTCATTATTTTGCTTTAAAATACTAAAATATATAGAATGTAGACTTTCTATATCTGTGCGTTTATTTACGCTGTTTTTGTTTCTTTCTTTAATTTCTATGATTTCTAAAAGTAATCTTTTTTTAAGTTACTTTCTGCACCTAAAATTCTACAATTATCAAAATGAAAAATGAGGTCAGGTTTCTGTAGAATACGTTCCACTAATGCTGTATGAGTAGTTTCATTAATATTTTTCGATGTTTTTATGTCATATTCATGTTCTTTAATTCTATCTTTAAGATATCTCTTTGTCTGGCCAATATAGACACTATTACAATCGGTGTGGTTGCAACTGATTTCATAAAACACATTTGATTTTCTAATTTGCGTGTGTGAGGTTTTAGTCTTGTATAGCACTGCGAATTTGTATTTTTATTTTTATACGTTATAATAATGTCATCATTAGTAAAGTAAAGTATTTAAAATTTCGTCATCTTTTTCTAGTAGAATTGCCGTAATGATATCATCGGCATATCTTTTATAAAATGGCATGTAAAACGATAATTTTGCACTAAATCGGCACAAACTGGAGAGGGTATTACCCATCGCCAAGCCAAATATGGTGTATGAAATCAGTTGCAACCACACCGATTGTAATAGTGTCTATATTGGCCAGACAAAAAGATCTCTTAAAGATAGAATTAAAGAATATGAATATGACTTGAAAACTTGAAAACATCGAAAAATATTTAAAAAACTACTCATACAGTATCACATACAGAAACCTGACCACATTTTGATATTGTAAAATTTTAGGGGCAGAAAGTAAGTTTAAAAAAGATTACTTTTCGAAATGATTGAAATTAAAAAAAACAGCGTAAATAAACGCACAGATATAGGAAGTCTAAATTCTATATATTTTAATATTTTATAACAAAATGATAATTTACATACGTAAATATAATGTTCCAATTGATTTCACCAAAAAAACTCATTACTATAGTAACTATTTTAACGTATAGCGTATTGTCATACTCTTATCAATAAGTATTGTCTGTAAGTTATTTGTGGCATCCTACGAATATTCTTTCCTTTTATTTGAGTTTTCTACCACATATATTGTACAATACATGTGGTAGAACACCCAAATAAAAGGAGTTTTAACCTTTTGTTAAAAAAGTATTTTAATTATTTTAAATTTATTTGAAATAATTATGAGATCGTGTTTCGTAACAAACTCCTTTATTTTAGACACAAACAACATTATGAATGTAAGCAATTTAAGTAACTACAACTTTGTTTAATATACTTACAAGAAAATAATTGTGTTTTATAAATTGCAGATGAAAAAAAAAAAATTTCGAAACGTCGTCGTCATAAAATTCAATAAGTGTTGTTCCCACTCGACCAATCTCACTATTAATTCAAAAATCAGAATTTAAAAAGAAGGTCGCTGCGCTCCTATATTAATTGAGCATTATATTGGCATGTCGAAATTCAGTAAAAATCTTAGGCGGCATAATGTTGAAGGTTAAGAACGTCGAAAACTTCAGAAATATCAACAAAACTGGCGAGGATTTCCTTACTTCAGTGTTGAAAATACTTCGAGATTCCTTTACATGGGGATATCAACGCTAAAAAGAGTGACATATGACACACAGATCTCTCCCTGTATACCGGCCCGGAGCCAACGCAGCTGCAGAGAACAAGTAACAGTAGAAACTTCATTTCAAACATGTATAGATATGTGAGTCATACAAAATAGGCCACATGTGGAGCACCTATTATATTTTTTCGGTTCAGTTATTTGAAATAATTTCTAATTTTTAAAGTTTATTCTTGAATGTTATTGCTGAGTAAATAGAAAATGGTTACAAGTAGCCATAAAGACCTACATACAAAATATGTCGGTTTTTCGTTCCTATATCGAAAAATGTCGAAAAATTGAGAAAATTCAATTCAAAAAAATTCTGAATTGAAAAATCATTCTTGGCCACCCCGTATATTTTTAGCGAGTAAAAATGATTCGAAAATATTACATAGATATCTCGTAACTGGTATTTACAAAAAAAAATTCCATAAGTCCATAATGATGATTGTAGTACTTTTTCAAAATGCATCTGCAGATGGCATTATTTCAACAAAAAAAATAACCATATCCAAATGGTTGGGATATAGTAAATAATAATATAGGAGTGAAAGGAGTCTAGAAAAAGGCTTATAAAAATGTTCTGATATTTATAGCAGTCTATTAAAGAAAATACTACTTGGTGCTGTACAATCGTCTTGGTTTTAAATATATGCAATAACTTAAATCTTCACTGTCGAATGGGGGCTGATAATTCCACTCTTATTATACTCATATATTTTAGATCTGTATTAAGAACAAAATAATGAACTTCAATAATCCCCAATGGGATCCCGCTCTCCTGACACAACAACATAAAATGCAAAATATATTTGTTCCGTCCACGACTTGACAAAAGGCATCAATCAGCTTCTAAATTGTCTGCCGTTTCTATATACAGGAATATTTTTATTTCGTTAGCAGGTACAGGATATACGCTCATATGATTTTCATTTTTTCCGTACGCTTTTTTATTTTTCTGCCAATATTTCTTTTTGCGCGTTACTTTAAAAGACATAAAACTCCATATACAGAACAAAATTTATTGTATATATAAAGTCGATAAGAAATAGCTATGTAAAGACATTTTTTTGTCTCCTGCATGTTTCAGCTGAACTCAAGATAAATAAGGGTGGCCTATCTGAATTCGTATGAATAGCTTCACGTCATAAATATTTCACATATATAAAACAAATATTATTTAATGTTGAAAACTGTTTTTGGATAAATCAGCGTTTGTGAAAAGATTGCCTTCATTTTCATTACCCAAGAACAAAAATAGTGATGTGGTTTCCCAATCTAAGTCTTTATTATCTATAGGGCGAATTGTTACATGACCTATGGCCATTTAACAACTTTGTTAAAACAACTAATATTTGTTTATGTTTGACACGAACTCGTAGCACTTTGATTTGGTTTTTGTATCAGAAATTTTCTTTGTAAAATTGCTAAGTTACTTTACATTGCTCTATTATATAGTTATTTTTGTATCTTAGAAACTCATTCATGTTCTGCTACGATTTACACATACAGAAACAAGTAAATACGTTGGATATTAATGATTATAAGATATTACATAACGAAATCACTTGGGCTACTGTAGCGTAGCAGATATCGTAGGGCACAAACTTAACCCGGATAAGTGATGTACGTGCATACGATAAAATTTCTCTAGCTCAAACTATCTCAGGGCGTTAAGCCCAAGTTTACATAAACTATGGCAAATTATTAGTTTACTTAACAAATCATTGAGGCTTCCATACGTAGTGGTTGCAGACGAAATAATGACAAGGTGGTCCCCGGTAAGTAAAAACAACAACACACTTATTTAGGGTGGTACGATACCGACTTCGACGTGGAAGAACTGTAGCCCTACGGAGGTGTCTTCGGGACAAAAGAAATTGACCCAAGGATGGGGTTGATTATAGCCTCTCCGGCCCTGGAACTTTCTACTGTGTGTGGATGCCCCGTCCGTGGGACTTTACTGACGTGTGTAGAAGCCCCGTCCGTGGAACCCTAAAGATATCACGATTTAATTTGCAAAGTCAGAAATGCACGTGAAGCGTGCCTAATGTGGGCAATTCAAATCTGACATAACCTACAAAAGAAATATAATTTACCTCACTGATGAGGGAACAATCCAACAAGGTTCCTCGAAAGCCACAGTTGGATGAATGGGGTCGAGTCCGCCTTTCAAGTCGACACGTGGGTAGAGAACGGGTAAGATGGCGTGAAGAGGTTAGCTTATCTTGTATAATTAAATATCCTGCTTCCGCAGTTAAAATTTACACACAACAACAAAATATTCCGCTAAGCGGAACAACAACAGATTGAGAAAATTTTCCTGTGTTGATAATTCCAAAATCCACCAGGATGCCTTGGATAAACCGAGGTTCGTAGAATTATCAACTACCTACGCCAACAAAAATGGTTGCCGTCCGTTTCTCTGTTTTTCACGTGCCGCAAGTGTATCGCCCTCCCGTGGAGAATAGCGAAATGTGTTACGGACGTAGCAGTTGTTATTATGCAGCCCACAAAACGCTAAGGTGTATGGTGGGTCGCATACGCTAGAGGTCCGCAACAGTTCTTTAACTCTAAAAAGTAATACGTATCTCTGTTACAGCACTACAGACATCCAGTTGTCGATACCATGCCTACAAAACATTTATGTTCATTTAAATTTCATTTTTTTTACTTTGTACATGTAGCTATTTCCTTACCTCATTTCATTCTCACCTGTTATATAGTGTATATTATATAATGTAATGTGTTTACTGGATCGTCACAATGTAGTTATAAAATTCTAGTAATTGCTTGATTATGTTATATATGCAATCATAGTTGTCAAACATCTCTGAATGATGTTTATAGAGACTTTATATCGATTCTATACCTGTCACTAATTTAATTGTGAATAGAAAACTAAATAGAAAAGGAATCCGGTTGTGCGCTTAAGACGCCCATCAACATATGGCGATAATCGTAGAATATTACAGCTTTAATTTTGTTTAGGAAGAATATATTTTTATTTTACAAACATTCAGGGTTAACAAATCTAGACACAATCCATATCAAAGCAGAAAGTACACCCTTTCTTATGATGCAAGACACAAAATTTGTTTCCATTAAAGTTCATTTACAACACATACAAAATTCTTGCATTTTCAAGCGATATATAAAAAAAAATTGACTATTATTGGTATGATCAAAGATGTGTTATATAAATTAACATAGGCAATAAAGCTGATCCTTGCAGCACACTTACGGTAATTAAGTGAATATTAATGGCCTTTAATTTAAAAAAACCGTTTGAAACGTAATTAAATACAATTTAAAGAAATCTACGCAGACTGTGCTGGAACCATAAAATGATATATTGGCACAAAGTGATGTAAAATGACCAACAAATGTTCCTAATTAGTTTTCCACCATCTATTTTGGGCGGGCCTACAGCGTCAGGCTACTTCGAACATCTTCAATCTTGTCAAAATTTTGTCAAAATTAAAAATCCAACACTTCCTGTGCCACAGACACGGATTAAATTTTCGTTATTCTGTATTTATTTGATGTATTAATATGTTTTTCCCGTAGATAAATAATTGTGTAAATATGTTGGCAAAGCAATAATGGAATTAATTAACTTCCCGTGCAGCAAAAGAAATAAAACAACATTATTTAAACTTCACATGACATGCGTACAATTCTATTTTCTGACCTAAGTATTTTAACAATTACTGGTTTATGTAGTTTAAACTGTGTACATTACTTAGAATATAATCAAGATAAATTTGCCAGCTGTAAAGTTGAGATAAACAATTATTCCTTAAAACCAGCTCACAGTGATATACCACGACGTAAACTGTCACTGGGAGCTAATGGACTTCTGATAATGTCCATTATTTGGGGAATTTACAGCTTTTCGTAAAGCAGTGAAAGCGATAAAATGTTTAAAACTAAGAACAAAATGACAAATCAATTGCAATACAGTTTATAGGTGCTAGATTCGTCCAGGTTTAGAATTTGTAAATATAAGTAGAAAAAAATTGACTTTTTTAAATCCACACCTATCTCTTCCTGTGCTATACAGAGTTCTGCTTTAGTAACTACCTTGGAATAACTAATGGCCGTGTGTATACCAAATAAAATTAGTTAATCGAAACGTTTTCTTGATTTCAATTATAGTTCAAGTAGGAATAAACTGAGACAGAAAAAACGTAACAAAAACTTTACGACCTCATTAAAATATCATTACTCTTTGTGCTACCTCGACCGACTCTCGACCGCAAAGCATCTCGCTCGTTTTTAATGTGCGGCGGGTTGTTTGATCATTTGATGTTAGGCATACCGCCGGTGGCCCGCGGCGATGATAATGACATCGTAAGGTTTTTGTTTCTTTTTTTTGTCTCAGGAAGTTCTTCCTTGGACTATACGAAGCAATATTTTTTGGAAAATATCTCTTCTGCTCTTTTTCATAAGTGCGTTATAAGCAACGTTTTAAGTTTGGATTTCAACGATAGATGGCAAAACTGTCGATGTAATAGGTTTTTTTTTTTATATACATTTATTTAACGTCGGCCTATTTCCGCTGCTGAGGCCTAACACCGACGCCTGTAGACGAGCTACCCCCAACCAGGAATTTTGCCGAACCTCTTCCCTTAAGAAGAGTAGGGATCTTTTACTTGCCTAACATTTAATAGACAAGGGACCGACGGCTTTACATCCCCTCCGAAGGATGGTATATCTCCTATACAACCCTCGCCTAAGGTTGTATAGCTTCCGCGCATACACTGATATACCAGCCGCTGGAAGATGTGTGAGGCGAGAACGCGGTTTCCGTTGGAATGGTCACCATCCAAGTACTAACTGCGCCTGTCGTTGCTTTACATCGCATACCGAAGTATGTGCATAGTAAAGACGCACCTACCCTCGCCCCTAATGTAATAGGTTGATTAACTATATTTAGCATAAAAAGTCGTTCAAAAACATTTTCTTACCACTAACAGTTTTATCTAAGTTGTGCTTCTTTACCTAAAACAATAAAGATAAATTAGTATTGAAATGGCATATTACTAATAGTAGTCGGGGATGTCTTTCAGAGTAAAAGATTTTTACTGCTAACCACGACTTTTACTACTGCTTAGATTAAGGGTCATAGAAATGACAATTTTAAGTTCACGAAATTTGTTACAAGAGTCATGTTTTTTTGACGTGTGAAGAAAATATGAAATAGTGGATTACAAAAAAATAGTTCCAAGTTTTATTTCACTGGATTTTTAACACTGTATATTGCTGCTTTTTAAATTTAAAATAATTGTAATTAAATCTATTTTGCTAAATGATGTAGAATTAAGATTAGTCCGTTTGTTCTTGACATATTGATAATTGAATGAAATATTTTTGTCTTAATTTAAAAAAAATTATCTCATAAGAAAGAAATATTAGAACGTGCAATTCATAAAATCTTCAAATCCAGCTTGACATCCATGATTGTCATCGATCTGACAATATACTACAGTGAAAATTGCAGCTAAAAGTACCTCAACAACATAAAAACTGATCCCTTGCACTAACAACCAAAGTTTCAAGCACGGACATATAGTTTAAGAATTCAAAGAGTCCTCAAAAATTGGAAGGGTGAAAATGTGGTTTTTGGGGGGAGGGAGGGGGGGCAGACATTTTTGAAAATGTACTTTTTGAAAGTAGAGATTGAGGAGTCGTTTTCTATGTTTTTGCATGCTGAATCGAATGAGACCAAAATTAAGTCGATAGGATCAACCCTTAATGAATAAAAATGGTTCTAATAGTGAAAAAATGAGAAAATGATAGGTAGGCAACTAAAATATTATCATCATAAAATCCCCCATCTATTCCAACCAAGAAAAATTTCTTTCCAATGTGGGAAAATGAAAAGCAATTGATCGAGCTGCTTAGAAGAAAAATCGAGAACAGCAACGTTGAAGTAAGACAGCCCACTGGAGACTCTAACTGACTAATAGTCCAGACAGCCATAGGAAAACACGATTCTGCCATTGTTTGTCAGGATACTGATATTCTAGTAGTATACGAAGAAGAAACTTTTTTCATCTGTAAGCCTTCAGAACCAACACATGCACATTAACACGCACTCTCTCACTCCTTTGGTGGTTGCGACACCATAAGTGCAATTTATGGAAAGCTTGAGACAGAACCTGGATTGCGCCACACCATACGCGTAATCCAAACAGCTACAGCAACTCACAGTGAACTACAAAAAGGCAGAGAGACTCTTTTTTGTATATTTATGGCTCCAAAGATGGGTAACATACGTTAGATGAACTACGATACGTAATGTCCCAGAGATCACTTACTAAGAATGTAGCAAAGCTAAAATCACTTCCTCCTACATCAGCAAGTGTTGCACAACATTCATATCGTACCTTCTATCAAGTACAGTTGTGGTTCGGGAATAAACTGAATCCACAACAGTGGGGTTGGGTTCGTCGTGGCAATGATTTGCACCCAATCAGGATAACCAATGATGCTGCTCCAGAGGCCATCCTTAAGTTGATTTCCTGTACCTGCATAGGAAATTGCTTCACTTCTTAGTGCTCCTGTGTAAAAAACGACGTGGACTGCTCAATTTTGTGCAAAATTTGTGAGGCAGGGGCCTGCATGATCAGTTGCACCGAAATAGCAGTTTCGTCAGACATGTTACCCATAACAGAGGCCTTTGATGAAGATTCAGACTTTGATGACGTCATTAGCGAAGAGTACAACATGTTCGATGAATAAAATACTTATTACCAAGTACTACATACTTCAGATAAAAATTCTGTAAGTACTACATCTAAACTGTACATCCTTTTTTCCTGTTTAATAAAATATCTTGCGTTTTATCGTATTTTTTTTATTAGAATCATTTTTTGTTCGTTAAGAGTTGATCATATCGACTTGATTTTGGTCTTATTCAAGTCAGCATGCAATAAAATAGAAAACACTCCCCACACCTCTACTTTCAAAAAAGTACATTTTCAAAAATTATTTATGGAGAATGTGATAAAGTAATATCAAGAACTTGCAGCACATTTGCTACTCGATATCCAGAAAAACGGAAACCATCACCAAACACTGTAATGCGCATACTGGAAAATTTTAAAAATTATGGCTCTGCCAAGGCAAAAATGCAAAGAAGAAAGCCTATTGTTGATCACATTGAAACATTGAAATAGTCATTCTGGCATATTTTCATACATTTCCAAGGATGTCATTAAGACAAGCTGCTCTGGAATCGGGACTATGCAAGGATTCAGTTCACAGAATCTTATTAAAACATAAGTTTCACCCGTTCTCATTCCATATGGTTCAAGGATTAAAAGAAACAGATTTCCTAAGGAGACAGAATTTTTGTGAGTTTATTCTAATAAGGTCTGAGGGTCACGATTCTTATTTGGGAAATATTATATGGACAGATGAAGCAAAATTTACTAAAAATGGACTTTTTAATAGACACAATTCGCATTATTTTAGTGACTCAAATCCTCATATATTCAAAGAGCGAAACTTTCAGGAAAGTTGGCAGTTCAATGTTTACTGTGCCATAAGAAACGATAGAGTGGTGGCATTACAATTTTATCAGGAAAATTTAAACGGTAAATTAAATTTTCTCTTCTGCTAATATGTATAGGTAAATTTTGTGTATTTTTTAGGTGAAAGATATCTGAATATCTTACAAAATTTGAATAATAACTATTTAAAAAATTAACCTCTCGCCGAACATAGAAACATTTTTTATCAGCACGACCGTGCTCCCCCACATAACGCATATTTAATTAATAATTATTTACAAGAACCTTTTTATGATCAATGGATTGCCAATAATGGACCTTTCTTATGGCCTCCTCGCTCGCCCGATTTATCAGTTCTGGATTATTTCATTTGGGAAACTATCAAAGATAAAGTTTATGAGAGCCCATTAACAACCATTGAAGATTGTATACAAAGAGTAAGAAATGCATTTCAAAACATATCACAGGATTCAATTAGAAGAGCTACCGATGAGGAACTAATCCGAAGGTGCGAAAAATGTGTCGAGGTTCGAGGGCGAAATTTTGAGCAATTATTAAATTAAAATGAAATCATATTTCAAATTGATATTATGTCTGCTATTTTAGTTCATGCCATATCTTCAATTCGTTTAATACGCATGTTACAATGTTAGTGTTATTTTGCGTTTTGTGGATATCGAGTAGCAAATGTGCTGCAAGTTCTTGATATTACTTTATCACATTCTCCATAAATAATAGACAAATTTAAAAAGTCTTCGCGGGTGTAATTTAAACGTGCTGGCATTTTTTGATATAAGATTAGAAACTGATTGTTTCTAATCATGGCTATTTTGATGAAATGATTGCAACAATTCATGAATTTCTAATAAAATCGCAAATATTTCAAAATGTTGTAACTTTAACTCCCACAATGCTACTATCAGAAAAAAGGGAATTCAATTTTACACAACTTGACGTAAAAAAATACCATTCCATTGTGTTCCATTTGACCTAAACAAATTTTCGCGGTTTGAAGTTGACAAAATGTAAAGCGAAAAACGGAACACTTGGTATGATATTATTGAATTTATTTCAGTTGTAAGACGTGCTTCTCTTTGTGTTCTTTTTACGTGACAAGAAAGCAAATGAGGATCTTTTACACGAAGAAAGTTATAACGGTTCTTGCAAACCGTTGCACCTGTCAAATTTTCTATAAAATGTCAAATATCTCTGAAACGGCTAGGTTTAGGTATAGGATATGCTACATATTTTCGACTCAGAATTTTATGCTCTTTTCGAGAACCCTAAAACATATAGGCTGTTCCGTTTGAAATAAGCAAGTTGGTATCGACTTCCGGTATAAGCGATAGTGTCAATTATTTTAGCTGGATTGGCCACACCGACATTAGTAATTATCTAAATTTTCAAAATTTTCTGATGCGTACTTTTCTCTATATCGACCGATTCAGTTCCCGGTGAGACACCCTGTATAGTCATGACCTCCTTAATTCAAAATCTCATAGAATTACATATTCCCTTCAATGAAATATTAAACATGCTCGACCTGTATTTGACACATATGGTACAACAATTTTATATTAAATTCGAATGAATGGACTACAACAACTATGAGTTGATATACTTCTCGTAGGAAAAGAAATCCGTATTTTTCATGCGCTTTTGTAAAATACTACGTTAACGTTATCAAAACGTTTTAACGATGTAGAAACTATTACGCACATTTCGTATAGAAAACTTTTCTTTATATCAAATTCTTCCACCTGACTCTCTTTGAGCTTCCGCGATCTTTATTGAACTTCTCCTTGACTTATTCCCCGAACTTAACATAACTTCCCAATGTCTTCCCAGAGTTCTTTATGTGTGTATACAAAACTTCCACAGCCGTTATTTTATGGCTCTCTCACTCATTCGTGTCGCGTGTACAATCCGTTACCACGCCACGTGACCATTTCTATCCCGTAGACTGGATTTAAATCTGCGGGCCGAGCTAAAATCCATTCAGCATTACTGTCGGCCAATTTTACATTGTCGTGAGCCGCGTGCGAGCTGAATCGCCGTATCTTACGGTATCTTGAGACTGCACAGCTTGCCAACATATTAATTTGACCGCAGAGGTAAATAATTTTGTTGTCCTGGATAAATACTTTTTGGTTACAGAAGAATTAAAAATAATAGATTAGAAAAAAATATAAAATTTTAAATACACGCTATGTTATGTTTTGGTTAAAAATTACCATAGCCGTAATTTTGAGACGAAAACAATTTTTCAAGCAAAAACTTTTCTTTCTATTTTCGTTACTAACATCGCATATTGACGCTTTAAAATGATATATATTTTACAGTAAATTCTGGTTCGTTAAAAATATATAGCTTTCCCGAAAAGAAGTTTCTATATTTAATTATATATCTTCCAGAATATAATTTAAAATATCTAGTTGCGGAAAATCCAAGAGAGCAATATGAAAACGGCGAATTATATTTCACGATAATCCTCAAAATACGAAGGCAGATTTTTATTTTCACGTCCTGATAAACAACCTTTGAATATTGCTTATAAAAAAACAAAAAAGAAATTTAACACACCCCTTTTGAAATATTATTTAATTCTATAGAAATAATTAGAGGCAAGGAAAATATATTTCACGTACCACGTTGAACAAGAACATTGAACTTAAGCTTATTTCATTTCATTTATTTCTTATACGGGTTGAATTAGATCCTCACTACTCACTGATTAAGTAGGAAAATTGAATATAAGTGTTCACTTTGTCGTTTTGATTTTCTTCAAAGCTATGATATTGCCAAATTGTAAAACCTAATCTCAATATATACAGGGTTACTGGTAATTCGATACATTCCTTTGGAGATGTGATGGGGCATGAGCTAAGGAGTAAATCTAGCCCTAACATACATTATGCAAAACTCAATAGTTTTTGAGATATTTAAATTTTTTTGTTTTTCTCAAAAAAGTAGATCTTAATGTCTTAAAAGTTAATTTCCGAAAAATCTACTTGACATTTTTAAATTTTTTTTACTGGATTACTTGTCCAATATTATGGATATCCGTGTGAAATGAAAAATATCCGGAAACATTTCGATCATGTGAACATTTAAAATAAAAACTTGTAAAATTTTTTTTTTAAATCAGTTATGAAATTTACCTATTAGGTTTTTCAAAAAAATATTAATGTAGCACGCGTACAAATTAGTATAAAAACTGCCTTATTTCAATAGCTATCTAACAAGGTAGAAATATTTAATGCACCGTTGATAGTTCTAATCAAATATTAGTAAAGATAATGCTGGTGGCGGAATCTATTAAACGACTAATCGTTCATTTTCATTTAAGTCAGTCAGTCCTTGACTTTGACGTTTGTGCATATATGTCATTAACTGACATTCTTATCTCCGTGTCCCTTAAGTTTGTTGGTCTTGTTAAATTAGTTATCGAAGATTTTGATTTTGCTCGTAGTTGTTGTTATTAGTTGTTGTTATTGTATTTTCTGTGCCATGGCCGCGTATGCCAACGCAGAATACGCTGATATCTTGTTTGTCTATGGATACTGTGGCGGCAACGCTGCTGAAGCTCGCCGAGAATATGGTCTTAGGTACCCTAACCGCCGCTTACCAAGTGCACGTGTATTCAGAACGGCATATTGAAATATCGCTGAAACTGGCTCCGTGAAATGTAGAAGAAGTGACGCTGGTGCTCCTCCCGTTTATGAACCAGATGATGAGGAAGAAATATTGAGGTATTTTGAGGAAGACCCAACTATTTCAAGTAATAAAGTCGCAAGACTAACCGGAGCGTCACAATGGAAAGTTTGGTCTACGATACGTAGAGTAGAGTAGAGTTGGATGTCATCCTTACCACTATACCCCTGTCCAAGGCTTGGAGGAAGGTGATACTGGAAGGAGAGTGGAATTCTGCCGCTTTATGTTAAATTCAGATGCAGAAAGTGCAAATTTTTTAACAAGTATTTTATGGACGGACGAGTCGAAATTTAATCGCGAGGGCATAACAAATTTTCACAACCCACATTATTGGGCAGAGGAAAAAGTTAACACGTGAAACTAGTTTCCAAATGAAGTTTTCTATTAATGTGTGGATGGGAGTCATTGGCCACTATTTAATAGGGCCACACTTTTTTCCTCAAAATTTAAACGGGGAAATCTATGAAAATTTTTTAAGAAATGATCTGGCGGTGATTTTAGAAGATGTTCCTCTCGCCGTCAGACAGCAAATGATGTTTCAGAACGACGGTTGTCCAGCACATTATCGGCTGACAGTACGACAGTTACTTGATCAACGTTTCCCTAACCGTTGGATTGGAAGAGCGGGCCCAATACCTTGGCCAGCGCGAAGCCCTGACTTAACACCCCTTGATTATTACGTATGAGGTCATATGAAGGAGATGGTCTATGCCACACCAGTCAATACTATAGAAAACCTTAGACAAAGGATAGTCGATGCTGCCCAACACATAAGGCATAATCTGACAACCAGAGTAACAAGGACGCAAATAAGAAGACGCTGCCGTGTCTGTATTCGGAATAGGGGCTCCCATTTTGAGCAAGACATATAAAAAATAAAGTACAACTTTGAAATTCATGAAGAATTAAACTCTACTTTTAAAATGTTTTTTACTGTTTATCTAAAAATAAAATTCGTACTACTTGTGTTATTTTTACTAGTATTTTCTTAGAACTATTAAGGGTACATTGAACATTTGTACCTTGTTAGATAGCTATTGAAATAAGGCAGTTTTTATAATAATTTATACGCGTGTTACGTTAATATATTTTTGAAAAAACCTAATAGGTAAGTTTCGTAGCTGATTTAAAAAAAAAAATTTAAAGTTTTTATTTCAGATGTTCATATGATCGAAATGTTTCCAGATATTTTTCATTCCAAACGGATATCTATAATATTGGACAAGTAATCCAGTAAAAAAAATTTTAAAAATGTCAAATAGATTTTTCGAAAATTAACTTCTAGGACATTAAGATCTACTTTTTGAGAAAAACAAAAAAATTGAATATCTCAAAAACTATTGAGTTTTGCATAATATATCTTAGGGCTAAATTTACTTCTTAGATCATGCCCCATCACATCTCCAAAGGAATGTATCGAATTACCAGTAACCCTGTATATATATTATGAATTTTCATCAGTAATACCTACTTATAACAGTATGGAATTAAAGTAAAATGGATGGTGAATATAATAATATATTTTTTCTAAGGAGAGAACATGATGTTAGGAATTATTTTGATGTCAACCAAACTGAACATGTTTGTAGATCTAATGACCAATAAGTTTATTCGTAAAGAAAGTTATTAATATGCTTTTCAGCTTAGTCTTTCCATTCAACTAAGCGCTTATAAGAATTTTTACTATCTTGCATGCAACTACCATCCCAGAAATCAAGATCACCAAAAAAATTATTAACAAATTTAATTCAAACTAACACAATCTGTTAAGGGATTGTCGAGGGAATATTTGTTATATTAATTGTGCATAGAGAGGACGTCAGTATCAAATATTAATCTGTAATTAAAGCACGCCACTTGGCACGTGTGTTAGTTGCCCCATCCGGAGCTAATTAAGGCTGGTAGCCAGTGATGGGGTCCCATGCAGAGGTCTTGTATTGCAGGCTGTTTACTAATTGCGCTTTCTTACAGTGTGTTTTAAAAATGTCTACGAAAACGTTTCTTACTTGGTTTAAGTAATGTTCAGAGTTTATAAAAAATGTTATTTTGTAATTCTCACAGGATACCCACACCTTTCATTCACTCATTGCATGGTTTAGCTGCCGCGAATTTTCATCGGTGAGATGTAAGGACAAGACTTCTCCTCTATTCGAAGTCTTTGTGGTCTCATATTATTGCGTTCGAAATGGTAGGACTAATATTATAAACTTTATGCCAGGTAGACTATCTAAAGCGAGTGTTTGATGGGAACGGTAGTTCTTCAATTTAACACAACTGCAGCAGTTTTTGTTAAGAGATCACATAGTTCATTCTTTCCGCTCAGTTTCTCATAGACATTTTTGACAAAAAAACATGTAATCCCTAGTAAATGGAAGTGACATTTGCATCTTGAAGAACGGGCTCTTAATCAGATTATGTTCTAATGGTACTATTGATAGATATGGAACGATTTATCGGCCCGGAATATTCATTATTCATGCTAAGCCCAAATCTTCAATATCTGAAGAAGAAAAAGACCCGGCTTTAATCAACAACTCCTTTACTAATAAAGCGCGTGGAATGGGCATTAATCCTGACATATTTGGCTACTACCAGCACAATATGTAGAGAGATATCGTATAAAATATACTTAACCCTATTACCCCTGAAATAATTGATATCATTCTTAACAGTATATAATCCAATGTTTTTGGAGCCGATGGTATAAATTTAAAAATGCTCAGATATGTAGTACCGTTCTGTATGGAAGCATTAATACACAAAATTAATAAGTCTCTCGACACTGGAGTAATCCCTAATAATTGGAACAAAGCTCTTATAACGCCGGTATCTAAGGTGTCAATGACAAATGAATTAAATGATCTTCAGCCAATCGGTGTGCTTCCTGCGATCTAAAATCATTGAAGTTCATGTATTAGATTGTTTAAAAGAATATATAACTAACAATAAACTACTTCCATCTGTACAAAGTGGCTTCAGAAGCTTCCACAGCACTAATACTGCTCTTATTAAAATAACAAATGATTTGACGGAAGCCATTGACACTTCACAAGTTACATACCTTGCTCTATTGGATTTCAGCTCTGCATTTGATCTTATAAACCAAGATTTATTAATTCAAAAATATTATAAAGTCAATGCTCGATTGTTAAACTGGCGGATGCATTACTTGAGCGATCATCACATCGGGTCAAATTGGACGTTGGACTTTCAGAAAAAAATCTTGTGTTCATAGGAGTACCCCAGAGTAATGTGTTGGGGCCACTTTTATTTATACTTTTTACGGCAGATATGAGGAATATTATTGGTAGCGATTGGTATATTCATCTTTATGCAGACGACATTCAATTGTATAAATCTTGTGTGCTTGAACTAAATAATAAATAAATAAATAACACCACAGGTAATGACGACCCCCTTTATCCCAGAAGGCTCTAGAAGAGCCTTGTGTGTGAGGGGGCTTCACATTTAGAGACAAGGGACATACACCCAATATCCGTGTATAGTGGAATAATCCCTCTCACAGTGTTTTCCACTGCCACGACCGGGGATCGAACCCGGAACTTTTGGGTGAGAGGCAAGTGCGCTCACCTCTCGACCACCAGTCATACTAATGTATAATAATAATAATAATGTATTGAATGAACTGTGTAATATTGTCTGAAAGTTATTTGTGGCATTCTACGAATATTCTTTCCTATTATTTGGGTTTTCTACCACATTATGGCTTACCAAAGACACATAAACAAAATATTCCTTTAAGACCAATTGTTAGTTCTATTAATTCACCATGTCATAATCTGGCAAAATTTTTACTTAAAATTATTGATCCATTATCTGGAAATACCGATTCATATATTAAAAATAGTAAACATTTCATAAAAAAAATTTATGAAAATGATATTCATGAATCACACCTGATGGTTAGTTTGGATATACTTAGTCTTTTTACCAATGTTCCGGTAGATGAAACCTTAAAAATAGTTAAAGACAGGTTGCTAAATGATAATAATTTGGAAACTAGAACTAAATTAAGTGTAAATAGCATAATGGAACTCTTAACACTGTGTATAAAAACAACCTATTTTCAATTGGACAATGAATTCTATCACCAGGATTTTGGTATGGCTATGGGGTCTGCATTATCACCAATTTTAAGCAGCATATTTATGGAGAACTTTGAGAACACACATGTTCAAAATTGTATAAACAAACCGGTTGTCTGGTGGAGATATGTTGACGACATCTTTGCAATTTGGCCTCATGGTGTCGATTTACTAGATAGTTTTTTAGAAAATATAAATAGTAAGGAACCGTCTATTAAATTCACATTAGAAGTAGAAAGTAGGAATGAACTACCGTTTATAGACGTTTTAATTAGAAGGGTAAATAATACAATTGAAACAAGCGTTTATAGAAAACCAACACATACTAATAGATATCTAAATTTTAACTCAAATCAGTCAATAAATATTAAAAGGGGTGTTGTAAAATGTTTATACGATAGGGCCAAAATAATTTCATCTAATAATGAAATATTAAATAACGAGAAAAAATTTATCAAAGAGGTTCTAGTACAATATCAATATCCTGAAGCCTTTGTTGATAGAGTTTTCATAAATGTTGAAAATAGGGATAATCAGGTACGACAAAAACCTGAACGTCATTATACAGCAATAATTCCTTATGTATACGGACTATCGGAAAAGCTATGCCGTATAGGTGACAAATTTGATGTTAGGACGATATTTCAAACGGGGAACACTTTAAGATCTATTTTAACAAAAACAAAACCAATAAACAGGGAGCAGAAATCAAAAAACTGTATTTACAATATCCCGTGCGAATGTGATAAATGTTATGTGGGTGAATCATCCAGACCTTTCAGTGTGAGGTTGGATGAGCACAAGAATTACATTAGAAAGAATGAAATTCAGAAATCAAAGATTTGTGAACATGCTTGGGAAAACGGACATAGAATAAATTGGGACTCGGCAAAAATTTTATCAAAGGAAACAGATACCAAAAAAAGAAAAATTAAAGAATCAGCAATAATCTTATTAAATGAAGATAAGTACGTATCGAATTGTTCTGTAGATATTTGTACAACCTGGCTACCAATGTTAAAAGAAGAACTTAGCAAACTCAACATTATCTAAAAGAAAATATCATCAGTTCTATGTTCTGTGTAAGTAGTAAGTATCTATGGAAATAACATAAACAGAATCTTAAAGCTGTGTATTTGACATACACAGCAAAATAAGAGTTCTTCCAAAAAATAGCTTTGAAAACGGAAAGAGATTACTTTCCAAAACGTCAGCAAAATATATTATTTCTGTGTTTATTCCGATTTATATTATTTGCAAAATTTAACCTCTGACTTTTCCTTTGGAGTAAACGTCACGGGCGCAGAGGCTTTTTTCCAATAATTCTATTATTTTGTAGATTCGGTGATTTGTTTTGAAGAGGATAATAATACATGTGTTAGAAAACCCAAATAATAGGAAAGAATGAACTGTGTAATATTCTATCCTCAGTGAGTCTTTGGGCTACAGACAATGGTTTAGTGCTCAATCCTACCAAGACTAAGTTAAAATGTGTAGGATCCAAACAGCTAATTAATAAGGCCAATGAATGTGTAAAAACTTAAGTTATTCCAAATAATACTATTGTGAATTTGCTAAAAATCTAGAAATCATAATGGACAGCAATTTAAACTTTGAAAATCATGTTACTAAAAAATTAAGCATAAGTTATGCCAAATTTAAAGCATTGTAGAGATATAAATCAGTACAGTCGCCTGTAACTAAATTAAATTTAACTAATAGTTTGATATTAAGTAATATGGAGTTTGGATGTTACGTATATTATAACTTTTTAAGAGCGCTCCGGATATAAGCCGGAAAGACGGTTCAATTTACTCTCATATAAATCATTATTTTAAAAAACGGCTTTCACTAAAATACATTAAAAACACATTACAATGTGGGACGATGAGAGAGAAAAAAGTATATATAAAAAAATATCTTTTTTCTTCTATTTTCGATTTGCGAAAATAATTCTTATCATCCCACATAGGTATTATTAAAATAAACATTTTTCCTGTTGTAGAACTAAAATAAAATTAGCCCTAATGTCCTCAAGTGTACTGAGAAATTTAAAGATTAGGTATAATAAATTTGTCCAATGTCATATTCTATTACATCTCTATCTCTCCCTTTCCAAGCACACCGTACATTCGGCTGCATCATTTTATTGACGTGAAGTCATTTACAATTAAAATTGGAAGCATGCATGACTAATACACTCCGAACAACTCTTAAGTAACGAATTTAAAAGTAAAATTAAGAAACGTCAGAACTCTTACTTTAGATATTCTTATCCCAATATAAACAGAACTGAACACATTACACCGCATTACAATAAACTAAAACTATTAAAAATTGAATATAAAATTTTGTATATGTGTGCAAGCCTATTATATAACATTGTTAAACATTCACTTCCTGAGTACTACCACAAAAATAATCGGTAAACTTTGGCTACTTGTGGTATTATATATGACTATTACATTCGTAATATTTATAACAATGTTAACAATGCTAATTTGTCATCGAAACAATGCATATCAGTGGCTATTTGGATGCGTGAAAATACCATCGGGTATTACACTAGTGGTCGAACTCAAAAATTAATTAAAAGTATATTCATCAATTTTACATTCTGATGTGTGAACTAGTTTCCATATCAGAACACAATGTATTCCCCTATTAGTCGTCAAAGTGAATACAAATAATTCTTATCAAATTTGATTTTCCTTATTGGCAAAAGCTTGTTTACTTATTTCTATGAAAACTACGTGATTCACCGAAAACTAATTTGAAAAAATGGTTTAACTCTTAGAATAGTCCTCCGAATACCATTCGTTGTCAAAGTTTGCAGATAATTTTTGAGGTGGTATCACTAATTTTTCCTTGCACTCGCAAATAGAACTCGTGCTTACTCGCTCGTCCTATTAATATTCAAGCACAAGGAAACATTCGTGATATCACCACAAAAATAATCGGTAAACTTTGACTACTCGTGGTATTATAATATATGAATATTTTCCTTTGTTTCTAATTTGTAACTAGTTAAACCAATAAACATTATTATCATTAATTTTATCTTCTTTCACTTTGTGAAGAAAATAAAAATATGACAAACTGAGAAGAGATGTACCGTGAAAAACTGTTCAGATTATTGTTTCTACCTCTTTGAAGGATATCTTGTCACATATTCAATAAATAAATAATTATATCGAAGTTAAACTAATTATAGTTGGCTTTTCACATATGATTGGGCTCTCTAATTTTCCTGTTGAATTTGTTAATTCTTAGAGGATGGAAAATAAGTTTTTCTCTGTGCTGAGTAGCTGATACATTAAATATATGCAATAAATTCCATTTTTAGCAATGATAGCGATTATTTTTCATTCATTGGTAAGCTTTTTTGTGAAACAGCCAAACGGCATATTTTCCAATTTTTTGGCAGTGACAATAATAGGTGCTTATGACAGTAAAAAAGCCAATAACAATAAACGCAGGACATTGTTTATTTTGCGCAGGCAATAAAAAGTTAATTTGCCTTGAAAACCAATTTTTATTGAGGACTCATAAAGAGACCAATAAAATGTTAATAGTAGTGCCGTTGTTGAAAATTGAATAACTGCGCTGGCTTGATTAATTTAATTACATTTCAAATTATTTATCATGTTCATGTTGTCACCTAATTAAAATCAGTGTGGATTTTGGTAACATTTACTGCACTTATTTTTCACGAGACGTAATAGGTAAATGACACTAAACTTTACTGTAATTTCGCGGCTTAAATCTTTTATCAATTATTGTTCTCTATTGAGTGTTGAGAAATAATTGTATAAAATATCTTTAAAATATTAAGTTCGTTATTTTTCCAAAATACCAAACTTTGTATTTTTATACAAATCTATCTCCACCATTACATAATAGAATAATATACACTGAGTCGAAAGTTGAATATTATTAATATCATGTGACTAATAACAAGGGTATATGTACCTATAAGAAATCTTTATTGAAACCTATCAGACTTATAGTATAAAACGATTTCAGCGACAAATATGCTGCTCCATTTACCAAATTGAGCCACAAAATGGCTGTCCGCTTCAGTAGATCTAATCGTGATTGAAACCTCAAACTGAAGTGTCATATACAACAAACGACTGTATATATGTCAGTCTACTATTGGCTAAAGAATTGCAAAATTTGTGTTTTTATTTCCTAGCACTATGGTCAGCTGCAAATAATTTAATGAAAGTTTTGAGTAGATTAAAAATGTTATTATTTCCTCTCGTTTCACTCCATATTTGTTTAATTTAGAATTACTCTCAAATGTATTTACATCATTAATATTAGAAGAAGGTGAAACTACGCTTACTATCGAATACGTAAAAGTAGTCCCTAAAATCATTAATAAGAATAATGAGAATGAGAATATTCCTAGCCAGTCTAAAGATAAAAATCAAATACCAAAAAACTGAATATCCTGACATTATGTCACTTTAACATTCATTCCATAATTTCGTGCTTTCATGAATTTTCTGAATTAATTATTGACAACAGTTTTCTATTATATTTATGTCAGAAATTTGGCTTACTCCCAACATACCCTCCTCCCAAATTTCTCTACCTGATTATAATCTAGTTCGTATAGACAGACCAATAAGAGGCGGTGTGGCACTTTATATACATAAACATAAAATTTTTAATGTAGGTTATGTAGAAAGTGAACTTGAACAATGATGGATATGTATTAAAACTAAATTTTCAAATTAGGTTGTACCATATACAGACCACCAAATGCCCCAATAACTTGTTTAGACAGTTTGGAACTCACGGTCTCGAACTTATCTTCTGAAGCTGACGAAATTATGTTTTTAGGAAATTGAAACATTGACTTTTCCGTCAACAGCTCTAGATTAAATGTCCTTGCAAATATACTTGATATTTTCAATCTGGAACAAATTATTTATGAACCAATCCGAATAGCTGATACGTCATCAACAATCATCAATATTATATGTTTAAATAAGCAAAGGGAATACTCTGAATCTAGCACCGTAGATATGCTAAATATCTGTGATCACTGTTTGATCCATGTCAATATGGATATCAAAATTGTTATTCAAGCTCCCTATAAAACAATTATTATCAGAAAATCATATAAACCACACATAACAGATACACTAAAGGAAGTGATACAGCTGAAAGATCGTGCATATAAAAAATATAAAAATTCCCGTTTGCAGAGATAAAGAAAATTACAAGGACTTAAAAAACTATGTTTCGTTTGCTATTCGTCAAGGTCTTGCACTGACGAGAGCCAACAGCTCGAAACTGTAGTCTGCAAGTGGTGTGGGACGACTGGCACGAGAGCTCCTTTAAGTAGGATCAGTCTTTCGGCTGGTGTTTGTTGCAATCGAGGTTTTGATGGTAATATGCAATTATTACACTTAACGCACCAGGCTTGTAATTCAGCGCTCGGCGGGGCACATGGCCCGGAGAGTAGATGTAGGATTTTATAGAGAAGTTTGCGACTAAAAATATTATGTTTTAATATTTCTTAAACTTGCAATATGTAATTTAATGTTAGGGTATGTTTGTTATTTCTCTTTATTGTTTATTTGATTGTTCACATTATTATCAATATTAATTTTTAATGAATGCGGACGCATATGAAAAGCTCTTAGTGAGATTCTACCGCCTTTTGGAAGAATGTTCAGTATTATTGCATTAATGATACTATTTAAGCATTAATATTTAGTTCTTGTATTTGCATAGATAATTTAATTATTTCCAATAAATATTATTATTATTATTCCATACCTAATAATGGATTCCTCTAAAGCTGCTATAGCGGATATATGTGATAATCAAGGTTTTTTCGCTTAATCTGTCCCTTAATTGATAAAATTTGTATATTAATCGTCTTAGCCTTTTCACGACATAATCTATATATTTGTCCCATCTTAGATGATGATCGACAGCTATACCTAAATATTTTATGTTATTCAATCTATATATCGATGGACAATCACATATATATGGTTTGTTAATGCATGTTGTTCTGAATAAACAACTTATCTTTGCCTGTTTGGTTACTAACTTTTAGGGTGAATGTCATAGATTTTTTTTTTACATTTAGGTTAAGACGATTAGCATTCAACCAAATTTTCATTTTCTTAAGGCCGATTTCGGCATTGGCGAATACGTCCTCCCAAAATTTTCCCTAAAATAGCAGTGCCGTGTCATCAGCATAGGAGAAAACATCATTATCGGATCGTATCTAATATGCTGTTAATATATAATAAAAATAGAGTAGGCCTTAGTATCGTTCCTTGGGGGACGCCAGTGGTTATGATTTTAGAATCGCTGAGAGTTCCATTTATTTTTAATTTTTGTTTCCTATCTGCTAAGTAATCTTCAAATATCTCTAGCCCATGCCCCCCTGATTCTTATTTTGGTGACTTTACCTATTAGAATCTCATGACCAACTGTATCAAAGGCTTTAGCGAAATCCAGAAATATAGCAAGACATTTTTTATCATTGTCCATACCGTATACCACTTTTTTTTACTAACTCTACAACACCATCTTCTGCACTTAAATTAGGTTTAAATCTAAATTGTCTATTATTTAGTATTTTGCTGTTATCTAGTTAATTATTTAAACGTTTTTTAAGGCAGTTTTCAAAATTTTATGCAAAGTTGATAATGAGCGAGATTGGTCTGTAATTTGTTAATAGATTTTGTAATTTTTCTTTATTACCTGGTGGCGAGAGTTCCTTCGGAACTTATTTCACCCACCAGTGAATATAGAAGTTTAACTTAAATACAGTACCTTGTACAGATGAGCTAATATCTCGATGTTCACTGAGGCTGCTGGTAAATATCTATACAAATATACTGGCCACGGCTAGACAGTTGTTCTAGGAGGCAAAGGATCGTGAACAAGGATGGTAAACCACTTACTGGAGTACGATACTTAATGGGATAATTTAGAGATGCTGGGGCGCCAGAGCTATAGGAGCTCAGAAAGATAAATAGGATAGAAACACACGAGATAAAATAATAGATTTAATCTCGTAATAAAAGATATATAACCACACAGTAATCACAAGCTTCAAAAAAATATTCTATAAGTGTGTGAGCAAACTACAATAATATTTAAAAAAACAAACTACTATATGACTTAAAAGAACAAACTACAATAATAAGCAAAAGCAAACTACAAGGATAAAAAAACAAACTATAATATGCAAGAAAAACAAACTACAATAATAAGCAACTACTCAGACATTGCGTTATAGTAACTATTAAAATAAAAAAATATTAAGTGAAACTTTCGCTACCACTAAATAAGGTAATGTCATTGACACACGATATCTACTTATAGATTTTTAATCCAATATTTCACCGATTGAACACTATGTACTCTTATCCCACTGAGGGCCTACAAATTGGTACTCTCTAGTTTTAAAACTTATTCCTTTTCCAGAACCAGGAATGTCGACACCGACTAAAAGTTATTAAAACACAAAACTACGGTCCACATAGACATGTATAGCCAAGCTATAACTTTGTGCTAGCTAGACACAAAATAAATCTACCTAAAGAAAAAAATTAATCGTTACCAAGAACAAAATTTCTTACACAGAAATTACTTTAAGTAGAGCTTTGTGGTACCAATAATAAAAAAATATGACACATACAGTACACGGTGAAATATAGGTGTTTATCTTATATATCGAGCAAAGTTGAATAAATGCTAATGCAGTTGCTAGGATAAAGTTAAAAAAATACACAAAAAATAAGGCAAACTACAAAATACACTCTTCGTTGGGAACCTGGTGTCCGGTAAATGTATTTGACAGGGAATTTAAGCAATCATGTACGCAAAAAGTGAGGTTATGGGAATACTTATCTTTTGTCTGTCGGTCTGCAATTGGACTATGCCTGAATTTTCCTTACTTTGTAATGAATGAATAATGTGTAGGAATCCTCCACGAGGCCACCGACTAAATTCCGTTTTTTTCTTTAAAAAAACCAGACTTCCGACAATGGCTACCCAGCTATCGGGCGATTAATACATTATTCAACTCGAATTCCTCCAACTAGATAATATAGTCTTCAGGTCTTTAAGCGTAAACTCGAATATTGAATTGCCACATGTATATTAGTACTAGTATAATTGCAAATGATTCCTTTATAATCTAACTGCAGAATATTTTAACTGCAAAATAATAATTTACTTGCACCATAATGATGATGATAATAATGATAATAATTCAACCAGAATGTCTAAAACAAAAAAATAGAGACTATTAGAATAACAGCTACTCGATTTAATAAAATTTGTCTTGCCACGAGGACGGTCTCCAACCAAGATAATTGAATTATGAGATTATAAGTACAAGCAACTGCTTCGCTTGAGGTTTCAACGAAAAAGAAAGTGTCGTGGTAGCCCGCTTCAAAATTGAAGGTCAATTACCGACACATTTGCGTACTACAAGTAGGTGTAAGCATAGATCTATATTTCAAGAGACGTACCCTTCAGTGAGCTGTTATTCGAATGCACTAAATTTAGACTCTATTATTTTAAATGACAATTGAACGATAAAGAAACTATAGACATTCTGTTGACGGCTACTACTTCATTAGTTTGCAGCTCTACGTTACTAAAATGTACGAATTAACAGTTGTAACTGAGATAAGATTATCTCGTTACAATTTTTTCATCTGATTTGTGAACAGGAGTAATTATAGCCTCCTTCCACACCTCTGGTATTTTTGCGACCAAGAATATATGAAATAAATGCTTCATATATGGAAGGATAAAAAGATAGCTACTAATAAAGATAACATTTCCTGTCGAATTTCTCTGTGCCTCGAAAACCTTAAATAAATATAAAACGTAACAATAGTCAGTTTAGATTGCTCTAAATATTATTATTTCAGTTATGCGTTTGTGATACGTATTCCTACTTTTTAGAAATACGTCCCCCAGCACATTATCAAGTTCTGATTGAGGAAATTCTCCATTTCCTTAAAAACTCTCGTTAATCTGTAAAGCGAACAAGAAACGTATTTTATTGTTTGTTTGTATTTCTAAATCTCCGTACATCTCAAGAGAGACAGACAGGTACTTGTGGATTTATACAAGGAAACACAATCAAAAAGAGGAGCAAAGTTCTTTTTCTGATTTAAAATGTCGTTTGAAATTCTTTTAATGTCGGCCTTTGTAAGAGGGTCTGCTTGTTTTATTGCCGAGGCATAGAAGTTATTTAGAGTTTCGGCTGTGTGTATATGGAGAAAAAGTTGGGGGCATGAGAATATGGTGAAGTGATTTATTTTAACGGTGCCAAGTATTTGAGGAACTTGTTCTTGGTAAAAGGTAAGTTGAGATTAATGTCATCTTAATTGTCGTCAGTGTTTCTTTTTCAAGTAAAAATCCCTTGAAACGTTTAAAACTTTGTTTTAAGTTGGTAACAATCTTATTTATCATAGCTATAACCGAAGATCACGCTAACGGAGGATCGTGGGCGGTGAAACAGTAAAGTCTTTTATCACTTACGATACCATGCCGTGATCTCGCGTTTATTTTGTCAGTAATACTTAAATTCAAGAAAAGCCTAAATTTTATAACGAAAAAATTAATTCGTGGATAATTTTGATTTATTGCCATAATAAATCCTGAATTACTACTACCTTCTAAAATCATTTTGGGAGTGTAATTAATATCTAATTAAAAATAAATAGATAGTAGAAATTCAATGGAGCAGACATACCTGCTTTTATGAAAAATAATACACTTTACAACTAGTAATTTCTTATACAAAAAATACTTAACACAAGAAACATGCCTAGATTAAAAAATATATAAAATACAATAACACACATTAAAAACTATTTGTAACAGGTATTTAAGTTTAATATTTAATATAATAATATTCATCTATAGTGTAGAGTTTCCATCCTAACAGCAGTTTTTTAACCTTTTTTCTTAAAACCATTTTGCTATTTATATCTTTTATAGAATCGGGACGTTTATTATATACAGGGTGTCTCACCGGGAACTTAATCGATCGATATAGAGAAAGAAGTACGCATCAGAAAATTTTGAAAATTTAGATAATTACTAATGTCGATGTGGCCAATCCAACTAAAATAATTACAAGTAGCTGGCACTTCCGCTTATACCGGAAGTAGATACCAACTTGCTTATTTCAAATGGAAAACCCTATATATTTTATGGTTTTCGAAAAGAGCATACAATTCGAGTCGAGTCGAGTATATGCAGCATATCCTATACCTAAACCTAGCCGTTTCAGAGATATTTGACATTTTATAGAAAATTTAACAGGTGCAACGGTTTGCAAGAACCGTTATAACTTTCTTCGTATAAAAAAATCCTCATTTGCTTCTTGTCACATAAAAAGAGCACAAGGAGAACTACGTTCTACAACTAAAATTAATTCAATAATATCATACCAAGTGTTCCGTTTTTCGCGTTACATTTTGTCAACTTCAAACCGCGAAAACTTGTTTAGGTCAAATGGAACACTCTGTATTTTTTTACGTCAAGTTGTGTAAAAACGAATTCTCTTTTTTCTGATAGTAGCATTGTGGTGGTTAAAGTTACAACTTTTTGAAATATTTGCTATTTTATTAGAAATTCATAAATTGAGTAGAAACAATCAGTCATTATCTTATGTCAAAAAATGCCAGCGCGTTTAAATTACACCCACGAAGACTTTTTAAATTTGTTTATTATTTATGGAGAATGTGATAAAGTAATATCAAGAACTTGCAGCACATTTGCTACTCGATATCCAGAAAAACGGAAACCGTCACCGAACGCTGTAAAACGCATACTGGAAAATTTGAAAAATTATGGCTCTGTCAAGACAAAAATGCAAAGAAGAAAGCCTATTGTCGATGACGAAAACATTGAAATAGTCATTCTGGGATATTTTCATGCATTTCCAAAGATGTCATTAAGACAAGCTGCTCTGGAATCGGGACTATGCAAGGATTCAATTCACAGAATCTTATTAAAACATAAGTTTCACCCGTTTTCATTCCATATGGTTCAAGGATTAAAAGAAATAGATTTCCTAAGAAGACAGAATTTTTGTGACTTTATTCTAATAAGGTCTGAGAGTCACGATTCTTATTTGGGAAATATTATATGGACAGATGAAGCAAAATTTACTAAAAATGAACTTTTAATAGACACAATTCGCATTATTGGAGTTACTTAAATCCTCATATATTCAGAGAGCGACACTTTCAGGAAAGGTGGCAGTTCAGTGTTTACTGTGCCATAAGAAACGATAGAGTGGTGGCATTACAATTTTATCAGGAAAATTTAAACGGTAAATTAAATTTTCTCTTCTGCTAATATGCATAGGTAATTTTTTTTTTTTAGGTGAAAGATATCTGAATATCTTACAAAATTTGAATAATAACTATTTAGAAAATTTACCTCTCGCCGAACATAGAAATTTTTTTTATCAACATGACGGTGCTCCCTCACATAACGCATATTTAATTAATAATTATTTACAAGAAACTTTTTATGATCAATGGATTGCCAATAATGGACCTTTCTTATGGCCTCCTCGCTCGCCCGATTTATCAGTTCTGGATTATTTCATTTGGGGAACTATTAAAAACAAAATTTATGAGAGCCCATTAACAACCATTGAAGATTGTATGCAAAGATTAAGAAATGCATTTCAAAACATATCACAGGATTCAATTAGAAGAGCTACCAATGAGGAACTAATCCGAAGGTGCGAAAAGTGTGTCGAGGTTCGAGGGCGGAATTTTGAGCAATTATTAAATTAAAATGAAATCACATTTTAAATTGATCTTATCTTTGCTATTTTAGTTCATGCCATATCTTCAATTCGATTAATACGCGTGTTACAGTGTTAGTGTTATTTTGCGTTTTTGTGGATATCGAGTAGCAAATGTGCTGCAAGTTCTTGATATTACTTTATCACATTCTCCATAAATAATAAACAAATTTAAAAAGTTTTCGTTGGTATAATTTAAACGTGCTGGCATTTTTTACATAAGATAATAACTGATTGTTTCTAATCATGGCTATTTTGATTGAACGATTACAGCAATTCATGAATTTCTAATCAAATCGCAAATATTTCAAAAAGTTGTAACTTTAACTCCCACAATGCTAATATCACAAAAATGGGAATTCAATTTTACACAACTTGACGTAAAAAAATACAGAGATGTTCCATTTGACCTAAACAAGTCTTCGCGGTTTGAAATTGACAATATGTAACGCGAAAACCGGAACACTTGGTATGATATTATTGAATTTATTTCAGTTGTAGAACGTAGTTCTCCTTGTGTTCTTTTTATGTGACAAGAAGCAAATGGGGATCTTTTACACGAAGAAAGTTATAACGGTTTTTGCAAACCGTTGCATCTGTCAAATTTTCTATAAAATGTCAAATATCTGTGAAACGGCTATAGGTATAGGGTATGCTACATATTTTCGACTCAGAATTTTATGCTCTTTTGGAAAACCCTAAAATATATAGGGTGTTCCATTTGAAATAAGCAAGTTGGTATCGACTTCCGGTATAAGCGGAAGTGCCTGTAATTATTTTAGTTGGATTGGCTACACCGACATTAGTAATTACCTAAATTTTCAAAATTTTCTGATGCGTACTTTTCTCTATATCGATCGATCCAGTTCCCGTTGAGACACCCTGCATAATTCGTTAGTTTGTTTCTTATGGTCGTTGAAAAGGCGTTGCGCATAATGTAGAATATGGTCAAATTTTTTTATACTGTATATTAAATGAATGCAAGAATTTTGAAGTTTTTGAATTCTATTTTTGTCAAAAGAAACTAGGCAAGGCCCATAGAGAAAATCGCAATAGTTAAAATTAGATAATACAAGTGAATCACACAACATTATTTTAAGTGGCGATTGGCATATAATGATTTTAAAGATGCAAACATTTTTGAAGTTGTCTTTTAACATGATCTGAAGTCGCTGTCAAAAATGATGCCTAATTTTTTATTGAATTAATAATCGGTACAGGAGTGTTATCAATAGTTAGGTTTAAGTTTTCCTTAAGGCTGTGAATATGATTTTTATTTCCAAACAACATAACACCAAATTTAGAGGGGTTAAGTTTCAAATTATGCTCAAAGGCAAGCTGATTAATTAAATTTAGATCATTATTGATGAGGCTAGAAGCGAGGGTATAGTCACTATGATCAAAATGTATGCATGTCATAGACATATGCTTGTACTTTTACATGCTCCTAAAGATGTTAGTGTATCGAAAGTATAAATCAGAAATAATAAAGGTTCAAAGTCAGAAACCTGAGGAACACCTGCATAAATTCGAGTATTTGGTAAATATATACAATTGTAAAAAAATTCTGCGATCTTCTAAGTAAATACGAGTAGATAAGATTTGCAAATGAAGTATTAAAACTATATTTCAATTTAGCACAAATAATCTGATGGTTAATGGCATCAAACGCCTTTCAGAAATCAAGTAGTACCAGCCTACTATCCAGTTTATTATCGTATGCTTGTAAAATGCCATTGGTAACATTAACTAGAGCTGTTGCAGTACTTACTCCCTTCCTAAACCCACACTGACTATCAAGTAAAATATTAGAAGTTATGTAATTATAAATTTGTTCAGACAAATTTTTTTTTTAAATTTTTGATACTACAGGAAAAATAATTATATCTGAAAAAAATGCGGGATTAGCTATTTTTGGTAATGGTTTACTTATGGAAATTCTCCAATAATCATGAAAGTAATTGGTTTCAATACAGCAATTGATGATGCGGGTTATATATTTATCAATAAATGAACTGCAATACTTAAGCATTACAGCCGAAATATTGTCCACGCCAAGGACATTTGACTTAAGACTGCTTATCATTTTGTTCACGCTTTCGACAGTGGTTAAGCTAAATGAGAACTGGTTATATTACCATAAGTGCTATTGGTAACAACTATCAGTGATATTTTGTAAAAAGGGAGAAAAATAATTGCTGATCTCGTCAGGCTCAGCCAACTGTTCAGGTAAAGCGTATGTTTTATTAGAGCGTACGTTTAAGTTCTTTAGAGATGACCACGTTTTTCGGGCCAGTTTGTTTAAATCTTTGTAAAGCAAGATCCCTTTCTTTCATAAGTAATCTTAAATTAGGAGTAAGCCAAGTAGCATAAGGTGTTTTGACACTAACTTCTTTTACAGGGGCATTTTTATCAAATGTTGATAATATGAACTGATTTAGTAAACTTATTTTATTATCAATATTATTTTCTCAAATAAGTTGGTACCTACCAAGATAAATTACATATATTAATGCATATTAAAGCTCTGAAACGAACGTATTTTAATAAGTTTAGGTTGCATTTTAAAGTTTGGAACTACCAGTTCACAGAAAACTAACCTATGATCACAGATAACGTCCCAAATGATTTAACTATATCAGTATTTGAGGCAAAAAGTGGATATATAAGCGTGCTGTTGAAATGCGTAATTCTCGTAGGCTCGTTTAAGATTTGTGTTAAATTGAAACACTGAAACTACAAGTTAACAGGATTCTCATAATTAAAAAAAATTATATTTAAATCACCAAGGCATATCACCTTATCAAATAATGGACATAACTAAGAGAAAAGCTGATCAAAATCATTAATATAATTATTGATATTTGTGTTTCGAGGTCTGTAAAATGCACCAATCGTAAAAGTTCAATCAAATTATTTATATTTTGAAAATCAGATCAGCAAGACTTAATGTTTATTTTAAAAAAATATTTTCTGAAACGTACCTGTTTAATCGTTACTCCGAAGCTAAACAGGGATGTTCTTAATTCTGGCTATAGAAAGGCGAAGAGAAATCTGATAACCCATTTATATACGCAGGCAACGATCTAAGGAGAAGGAAGAATTAATAAAATGCGTAAGGTAAAAATTTAATAGGCTTTGTGCGCATCTATAAAATTTAAGGATCTTACGCGGCATTAAACCAAAGAAACAGTTTCATTTTCCTCGAAATAAAACACGCTCTCGCCCTAATTACAACCGGAAGAGGCGTTTAACGAGGATCAACACTCACCCCTTTCCAGGCACACACACTAGGGCCTCCTAGATTATATGACAGGTCAAGTCTATTTTTAAAGGATAATAGGCTCCATTGTTTAAGATATATCGTCCGTTTATAAGTTCGTTAGGTAGAAAATGCGTATGGAGTAGTATCGCTATTGAAGTGATTTTATCTTAAAGACTTTAATTTCACTATAAGGTGCGTTCGCGTGACGTCACAATATTTGCTTGGAGATAAAATTACCTTCTTCATTGTTAGAGAATCGATGTACATAAATCAAGTATCTTTTAAATTTAATCCTTTCCTTTAATAATAGTAATAATAATATCTTTATTTCCAACAAGTAAGCATCCAATTAGAGGAAATACATGTATGACTGGTGGTCGAGAGGTGAGCGCACTTGCCTCTCACCCAAAAGTTCCGGGTTCGATCCCCGGTCGTGGCAGTGGAAAATACTGTGAGAGGGATTTTTCCACTATACACGGATATTGGGTGTGTGTCCCTTGTCTCTAAATGTGTAGCCCCCTCCCACACAAGGCTCTTCTAGAGCCTTCCGGGATAAAGGGGGTCGTAATTACCTGTGGTGTTATTTATTATATTTATTACATGAAAATAAATATTATAATAGTGAATAAAAAAAGAGAAATATTATTGACACTTAAGTTACAAATAAAATTAAACCCACTATTCAGTGTTAATTTTATGACTTAATGTACTGCCTAGACATCAAAATTAATAATATGTAGATGGGAGAATTTATTAAAATTATTTCACATTACATAAATTGGAGATTTAGCAATAATATTTGTCCTGTAGTTATCGACATGGAATGTTGTGTGATGCCGGATTTCAAGTCTGGGTATGTGGAAATTGATTTTGTCCAACAAAAAGGGACAATGAATAGAATTGTGAATTCAATTGGATAAATATTTAGTGGAAATTATTTCGCGACGAATTTCTAATGAAACCATTTTAAAACAGTTGATTAAAATGGATGAATTAATTCCTCTCGGCAGGTAAATGTCATCCTCCTTAAAAACAAATATTTTGGGAACTTCCTCTGAACTGACTTAATATTATTCACGGGACATATATACCACGGATGCCATAAGATGGCGCCATATTCTAATCTTGAGCGAACATATGCGTAATATAATAACGTTAGGCTAGAAGTTTTGTTAAAATACTTACAGTTTCTTAATATAAAGCCTAGCATTTTATATGAATTTGACACAGCACTATTAATATGAGCTCGAAATGTTAACTGGTTATCATCGAAGATAATACCCAAACCTTTGATTTCTGTACATCCTGGTTACACTCTCTGAATTTATTTTATAATCATATTCTTCAGGTTTATTTTTCACAGAAAAAGTGATAACGTAACATTTTTTAACATTAATGCATAGATGGTTCGCACTACATCAATCAGATACGTCTTTAAGGTCATTCTGGATCATTCTACAATCGCTTATCGCCCTTATCTCTCTATAGATTTGCAAGTCATCTGCGAATATTAATTTTGAACATCATCATTAATATCGTTAAAATAAATGAGAAATAGAAGTGGCCCTAAATTGGAGCCTTGTGGTACTCCGGACCAACTAATGTACTAATCCGAACGAAAACCCTCGTACTCGGAAAACTGCCTGCGTTTAAATAAATAAGACTTAAATTAATTAATTAAGCCTTCGGAAAATCCAAAGTTATCTAATTTCTTTATTAATAAATATAGGTCGATTTGATCAAAGACTTTCTGAATATCCACGTATCCTTGCTGATGTAGAGACATATAAGGTCTAGCATTAGGATAAACGCAAATATATATATATCACTATTTCTAACAATTTCCTAAAATTACATAAAATGAAAATAGACCGGTAATTTTGGAGGACAGCTGCTGGGTCACCTTTTTTTAACACGGAAGTAATTCGAACAATTTTCTACATATCAGGAAATGTAGCTGTTCTCAAGATTAAATTATAAAGGAAAAGTAAGGGCTCTAACAAGGTACGAATAATCATGTTCCAAATTAAATACTATTAGTGAACGCAATCTAAATACAGAGGGTGTCTACCAAGTTTCTCCGATCTGGGTAAAAAAGTATCATACAATTTTGTAAAAAAAAAAAAATTCATGGCGATGAATTTTCATAATTTTCAGAAATTTTGAAAAAGCCAATGAAAAATTTTAAGAAATTGTATCTTATATAAGAAAATTAATGTTGACAATTATTGAGGGATGTTTCGTGTTAGGATAATAAAAATTCGACGTTTCAATTTATTTTTCAATCTTCTTCAGGACATGTGTAAATATTCTTAGCAAGGAACATAGTCCTTTTTATTAAGGAATATAAAAAAACAGATAATACATGTGAAGGGCTGTAAGCTGTAATCTTAATCCAATAAATTTACTACCACTTCGTGCCAAGTTGCTGGAGAAAATTGTTTACTATTAAATATCTGCTATTCTTGAAACTTTCAAAGTTTTTCTTAATAATCAATGTAATTACGGAAAAGCTGTAGTACAACTACTTCTTTATGTCAGTCTAGAAGATTTCATTTGTGTTAAAGACAGCGGTAAAGCCTTCATTTTGGAATTAATTTTTTATTTTAATTTCCTATCATCGAAATTGAAATACTACGAAACCAAATTCAATATATTAACCACGAATGAACAGACAGGCAAACAGAAGGCCCAAAATTGGTAATACCCTATTTTAAATTGAACCTTTTGTATCGGTCGCTTGCTCTAACAAAAACTGTGAATGACAGTTTGAAACTACTATACACGAGGTTCTGCTACACTCATCATGTGTGGTATGAAACCGAAATAATTAAATTATGTTAAAAAATATTATTTCTTCTCTATGTATATTTAACATTTTTGAAATAAAACAATCCACAAATCATTCGCCCTAGCAGGATTTCTTCTCTCATTTGCGTTTGAATTTATATTAACAATATGAAGCAGTCAAAATAGCGCAAGAAATCAATATAAAGGAACTTTTTCCATGAGCAATTTTATGGTTGAATCCTATTGTGGAAGTACCCAAAAAATTATTGTACTTCAAAGATCTTGTGCTCCAATTGTTGTTCACAATTTTATTTTTTAAATCGCGTTTTTCAACCTAAAAATGTGAATAACTCGAGATATATAGGTCCGATCGGGACAAAAAAAAAATCTTCGTAATAAAAGTTTCTACAAATCTACGTTTAGTGTAGGTCTTAGGTCAAACTTTCAGAAGATCTGCCTCTGACAAAAACACCCTGAAAATTTGATGCGAAAATATTAAACCCAATGTGAGTAATTGAAATTGTTATTTAAAATTTGAATTGGCCGCCATTTTATGCAATTAAGTCCAAAACGGATATTTTTTTTTCAAAAGTTAGGTCTCCATACCAGCTTTCTCATGTCGTGAAAATTTTTTTTAAAACTTATTTTGGCTTTTTTCCATTTGTTTAAAACCCAATTAACAAGAAATGAAGTTTATCGACCATTTGGAAAATATTTTTGAAAATTTTTTTATCAGATCAGAAAGTAAATCTTAATACCTTTATTTTAGTTTGAAAAAAAGTTTCTACTGGTCAGACGAGACTCAAAAAATCCAATTTTTGTATTTAAGCCAATTGTTATTAACAAATGCATATTTTTGACCAAAATTTCAATTGTATCATTTTGAAACACATCATTTTTTCCCAATCAGTGCACTGAGCAACTTACTTTTTTTGTTATGATCCATATTGCTCATTGCTTGGAAAAAAATAACATATTTTAAAAAAGTTCAAAACAAGGAAGTTTTTGGATTTTGTAACTAAAACCGATAAATAAATGATAAAAGTTCTTTTCATGTAAATTAACAACAACTACATTTAAATGCATGCAAATTCGTTTTTATGAAAAGACATTTTTTTTTAATATGTTGTACCTATGAACTGAATATGTTTCAAAATGGTACAGTTCAAATTTTGGCCAAAAATATGGATTTGATAATTAACAATTGGCTAAAATACAAAACGTTGAATATTTTGAGTCTAGTTTGATCAAAATGAACTTTTTTTTTTAAATAAAAGTATTAAAATTTATTTTCTGATCTGATAAAAAAAATTCAAAATGGGCGAAAAAATTCATTTTTTGTTAATTGGGTTTTAAACAAACGCAAAAATATACCAAATAGGTTTAAAAAAAATTTACGGCATGAAAAGCTGGTGTCGAGACCTGACTTTTGGAAAAAATTATTCGTTTTGGACTTAATGGCATAATATGGCGGCCAATTCAAATTTTAAATAACAAATTCATTTGCGCACACTGGGTTGTTTAATGCTCTTGCAGAAAATTTTCAGGGTGTTTTTATTAGATCAAACAGCAGATTTCTAAAGGTTGAGGCTGATCGGTTCACCCAGCGGCTCTGAGCAGCAAATTGAAAAAAAAACTATTTTTAGCCAGTTTTTTCACTTTTGTAGGTTATGGTTGTGCTCTTAAAACCTACACTAAACGTAGATTTATAGAAAATTTAATTACAAAGATTTCGTTCTTTTTTTATCCCGATCGGACCTATATATCTCGAGTTATTCATATTTTTAGGTTGGGTTAAAACGCGGTTAAACAAATTAAATTGTTAATAACAATTGAAGCATAATGTCTTTGAAGTACAAAAATTTTTTGGGTTCTCCTGAGCACCTCCCCAACAGGATCCAACTATGAAATATTATGGAATAATCTCCACTTCAAATCTAATTTTTTTTTGTATTTGAATATTCAAATACAGAGTATGCCTAAAATTATGAAATAGTATATATTTCAAAAAAAAACAATATGTGAAAAACATTAAAATACACTAGTGAGCAGAACATTATGAAAATTAAAAAAAGAAACTGAATTCCAAATAAAATCATGAACTGAACCCTAATATTGTACATCCTATGTATTGGAGATAACAAAAACCTAAATAATTGGCTTTTAAAATGCAGTAAGCCATGCATGAAGCAGTAAAGGTATATAAATATAAAAGGTTCCAGTTGATACCACATTCAAGAGTTACCGTTAAGCTATCGAAGTAAGTGTAGATTGTGTATTTTTTCTATCTGATTTGGTCGAATCAAATAGTGAAAATCTTATCCTTCTTTTAGGAAAATGTACAAAAAAACTTTTAAAATTCCTTCAGGGTTCAAGAGGATGCATGGTTCACATAAATGTCCCGTAATAAGTTAATATTTAAATAAGGAGCAAAAGAAATGTCATTGCACTTTTTTCAGTAGAACTTCCGTCATTAATAATGTTATATTTTATCCTTCTTAAATCATTCATTTGCTATTGTTTGTGCATAAATTTTAATTAGAGTACATGCATATAATTAGTAATTATTTGCATCACTATTTTCATTCATTACTTATACATTATAGCAAAAGACATTAAATGCAGGTTTCATTGCACACTTTAAATATGCCATATATCACATTTAGAAGGCGTTGACGTAACAGTGAGAACAATTTAAAAGCTCTTAAAAATAAAGTACATTTTACTGAAATCTAAAAAAGCACCAAGGTAATAAACTCTGATTAGTAATTTGTAGTATGCACGAATGTCGTAATTATGAGTTAACGTACCATTATTAAAGTTTTCAAACAATTCCATCGCGATAGTAAAACCTGTCGTGGCTTGAATTTGTAATGGTGAGCCCAGATTAATTTTTGCTGAAAAATTCAAATCGATGTAAAAACTCAGTCGAGTAAGGTGTATTATTAACTTTTTTATTGAAATTAATTGTCTGCAAAATTTACATTTGAATTGGTATATTACTTTCCTCATCATCATTATTTAATGTAATAGAGGCTTTCGTCTCTATTAAAATATTTCCTTATAATGAACAGTTCTAGAGTTGTTATGAGTTTAATCTACAATGGCCATCGAATCTAACTGAGATATTGATGTGGTTAAATACATTATTTGTTGTATTTGTTGTAATAAATATATTGATCTAATGATTTTTTTTGAAAAAATTACTTTTACCCCAAACAATGTTTACACAACACATTTGTTATATACTCAACATTTGCCCCAGGGCATTGATGAGCAGTTTGTAAATTCGTGTATAGGCCTCTCTGATACATTTCTGAGGTCAGTTACTTCTCCTGAGGTATTATCAATAATACTTAACTCGCAAAATTTAAATAACTTCTAATAACGATTAAATTTCAAACACTTTAAATAATTCTTTGATGCCAGGTATATATCTTTACTTATCCATACTTTTTCTATTATTAAAGATATCAAATTAAAAGCTAGGAAACTAAAAGAGCATAAAAATAATGGTGATGAAGCTTGTTATAATGATTTTAAATATCGATATTGACATCTCCTATAGAAACTATGTTACAGCTGCTGAAAATAATATAAATAATAATACTACTGAACTCTGGGTATTTTTTAATACCAAAAGGGTTTCGACAAATATTTCGAATGTCATAAGATATAAGAAATGAAGTACATGAAACTGTTGACATCTTAAATGCATTTGGTGATTTTTTAGTAACACTTTCGCATTTAGTAGTCTCTCTGAAAATTTAGTTACACATAACAATTTTAACAATAATGTGGCATTACATATGTTGGAATTTAAAGATGATGGTGTACTTAAAGCTTTAAACAAAATAAAGGATAAAATGACAGCCATGACAGACATGATACATGGCTTTATGCGGAAGCGTTCTAGGACAACAAATTTGCTTTGTGTGACTTAATATGTATCAGAATTAATAGACGACCAAATTCAAACTAATATTATTTATAAGGATTTTTCCAATGCGTTCGACAGGCTTGACCATTCCATATTGCTTATGAAACTTGATATCGCACTCCCTCATAGTTCATTATCCCTATTACTGCCGTGAGCAGAAAAAAGTAGGACAACTTTTTTTTTCTAATGTAAATCTGTCTCTATTTGAATATATAATGAGTAGCCGAAAAAAAAAACAGATATCACTTTTAATTTATTTTTCATTTTAATGCTGTAGTTATTGCTATAGTAAATGATGGATGATTAATGAGACAAATTTCACTGCGTTATAATATTAATAAAAATTTGGCGTATAACATTTTAAGAAAGTGGAAAATAAACGGTACGATTAGTAGAAATCCTGGATCAAAGGACAAAGGATATCCTACTTAACAAGAAACTAACTATTAATAATTCGTTATTGCATCATTTCTATTTATTACTTCTATAAGTCTGTTTGGCATAGAATTAAATAACCTTATACAACAATCATTAGTAATAATATTTTCCCATGCATTATTTACTATTTCCAGTAATTCTTCGGCATTCCATGGTCTCACATTTCGTTTTTGGATACTTCTTACGAGTAGTTCCCATACTTCTTCCATGGGGTTAAGATCTCAACTATGACTGGGCCAGTTAAGAACATTGATGTTGTTATCTTGAAACCGGTTAGTTACGGCATGAACAGTATGAACGGAACAATTGTCTTGTTGAAATATGAATTCATTATTAGGAAATAATTGTGACACAGAAGGGAGCATAATATTGTCTAAAATCCTAATATACGTTTCACTATTAAATCGTTCCTCAATATGCCACAAAACACCAGGACCACGTGCCGATATTCAAGCCCACATATTGACGGAAAATCTACCACTTTTATCATTGTTAGATATATATTTCTCATCGAATCGAGTATTCAGAGGGCGGTAAACACGAATACGACCGCTGTGTGTTGACTGGAAAATTTTTTCGTCTATAAAGATTACATTCTTCCAAAAATTTACATCATGCGCTAAAAATTCAAGCGCAAATCCTACTCGAGCTTCTTTGTGTTCAACTTTAAGTAAGTATTTCTGTGCTGCTGCATGACAGCGTAGCTCCGATTCTCTTACTCGCCGGCGACCAGTACCAATCGATCCAGGAAAATTCGTTTCTTCAGCAGCCTGAATAACTGAGTAAAATGGATTTTCTACTAAAGCATTTAACAATTGCAAATCTTGTTGTTGAGTTAATATCCTTCGTCGCCCTGATCCAGGATTTCTACTAATCGTACCGTTTATTCTCCACTTTCTTAAAATGTTACACACCGAATATTTGTCAATATTACAACACAGTGCAATTATATATATATATAACTCCAGATTTAATTAAATCGCTTATATGAGGCATATTAGTTTTTTGCACACTTGCAATAAATTATGACAACTAACTGACAATGTTACAAAAATTAAAGTTAGATGCATACAACTAGATTTTAGCAAAATACCGTTATAAAACTTGTCCTATTTTTTTGCTCACGACCGTACATTCCTATCGGCAAACAGGACTCAATACATGGCATTTAATGGCTTCAAGTCTGCCGAATACATAGCTACTTCAGGTGTACCACAAGGGTCTGTCCCTTGATCACTATTTTTTTATTATATTTATCAATGATATTGTCGATGGCTTAGACAATGTTAACAATTTTTGGAGATGTGATTGATTGATTTTCTAAAATTAATTCCATCGGTGACTGCATTCGATTGTAAAAAACTTAGATAAAGATAATAAGATAAATAAAGTGAGTGGCTGATGTATTAAATATAAACTCCAGTTAAATTCCCAAAAATGCAATGTAATGTCTTATGCACGCAAATTGAATACAATCTCCTACGACTATACCATAAAAGATACCATACTGCACAGACCTGAATCTCTGCGAGATTTGGTGGTAGCATTTGATAAAACTATACCATTTATGTATATATAAATACCATTCTCACTGAATGTAGTAAAATGTATGGACTTACAGTCAGATATTCCCGTGATTTTTCGAATTTAGATACACTCAAGATACTATATTATTATTATGTTAGATCGAAGCTCAAATATGCCTCACTGTTTGGACCACACACTACAATGTGCATATTAATAGTCTAGAATCAGCACAACGTTAAGTTTGTGAAGTTATTGAATTTTAAATCAGGTTTGTATTCAGCGATAGGTTTTCCGTAAGAGGACTTGCTGCGTAAATTCTCAATAGTTGGTCTGAGCCATAGTCGAGAATGTTTCTCACAAGTATTTCTTCATAAAAGAATTAACAACGCCATTGATGTGCCACAATTGCTGTTAAAAATTAGTTTTAATATCCCCAACTTCTCTTAATGGCAGTGTTTCTTACCTTGCTACACCACGTACGAAAATTTAAAATTCTCGCCGATTATGCAGCTTGCGACAATTAGACAACCCCCAATTCCAGAAACCGGGGGCTTGTGCGGAAGGGGGTTGCACATTGAAAGAACGCGGAGATACCACCATTTCCTTCGACAGTGCCAGTGCCGGAGCCAGAATTCGAACCCGGTAGTGCGATGTCCGTGTGATTAATCGCGATTGCCACCTGGCGCCTTAACCCACATGGCTATCGACCAGACTGATTCAATAAGAGTTAATTGACGTCCTTCCTGATCATTACCTCAAACTTCAAAACCATGATCGGTTCATTCGGGTTCCCCACATAGACTTTTTCTTACGAAGTGATTCTCTGTGTTCAATGTATTATTATTTCCATCCGTCGATTATCTGAAAAGCTTCTTTCCTAGTGACAACACAATTTCGTCTGTCACAGAGTACGTCTCTGAATTTCTGAATGTGTGAGACTTGAGCCACAATCATCAATTATAGGCAACTCTTGTTCATATCTAGGGTTCTGCATGTTATAAAAGCATCGACAAGACGTAGTATATATACAATACGAGAGAATACGCACGGAAAATGTAGGTTAACATGAAGGGTACGTTTTTCATTTTGTTAAATGCTGTTCTCACATTTCAATTTTACATGAATATCTCAGGTAGGCTAGATTGTGGTTAAGTAATTGTTGAAATTTATTATAGCTGAGATTTCTATGTGGAACTGGCCGTTACTATTATCACTGTTGATTACAATCATAACTTTGGTTTCAGATGTTCTAAGCTGCATATTATTAAGTTCACATGCATTTGTGACCCAACATAACAAACAGCCTCTGGAGCCTCTCGTAAGCGGTATATAGATGCATTTATTACTGCCGGTTCCATTTTGATAAAAGCATATATAACAAATAATTATGACATGTGAAGTGATGTGATAGAAAAGTAAATAGAGTTTCGACACAGAAAGTAAACATTCTCGTGACTAATTCGCAAAGTTTGTTTGCGCAGTAACCAATAGCTTTATCGAAAATCAGACACCATTATATAGAATAGAATATTTTGTTGATTTCAAAAATATAAACACATACAATTAAAGAAATCTAATCGTGATCAAAACAAGTGAAATATTAATATACATAATATAACATATAAAAATATATAAATAGGTATAAAAAACAAATAAACACTACAACCAATAAATAAATGCGGCAAATAGATAAATACAAACATATTTTATATGGACATAAGGGTGAACGCAAAACTGCACGATATATTAATAAAAAATTTGTACACAAAGAGTCACACATATACAGTATATTAGCTAAAACTTCATGAATACAGTAGTATGTTTTATATATCAGTAAATATTTAATTGTACATTTAAAATCTATTAGAGTTTGGTTGAGTTTTCACATTAGCAGGGAGTGCGTTAAAAAACTTGCATCCGATGAAGTACAATTTTTTCTGAAATAGGGCTGTTTCATGTTTTTCAGGCAAAAGATAATCTCTTTCCGGTAAAATTCTGATGGTCTGTATGATTGGCAGTAAAAATATGTTTGTTCTCTTAATAGTACGAGAGTTAGCAACGTCGCCAAAACGATGATTTTAACAAGGCTAGTTGGGCGAGCGTAGGTGCGTCTTTACTATGTACATACTTCGGTATGCGATGTAAAGCAACGACAGGCGCGGTTAGTACTTGGATTGGTGACCATTCCAACGGAAACCGCATTCTCGCCTCACACATCTTCCAGCGGCTTGTATATCAGTGTATGCGCGGAAGCTATACAGCCTTAGGCGAGGGTTGTATAGGAAATATACCATCCTTCGGATGGGATGTAAAGCCGTCGGTCCCTTGTCTATTAAATGTTAGGCAAGTAAAAGATCCCTACTCTTCTTAAGGGAAGAGGTTCGGCAAAATTCCTGGTTGGGGGTAGCTCGTCTACAGGCGTCGGTGTTAGGCCTCAGTAGCGGAAATAGGCCGACGTTAAATAAATGTATAAAAAAAAAAAACAAGGCTAGTTTTTTATATCTCCTCTCTTGCACTATCTGGGTAGGCATGAGGGTGATCTGGCTGGCGGGAGAGGTTGCTTTTACCTGTGCGCCTAACATTTATACAGGTAAAAATTTTAATTTTTAAAATACGATACAATTAAGCTTGAGGGATGCTTAATATATTGGAGCATGTTATTTGCGTTTAACAACACATAGTTGGCCCCAAAATAGATCGTTGTGGTCCTCCAATATCCATCTTCCTCAGACCGAATGTATCGCTAAGAAGCTTAACTTGTTGCGTGCAACCCAACAAATATGGCGCAAACCATTCACGAGCTACTCCTCGAAAGCAACATCTCTTTAGTTTATATAATAAAATATCGTGACATAGTCAAATGCTTTAGAGAAATTCACAAATAGTCCCAAAGCAACATCCGAGTGATTTAATATTTCAATTATTTCGTTTATAAATTCACCTAGCGCAGCGTTCAAGCTTTTTGCTTAGTAAAACTATGTTGATAGGGTGACAATAGCTTATTCATTGTAAAATGATTCATTAACTGGTCGTTAATTACTACTTTCTTTGAAATAGTAGAACAAAAACTGATAGCTCTGTAGTTTATAATTAGATCTGCTTCGCCTTTCTTAAAAAGAGTACTGGTACTTTGGCTTTACTAGAATATTTATTTATTTATTTGCTCTGTCCAACAGGTCACTACTCAACTACAGGACAGGAAGTACAGCAGAGGTACATTACAAATATTACAAAATAGAAAATTTTTAGAAAAACATACATCGGGCTATAAGGCCCTTAGTGAAAGAAAGTACAATAACGTGCATTACGTAAGCAACGATAGTACAACAGAAAAAAGCAAGCAAGTAAAAAAAGAATACAGATCAATCAAATTCTTCGATAATAATAAGTTTTTAAAGCACTAAGACTGCAGTTGCATATGTCTATATCAGTACAGATTGCGTTGTGGTTGTCGCTAGCTAATAAATTGGCGAGAACTTTAAAATATTCGTACGTAGTGTAACCAGGTTACGAGAAGTTCTGGGAATATTAAAACTAATTTTTGAAAGCAAGTGTGGCGCATCAATAGGATTGTTAATTATTTTATGAAGAAATATTTGTGAGAAACATTGTCGCCTACAGCTCAGAACATCTATTGAGTATTTATGCAGCAAATCCTCTTGCGGAAAACCTATCGCTGGATAAAAATCTTCTGATTTAAAATGCAATTACTTCTCAAACTTACGTTGTACTGATTCTAAACTGTTAACAATAAACATAATATTTGAGTTTCAATCTAACATAACAATAATATAGTACCTTCCATATATTTTACCAAATTGAGTGACAATGGTATTTATATGTACATTAATGATAGAGTTTTATCAAAATACGATCCCCAAATCTCGCGGAGTTTAAGGTCTGTGAAGTATGGTATCATTTATGGTTTAGTCGTAGGAAATTGTATTCAATTTGCGTGTGTAAGACATTACATTATATTTTTGTTTAATACCAGTCACTTACTTTATCTAAGTTTTTTTTGCAATCGAATGCAATCATCAATAGAAATTATTTTGTAAAAATATTTCAAATCTTAGACATGCATTAAATAGTTAACATTGTCTAACCCATCATCTACAATATTATTGATGAATATAATAAAATACAGTGGCCAGACCCTTGCGGTACTCCAGAAGTAGCAGTTTATTCGCCGGATTAGAAACCATTAAATGGCACGTACTGAGTCCTGTTTGACAGATAGGAATGTAATAGGGATAATAAACTATGAGAGAGACCGATATCGTAAAATTTCATAAGTAACGTAGAATTGCCAAGTTTGTCGAATGACTTAGAAAAATCCGTATAAATAATATCAGTTTGAGTTTGCTCATCTATTGATTCTGATACATATTGAGTCACAAAGCAAATTTGTTGTCGTAGAACCATGCTGGTGACTTGAAATTTGGTTATGTACTTGATGTTACCTCCTTTCCCTTATTATTTATTTCTGGAAAAGAATTGAGGCAACATATGCGGACGACTAGCTGGTTTAAGTCGGAGCAAAGAGCCGTGGATCGAAACTTACCCTTTTTGAAATGTACAGCATAAATGACAGATTTCTGTTTATTTCTAGAAAAAGAGACAAAGAAAACATTATGTTAAATTGGGCACCATCTATAGTGAAAATAAGTAGAATTGTCTCTTTTTCTCGAATAAACAGTCTGCTATAGATCAGACTGAAATAGTTGGTAAGAGAAATAAAAAGAGAATTTAAAATGAATGATAAAATATATTACATGAATAGATAAATCGGTTAACAGAGACTAATTGAAATTAAAAAAAATATACATATAACAAATTTATACCAGGATCCTAGATTCCGGGATTGAGTATTGTTGAGGTGACTGGTTCTGAAACAGCAATCCAGGCCCACAACTGTCCCTTGTTAGAATGGAGTCTAAAGGTTTCCTTGGCAATTTAGTTTACGTGTCTTAATGAAATGGAGTTTGAAAATTGTAGGAAAATTAACCAACTACTTATGTGGTTTTGAAAAGTTAATGAATAAGCATAAAATAAAAAGGAAGTCAAAATTTTCAATATGAAGAAAATTTTGTCTATATGCAGAAAGATAAGCTATGCATAAGCTGTGCAAGAGCTATGCAGAAATGTATAAATATATAAGTATATAAGTAGATATATATAAGTGTATAAGCTGATTTCGTAAACTATAAATTGCCAAAAAATGAAAAAGAAAGAAAAAATATTTTAAAACAATGCGGTACATATAGTATTTTAAATACTTATTAAATTAAAAAGAACTGACCTTGAATTTAAATTTATTTTAAAAATCATTGAAATTAGATCAAAGACAAAAATTGAAAATTACTGAAATTTTAAATTACTAATAAATAAAATTTACCTGGATGTTAAGCACTTGTTAACACGGATATAAAAATGTAGTATCAATTATTGAAGTCCACAGTTAAAATTTATATACGTTCGAATCAGTACAAAAGCTGCAAGCAAATTATTTCTTGGTGAGTTTTACTAATAAGGTAAACTTTATTTGTCCCACTTACTGCAAAATAATGCCACCAAATAAACTTGAAAAATCTATTTCCCCTAATTATATGGGAAGCTATAAAACGTAGAAATGATACAGGTATGGCCATCTGTCAATTGTTAAGTTAAACGCAACAACCTGCCTTATATAGATTCCCCGTACTCAAACAAATTACAGAATCGATAAAAGAAATATATAATACCATATACCACAGCTGACTTAGATTGCAACAATTTGTAATTTCTATTTTATACATAACCAAAAATATGAACTGCCGTAATAAATAGTAAAACGTATTGTGAGAACTCAGTAAATATATTACATCTTATAGGATATACTATATATAGTAATGAGAAAGGTAAGGAAAATAACCATATGTACTTACATAGTAAACAAAAATATAAAAATCGAAATATAGGTATCTGATGTAAATAAATGTTTTTAGACAATCGTTTCCTTAGATGCTGTAATAGAACGGAACGGAGATACATAATAATGTAATAAAACACGACTGAGTTCCTAAGATATAAAAATATGTAAATAAAACAGTGTGAAATGATTTAGCAGTTATACAAGGAAAATTCTGCTAGTTGAAAACAGTTTCACTTACAAAAACAGAATCAAAATGTTACTCAGATCGTGCTAAATATAAACAAAATACTAGTTTTTATATAAAACTGTTAAATGGACATAGGCCATGTAATATTGAAATTATATGACTTCATGCAATAGAATTTCAAGGACCTTGGCAAAGTTACATATTATAAGTTCAGTCCGAAAGTTGTAAATATCAGATTTATCGCCCTTCTTAAAAATTGAACATATCTTTGAACATTTCCATACATCTGGACGGCTATTTCAAAATTAAATTAAAAATAATTGTTAATGGTGAAGTAACATTAGAGGCAAGCAAGCAAGCAAGCAAAATAGATTTATTTGAATTAAATGGTACGGAACAGTTGCCTAGCCAGGATCTGCCCCGGGGCCGATCGTGCAACCACCGCGGCGGGTTGCATGGTCGGACGGGACAGGTCTAACCTAAACCTAAACTCCTATTTTACGATGAACAAATAAAGAATAGGTAATACAATTAAAATATATCCAAAAAACAGATTTAACAAAACTTAAGAACTACACTATATTTAGAGAACTCTCCCACAAAACACTTTTTAATTTCGCAGTTGACGCTAGCACCTCAAATTAAAACAAGGAGCCTTCCGCGAGGTGTGTAACATCGGGCTGCGCATAGACTGTCCTAAACTGTGATTTTAAAAATTTGGATTCCAAGAAAATTATAGTTTATTTGAAATTTTGATGGAAACAAATTTAGAAACAAAAATGTACAAACAGAAAACGAGAAAAAACAAACGCGACAAAAAGGTTACAAACAGAATTAAAGAGGAGGACAGGAAATAAAAAAATTAGAGGCGCAGTCTTTTAGTAAAAACGGGGGCACGCCATTTGGACGGTAGCTATCGTGTGCTTGATCTAAATATAAGAATTTCAAAAATATTTTTCTTACTATTTTGCCTTAACATAATATATAAATATATCTACATAACTTATCAACATTACTATGCCCATATTCATAAATTCCTTAATTATGTTTGATATGCCTAAAGATATAAAAACTGAAACAAGTGAATAATAATACTTCTAAAGCCATCCAACAATATTAATTATAAAACGAAAGGGCCCGTAATTCATCTAGTAGGTTCCGCACACAATTCCACGGCTCTGTGTATACTTCTTTCTATCCCTGAATTATCACTCACTGCGTCCATTAGCGGCAGATTTTAAGGCGTTACCGAGATGTTAAGATGGCCTTATATTTTTTTCTCAAACCATCAACTAAAAATACTGTTAGTAAAAAAAGATGGGAAACGCAACACAAAAAGTAAAGCCTGGAAGTGAAGATACTTTTACGGAGAGAATAAGAATAACGCTCATAGTAATAAAAAGCCCGTTGTAAAATTGCGAAGAAGTATTAATTTGCTGAGGAAAAGTGTGATTCAATTTGTAAACTATTGCGTGCAGTTAGTTCCCTTTTAAATGTTTTCGATACAAATGATTTACCTTGGAAAATAGATAAACTGTCGAATTAGGCCAGACTGTAACGTTTTGCTGATATTAATGATTGCGTAAAAGTTATAGCCTTTTGTTCGATTAAATGAAGTACAACATGCTGAATGAAAAATAATTACACTAGAAGAGACTTTTAGGCTCTGTGCACATACCATTGTCACTGTCCATTGTTCGATAGAAAAATCAAAAAGCCACCAATGCTTATAGGCCGGTCACCGGAGGAAAATCCCGTGAATTATGGATTTACACATTTTTTTAATTTAATAAAAACTTAACTCTTAAGTGAGTTGGAATCAGATCTAGCGTATCCTGTAAATAATATGAAAGGACACAAATTTCAACTGTATGAATTTTTTTAAACAATCCCTCCTTCAATAGTTATAAATAATAAGCGTTTAACTAATTACTCATATAAAAAGCGATATAGTACCACGTCCGTTTTATTAAACGTTAGCCTTACTGTATTTTCTAAAAGTATTCGATACTAATAACAATGCAATTATCCCACTACTTTAAGCTGTTCAATATTAAAAAAAAGGTAATTTGTAATAGATGTTTTTCTCATTCATTCATTTATTTTGTGTTAAACTTTGATTTTGACACTGCTGAACGGCTCTCAGGGTTTTGTTAGTGAGCAGGGTTGTAGATACGGACTTTCTCTTTTTTGTTTGAAAATTATTAAAATAATTACACTTGTAAAAATGGGGCGCCAATTGGTTGATTTTGTTGAAAGTTTATATAAAATAATTAATTTAATTATTTTAAGAAAATAAAGGTGTTTCGTAATTATAACGTATAAAATATACACGATTGACACCAATTAAAATACGATATCTTCATATGAGGTGATTAAACTACTTAAAATTGATTAAGAACTTATTTTCAAAGGTCAACGAAAACAGGTAAGTGATCGGTAGATGGAATGAGTATATACTTATATTAATTATTATTTCAGGAGAGTAGGAAATTTGAACTATTCTTTATTTGAAATGTTATATAGATATAAAAGTTTTGATTTAATTATTTATACTTTTGATGGCACAATAAAAGCTCAACCTTAAACAATATTATGTGTATTTTTCTATTATATTGTATTTCAAGAAAAGTAGCAGTTGAATTACTGCACAATATCAAACATTTGCAAATCACAAGCACATTTTGTTTCTAAATAATGCATACTCAGACATAACTAATATTATACTTGGTGTGCCCCAGGGTTCTGTCCTGGGGCTTCTTCTATTTTAAACATATATTGCCGATATGCTTAAACGTTCTAAATACACCAATACGCAAGCCTTCCCTGACAACCAAGTAACATAGCATCGCACCAAACTGGTGATTTCTCCATACCAAATTATTTCACACAAAATAACTTTAAACTAAGCCAAGTAAGTGTTTGTTTATCTTATACTGCTCCAATAAATAAAGACAAAAGTTGACAACAAATTGGAATTTGAAAATAGACGATAGGCGTTGATACCTGTAAAATAAGAACTTGAGTGTAATGATTAATGATTTAGATGTCAAGAATTAGTTAGATTAAACGAGGAAGATGATCCAAAAATCAACACACGAATCGTCAGATTCACGAAAACCTTGGTATCAGAGCAATTTGTTTTGTTCTGCTGTTTTTTAAGCCGTCTTATTTAGTTTACCGTCCTGGTGAAATTTTTAGTATCAGCTATTCCACCACTCGTCCAGGACACATACACACAGACAATTACACAACGACCATTCCTTAAGATATGGCCATCTCCCGTAGCTGAGACCCGAACTCAGGAATGGGGCAACGACTAGCCGGGTTGCCTCTCGCACAACCCCGTGTAGTACACCGCTACACTAATGCTCCTATTGCAATCTCCAAGGTCGCTTTAAAACTATACAATAAAACTTAGAATAAAACCAAATGATCTTCAAGACAGTCTTAGGACCACCATAAAGCAGCTTCTAGCCAAAAAGGGCCCGTCCTAAAAGGGTCTTCAAGACTAAACTTTAAACTATAATTAAAACCATTTAGTTTTAATTTTATATTATTAAAAAGTTCTTCAAGGCATTTTTAAATTTATGTATTAAAACTTATTAACTAACGTTTTGCATTTAAAATATACTTGCAGCAGACTAAATTACCTTCAGAATCATTATAATTAATTCTAAAAGGGTTTTATTTTGAACAACTTTTGTGTGAAATGTTTAAAACGGCAAGTCTCTATATAATGGCAGAGTGGTAATTTCTGTACAAAGCAGATCATAAATAATATTCAAATTCCGGTATTCTTTAATATTATTTGGGTTTTCTACCACATGTATTATTGTCCTCTTCAAAAATAAATCACCGAATCTACAAAATAATAGAATTATTGGAAAAAAGCCTCTGCGCCCGTGACGTTTACGCCAAGAATTAACAACAGATAGCAATTTTCTAACACAATATAATAAAATACTTATACATAACTCGAGCGCCATCGATTTAATGGTTTTTTTATTATTCAAAAAATATCGTCAAATTTCATTTTGCATCTAAACATCTAAATGCATTTTTTTATTAAATTGCATGTTTGGACACACTGTTCTTCAGTTATTTAAGGATGCAAGATGCGTATATTATTTTAATAATAATTTTTTTTCTCTGGCAGTTGAAAATTTCCATCATGGCGGAGTCTGTATTTTATATAAAACATGATAAGTTTATAGAACATTTTAATTCTTACAAGACTTAAAACATCGTTTTATTTTTCAGTTTAAGTACAATTACTCTCGCTTATTTACTCTCATTTTAAAACTGAGTTGCTTTAATATGTTCAAACTCATGACCTTATTGATTTAAAGTGGTTTGGCGCCCGAATGAAATCCTAACCTTACAAATTGTGCTGGCTTTGTGAATGCTGCGTTTAGTGAATTTTCATCTTTATGTGCCTAATTTAATTTAAAAAACAGGTAAGTTTTGCATATTACTGTTACATTTTGTTACACTTTCTGCCAATGTGGAGGGGGTAGAATTAGTTTTAATAAAGTCGTCAAAAATCCAACAGGCATTTTTTAAACCAAATTGACTAAATTAAAACTTTTGAGCTTTATAATATTCTTAATGTACTCTTTAAAACGTAAAAATTATGTTTTTCGATTTAATGTGGAATTTTATTGAATATATAGGCTTAAGATAAAATAGTTTTGCTAATGGGTTTTAATGAGTACATCAAGGGTACTCCATAAAACTATTTGTTCCAAAATGGATTGTGTTAAAACCAACTTGCTATTTAATCCTTTAAAAAGCAAAGTAATATTAGAGTAGCCAATGTCAAGAGTATTATAAAATCAGTATAAAATCAATAGATAGGTCATTAAGACCAAATAGTTTTTTATTTTAATTTAAGAGTACATTAAATTTTTTGCATAAAAGTAAATGGTCTTTAAGAACTTTTAGTTTATCTTAAGGTAACTTTAAAACCAATATCGTTTTATTGAATATATTAAATCAAAAGTATCTTACAATTGTTACTTGGGCTAGCTAGGATTCGAACCCGGCACCCTTCGGGTTAACCATAATCTAACTCGAAAACACTGAGCCACTGAGCGGCTGTCTTGTTTAGAGTTTGAAATCTCTAAAATGTCAATTCGAAATATCATAGCCTAACTTTCTTAAGAGATTTTAGTTTCATTATTCACGTATATTAAAGGCTAATAAGATTTATAGTGTATTTAATAAACGAGTCATTGTCTTATTGCGTATTTTGACAAAAAGATCGCTTTCTTAGGGGAAGAAGGTTTTAAAAGGAAATATAAGAGGTCTATATGTATATTTTATGAAGCAATTTTAATACCAATTGAACACTTCATAGTTTTATAGTTGCCTGAACTGATGAAATTTGCATTCGAAGGCGTTTTTAAAACCAAAATGTTTTATTAATTCCTTTTAACATTAATAATCAAACTTTTACAAAACTACAGCCAGAGAAGGTCTTAAAGATTTTATAGTCAAGTTTTAAGACAATCCTTTTCACATCCTTCATACAACCTTTATAAAACGCGTATCAGACTAAAATTGTTACCTGGTTATATTATTAATTAAATGTTTAACTAAATTAATTATATTTTAGTTGCATTTTAATTTGTGATATTTTGTATGTAAACGAATTAATAAAATTTATTTAACTTCACTGCAGTGCACGTACAGATGCTACAGACACCCAGTATAAATTACTTTGTATAATTCCGTAAAATGCTGTCCGTAGTCAGCAACATCTGACTGCGTCTTATACTCTGTCGACGTCTGCACTACTTGACATTAAGAACATAATTTTAATTAGCACTCCCGCTTGATTTATGTATGTGCAAGCCGGATGCTACCAAATATCTATCTCGAAACAGGTTAACAGATAAAAATACTGGAATATAAAATACTTATATTCACGATACAAACCGGACCTCGTATATTAAAGCATCCAGGTCTCATTTCCATTTTTGCGTGAAAAAAACAAGTTGTATATTGTTGCGACATTTCTGTATCTAGTAACCCAGATAAGAACTGCTTACCATAAGAGACTACCCTTGTCGGCTGTAAATCTAAATGCAAATATACAACATGCAACTTTCGTGTACGGTGCACAAAATACCTTCCTGCATTAGCGGTGGTTGAGAAATTTTCAAAAGGTACGTAAATTTCTAGATATAAATAAAGATAATCGAAATAACTATCTTTAAAAACATTCGCTAACTTAATATCATAGTTTGGTAGCGCTTAGTGCTTTATACAAAAGGCTCTTTTCTCTTTTTCCTTTTATAACATTTCAGGTTTTAATACAATTTAATTGTCACAGGCTGTTGCACAGCCTAGGGCCACTTTATTTCCATGAATGAGCCTTGCTCTTTCTTTAATAAAATAGTTCTGGGAAAGACCCACTTTTGTGGAAATACTTGACAGTAATTGATACAGGGCACACCCAGGGTTCGTGAAGTCATTGTTACAAACACTTTTTGAAAGCATGTGGTTCTATAAACCTATCTTTTCTATTCGTGAGTTCATTTTACCTCTGTATTATCTTCATCTGTGAAGACTACCAGTGGTAAGTATCAAGAGCCCTTTGCACTATGCCGATTTGTGTGTAGATTTCTGCACAGAACAATCTTCACAAAGGATTTCCAACCGAAGAAGTGAATAAAATAATATAACAAATAGTGGAACAAAAATATACATATTAAAAATCAAAGTTTAAAAATTCTTGAATGCTGTAAAAAACATTATCTAGCAGCAGTTGTTTCACTTCTTTTTACTACCACGTCCAGTGGAAGTAACGCAAAAAAATTGTCGAAATAGGCTTAAAATGCCATGAAACGTCGAGACATTAAATGTGACAAAAAAATGTCTGTCTGTCGGTTTGTAACTTTTTTGTGCGCACGTTTACTCGGGAACCGTTTACGATATTGACTTGAAATTTGCTTGGCACACTTATGTATTATAACGTGATCACCTTCTCAACCCTCCCCCCCCCCCCCCCCGTAATCATCGTCAAATATGGGATCTGCATTAACGACACAGGCGGGAAATTCAAACACGGAACCTCCATTCCCACCCCTCACCCTATTAACGGAATTTGGCTCAAATCAGAAAAATTCAAATTATTAAAATTCACTAAATAATTCAATCATTAACTTTGCATATTCAAAAATATTTAGAAACTCGTTCGCCATTTCAATCTTCTCAAGAAGTACGAATTTCCACATATTAACATCAAACTTTAAAGTATTTACAAAAAATACTTACGCCCTCAATCACATATTTTAGTTGCAGTTGCTAATTTTCATTTTTATAGATTTTTCAAGATTTTTCTTTAGGGTCTGTTGTTATATATTCCCTGAGTGACCAAGAAGACGTAAAATAGAAGTTTACCTTGCTATTCTGAATAAATCGACAATTGTTCGGTTTTAATTATTATAAAAGTGCTTTACACTTTTTGCATTAGTAGCCATCCTATGGTAGAAAACATTAACAAGAACATAACAGAAACACATCATATATAGTAGACAACCCAAATCCAGGGCTGAAAAACACATGCATCTATTACCCACCGACCAACACTGCCAATATCAGAGCTGGGCATCGAACCCAAAACACTCCAGAAGTCTGACAGTCACACCACGTTTTTAGCCGATTGCGCTACCGAGCGGTATGAAACATACTAAAATAACGGCATTATTTAGGTTTCAGGAAACTCAGACTTTTCCTCGAGATTGACTCTTTCTTCTAAATTCACAAATTAAAAAGTCCGTAAACAGATTGTATATTTAAAACATAGTATTTTTAGTCGCAAACTCCTCTATAAAATCCTTATTTTACTATAAGGAAGATAACCAGACTGCAACCAACAGCTACTCTCCGGCCTATGTGCCTCGCCGAGCGCTGAATTACAAATTACAAGCCTGGCGCGTTAAGTGTAATAATTGCATATTACCATCAAAACGCTAATGCTTCGATTGCAACAAACACCAGCCGAAAGACTGATCCTACTTAAAGGAGCTCTCATGCCAGTCGTTACACACCACTTGCAGATTGCAGTTTCGAGCTGTTGGCTCTCGTTGTGTGACGACTGGCATGAGAGCTCCTTTAAGTAGGATCAGTTTTTCGGCTGGTGTTTGTTGCAATCGAAGCATTAGCGTTTTGATGGTAAATGCAATTATTACACTTAACGCGCCAGGCTTGTAACTTGTAATTCAGCGCTCGGCGGGGCACATAGCCCGGAGAGTAGCTGTTGGTTGCAGTCTGGTTACGTTCCTTATAGTAAAATAAGGATTTTATAGAGAGTTTGCGACTAAAAATATTATGTTTTAATATTCCGCCCTCTAAAAGCACATTTGAGATTGTATATTTATCCAACGTATGTAAAATACTCATTTCCAAACGTCATTAATTTTTCAAGCACTAATTAACCTGGCGTAACATTTAACCAACAAGTAAATAGTTGTAGGCGAAACTAAAATAAAAGCAGAGAGCCGTCATTACGATAATTAAAATTGGATATATTTAGATTATTATACACGGACTATTTTGTTCCATACAATTTACAGCAATTCACATAAATACAGTTTTTTACTCTGAAAATAACGGCATTTCTCTGTATTTTCCCATACCTTCTCCTGACGTGATTCATCGATAATTTACAAGATAATTTTCTCGTTTCACAATTCTCTACGTCCCTGCTTGACTTGTGCCAGTACTTTACACGGTATGCTTTGGCTCGGTGTAAATCTACTGTGTATAATGTCGCTGCATAAATTAGAAAACTTTAAAGTCAGCAATAAATCACTTTTAACTTGGATTAATAACATTTAGGATGTTGTTCGTAGCTATTAAAATGCATATTTGATGACAAATATGACAAGAACTTCTTATAAAAGTTGGTATAGTCTTCATTATTTTCCTTATACAATACATAATGGCTTGTAATTTGACAAAGAAGATGGATTTTTAAAAGGGACTGAAATATAGCTCAGGGAACAAGGATATACTTTTAACGATGATAATGAAAAAGTTAAAATTGATATTAAATTAAATTCCAGTATCAGGCAGGAGCGAAATGAAGGGAATTATTTAAAAGTTTCCTCTAATGCGGAAAAATTGTTAATAATGCAGATATGTGCCTTTGACATTTTGCTCAAAGGGAGACTAGAAGATGGTGAGCCTAGCACTTGTCTGTATGTGACAAAGTGGGGAAAAAATTAAAAATGTTTATCCCATCCAGAATTTCTTTCAAGATCCTTAATAAATGTAGAAGAAACTATCTATTCAAATTTTTTTTAAACTCCAAAATTTGACTGATTATTGATAAATAATGAGAACTTCAATATGGTTTTTATAAAGGTCGATCTACAGTTACCAACTTATTTTACTTAACAGAACATTTCTCTGATGCGATTAATAATGGTAGTCAAGTTGACATAATCTATACAGACTTCTCTAAGCCCTTCGACAAGCTGAACCATAGTATCTCATTGCAAAAAGTACATATATTTGAATTTTCAGCTGACCTTGTTAATTATTTTTCATCCTACCTTAACAACAAAACCCAATATGTTTTATATTGTGGCCGTAAGTTTTACCAATTTCAGGTGTCCCACATGGGTCTAATTTGGACCCACTTTTGTTCATTATATTTATCAACGAAAATGTTACCGGCATTATCCCGAACTGTCTTTTATATACCGACGATCTTAAAATAGCTTGTAGAATTACATGCATCGGAGACTGTTTAATTATGCAACATACTTTAAATATAATAAATAATTGGTGTGTAAAAAACAAATTCCTCCTCAATCCACTGAAGTGTAATATCTTATCAATAACAACGAAGAAAAATGCTATAAAGTATGATTACTCGTTTGAAAACAGTGTACTTTCTGGACCAGATACATTCACTGATTTAGGTGTAGTATTTGATGAAAAGCTATCATTCACTCATCACATTAATCGAATAATTGAAAAATTCTATAAGATGCTAGGTTTTCTTATTAGAAATACTCTTTATTTCAGTAATGCCACTGGTTTTAAACTACTGTACTTCTATATTGTGAGGTCTAACCTGGAGTATGCGTCATTGGTATGATCTCCTTATTACAAGACGAATATAGATAACTTATAAATCATTCAACGAAGGTTCTTAAAATACTCATGATTTAAAATTGATGGGGTATATCCACCTATTGGTTATCCCCATTCGGGACTATTAACGATATTCTCAGTAGTATCGTTAGAAGATCGCCGTAAAGTCTCTTACCTTACATTTCTTTACAGATTGATACATAATATCACTGACAGCACTGTTATAATAAATATACTGCCCTTTTATGCTCACAGAACTGGGTGACGCCAGATAGATCTATTTAAACTGATCACGCGCAGAATAAATATAATATAGTTATTTGTTTAACTAGACAGCAAAATGGTAGATTGACTGCCGCGGCTGATAACTCAGCCAAGGCAGTCAATCTATATTGCTGCTGAGTTGAACATATAATTTTTTCGTCGATTGTTTAAATATATTCTAAAATAATGAAATTATTACAATTCTCAATCTCTCTATTTTTGTTGTAATAAATTCAATAAAAATTCATTAAAAATCGCAGTTCTTACTGGTTGGTTATCATGGAAACTAAGTGTCACTTTCCCTGCCTAGGCAGGAAAGTGGCCCGCTTTCCTGCCTAGACAGGAAAAGTGACACTTTGCTGATTGATATTAGTCAGCAAAGTTAGTACTTTGCTGTTAATCGGCGAAAAAAGAATCCCCACTTCAAGCTATGTGTTCCACTTATAATTGCATTCATGATCGTATCGATATTTTCAACTGCAACGTTGCTTTCCCAAAAGCATGCATTTATTATCGGTAATTCATCATTATTCACTAATTCAATATGTGTTTTGTAAATCCTGTATTAGATTATATTATACCTTATTAATCATCTTAGTTGTTATATCATACCTTAGTTTATTATATATTATCTTAGTTATTACGGGGACGGTAGCTCAGTGTGCTAAAGCGTCTGGCTAGCAAACTTGCGCCAAGAGTGGTTCGGAGTCCACATTAAACTGTAGGGCCTCGTCTTTCTTTACCTAACACAAGACCCTTGAGATCTTCCAGGGGGTTACTTCGGTAACTTGAGAGGCGGTTAAGAAAACATTTTATTATTAAGCATTTCCTTTGAATACAATAAGTATTATAGAAATTGTCAAAAATAGCTATGCATGGCATAGTACTAGTTCTAGAATATAGTAAATACATATACATAATGTGATAAAAACATTATCTAATAATATAGTTTAAACAGCACAACACTAAGTTTACGCTCTATAAAATAGAGATGTACAACATCAAATAAAATAAAATAAAATGGAATAAAACAGAGATACAATTAGAACAGACTGGGTGTATCCAACTCACAAATAAGTCGTATCTAATAATGTTTGTTTATAAAAATTGCATAAAATCGCTGACAGAGTAGAAACAATTATGTAATAGAAGAGAGTTTAGTTTTTTCCTGAAATTGTTAACTCTCCCCTCATCCTTAATGGTCTGTGGGAGTCTATTGTAGAGATTCAAACCAACATGTAGAGGTGATTTATCGTAGGTCAAACTTAGTCTTCTAGGGGAAATGTGGAAGTTATTGGCGGTCCTAGTGTTGTATGTATAAAGTGAATTGTTTGTGGTAAAGGTATCTTTATGCTTAAAAATATAAGTCAGTATTTCAATAATAATAATACAAGGTAGAGGTAGAATTTTAAATTTTTTAAACAGTTCCTTGCAAGGATGATCGTATTGTACGCCTGCTATACATCTTACAATACGCTTTTGGGAGATAAAAACACTGGAGGCTGCTGGAGATAGACCCCGTAATACTATTCCGTACGATAATCTGGAATGAATCTGCCCATGATAAAACATTAGCAATTGAGCATTGTTTAGAATATGCTTAAGTGATCTGACCTGATAACATATCGAATTTAAATGAGAGGTAAGCTTCTGGCAATGTTTGCTCCAGTTGAGTGTATGCTCAATCTGTAGTCCCAAAAAGGATACCGTATCGGCTTGTGTCAAACTTGTGTTGTTAAGAAACATATATCTTAGTTAAGTGTTAAATTGCCTGTGTTTATGTATATTGACGTTTAAGTATACAGTGTGTCCCACTTTTCATAAATCTACACTAATATATCAGTTAATTATTTGGCATAATAAACATTTTCATTTTTCATTGGCGTGCGATTTTAGGGGGTAAAATAGGGTAGGTTTTTTGTCAAAAGGATATTAGGGCTTATTTTAGACACATTTTTATCATATTTGGATTCAGCATGTCCAAAAACCCCTTAATCCATCTTCTCAATGATCTCAAAAACGAATTGTGGCAGAAACTAAAAATTAATTAATTTCTAAAAAACGCTTTTTAAATTTTTTATAACTTTACTTAATTGCTATAACAAAATAACACTTTTCAACAACCCTTCTTAACCGTTCAATCACTTTTCTTAAAGTTTGAGGAGTCATTTCTTGACACGCTTGCCTAATCTAATCCTAAGGCAAAGCTCTTATCTGTTACGCGGCCGAGTAGCATACACTTTATTTTTCAAGTACCCCCATAGAAAAAGTCACAAGGGGTAATATCGGGCTATCTAGCGGGCCACGGTTCTAAAGGGCTATTTCTACCTATCCACTTCATAGGGAAATTTGCGTATAAAAAATTTCTATCAGAGAATTGTGCACGGGGGCACCATCTAACTGAAAGTATACATTTTCTCTCTGTGCTAAAGGCATTTCCATAAAAAAAATCATGTAAATCATTTTGTAAAAAATTAGAAAATTTTCTGCGTTGAGGTTATTCAAGAAAAAGGGGCCAACAATTCGTTCGTTTAATATGCCTCACCAGACATGAACTTTTTCACTGTATTGGTTTTTACAGTTAATTACAAAGTTGGGATTTTCTGCTGCCCAATATCTACAATTTTGACTATATACCACACGTTTGTGGTAAATGTTGCCTCGTCACTAAACAGTATGTTCTTTTAAAAAAATCTGTCGTTAAGATAGTTACTTTACAACCATAGACAAAAATCAAACCGCCGTTCAAAATCACCTTCTAAGAGAGTATGCAAATATTTTGGTTTAAATGCCCTAAGCGTTTCAAACATCTCCATGTTTTATTTTTGGTTAAATTTAGTGTTCTCGCAACTTCCCTTATACTACCATTTGGATTGTTCCGAAATTCTGTTAAAATGCGTTCGTCGTCTGGATATTGTCGTGGATTTAAATTGTACCTTCTAGGTCTTGTCTTGAAAATAGCTCCCGTTCTTGAAAATAGTTTGTTGATGTCACCAACGGTTTTGTGCTAAATTGGTGCTCGATCACGATAACGTTGATTAAATACTCGAGCAACCTGACGAGTAGATCTTTCATTATCACCAAATAAGCGGATAATTTCAACATTTTCTTCAATTGTAAGAACTACTCTCCGATTTTCTGCCATTATCAGTAAGATTGATAAATTAAATAATAATAACTAACTAAATTAAATAACTTTTGACAATTTTTATGAATCGCCAAATGTCAAATGAAAACTTGATTTTCAAGGCACTTTTGATTAATGCCTATGGTAGCAAGGTAACTATCTTAACGACAGATTTTTTTAAAGAACATAATGTTTAGTGACGATGCAACATTTACGACAAACTGTGTGGTATCATTGGAAGGTGGTTATGTTGAAGAGACCAGAATTTTAAAAAAAAGTTGTTTTTAGTTTGTTATAGGAATTATATAAAGTTATAAAATATTTAAAAAGCGTTTTTTAATAATAATAATAATAATAATAATGTTTATTGACAGATTGAATTTAAAGTACAATACAGTGAGATATATATATATATATATATATACACACATATATATTATACACATATACACAAATATAAATATATATAAAGAAATGTAAATACAGTGAAAAATAAGACATAAATAGTAAAAAGATACAAATGGATATAATTTTTTTTGTATTGTATAAAATGACATTCAATTTGACGATACCTATCAATTTAAAAACATTAAGGTAAGCCTCGCGGAAGTTATAAAAACTGTTTGCGAGTGTCTGTGACTGTAAGCTGCATAGTTACTGACAATTTTCATACATCAATTTTAGCTCAAGCAAAAGAGGAGATTGTAGTAAGCAAGGAAAGAAGGTGAGTATAAAAGGAAACAAAAAAGAAAACAACAACAAAAAATATATATAAGTAGCAACTATTTAAGTAACTAATTTATGTGCACATATGTTTGTAAGGACGACAAAGAAAGACAAATACGAGATGGATGTTTAATTGCGTTTTGTAGACTTATGTTTTTAAGTTTCGTATTCTTATGATACAGGAAAAAGACCAGTGTTTACAAATATATCGAGATTTTCATATTTAGTATCTTTAATCCATTTGGTTATATTATATACAAAGCGAGTATAGGTAGCGTTTTTAAATTTTATTGGTACAGCATTGTAGATTCTGTGTGCTAGATATAGAAAATATTTTGTAGCTATAGTTTTTTGTGCTCGAGGGGTGATTAGCTTATTGTTGATTTTAAGTCTGGTATTATGCAGATGTGTTGCAGAGCTTAATAAATTAATTAATTTTTTATTTCTGCCACAATCGTTTTTGAGATCATTGAGAATATGGATTAAAGGGTTTTTGGACATGCTGAATCCAAATATGATGAAATTTGTCTAAAATAAGCCCTAATATCATTTTGGTAAAAAACCTACCCTATTTTACCCCTAAAACCGCACGCCAATGAAAAATGAAAATGTTTACTATGCGAGATAATTCATTTTCCCAACATACAATTACCACCCAAATTTGAAGAAAATCGCATTATTAATAACTGAGATATTAAGGTGGATTTATGAAAAGCGGGGCATGCTGTAGATATATTCATGTTCTTTTATTCTTGTAATCTATGCTCCCTATCCAGTAATTGGGTCCTTTGACCTGTTGGATAGTGTACGTAAAAATGAAATATATAATAAAATAAATGAATATAAAAAAGGAAATAGATTCAAGAACAATGTGAGTAAATTGTATCAGTATCATCAAGTATTTATAATATTAATTGTTCATAATTAATTATGCCTCTGTCCCGAAAGCTTTTTTTTATTTAAGTTAGAAGTGGCATATTAGAAGTAAATGATACAAAATCAAGTTTATAAAAAATTACCGTACCACTTATGTACGCGAACAAATCGTAAATTTTCTTAAAGCAAGCTGTCAGTTAATTAATCAAATTGATTTGTTAAAATATTTTTAAAGGAATAATGAACGCTACCCGTCAAGTTCATTGTGATAACGTATTTTCATTCCTGTTATCCAACAATATAATTCTCAGAGAACAATTTGGTTTTACTCCGAACCGATCCTTTGAAACTAAGTCCCCTGCTGCTTATCATAGTGGATTAAAATTTTAGAGATAAGAGATATTTTTGCGCTTCTCCGTAGAGTTAAATTAGCAGAAAACAGAGACTCGGTATGCATATACAACATTGAGCATGACTAGTAAAATAACAGTGTCACGTTACAGCGCCGATTGTTCTATTCGTTAAAAAAAAATCCAACGGCTTAATTTTCATTGAAATTACTTATGTCGATCGTAAAAAAAATTATTTTTACAAAAATTGTGTCGATTTATATAACCTACAAAATGGTTTAAAGACATTTGAAATATATGGTCTGCTTTAAGAGTTATGGCGGAAAATATCGAAAATGTGGAAAACGTCTAGGCCAAATATCTCCGTTATTTGAAAAGATACAAGAGAAATTCTAAGGCGAAATTTTTTTGTAAAACAGAGTGTTTCAACGAGGTTTTATCTAGTCTTTTTCAAAACCGCTGTATTTTGAGATTTACTCTTCAGGCTGTTAAAAATTATTTTGAAACGGGCGGGAAATGGCGCCATTAAATAGAGTATTTTCCTCCCTTTTCAACGATACATCACATGCTATATTTATTCATTGGCACTACGTTAGTAATTATAAAAACATTTTTTTAAAACCAATAATTTTTTTTTAACAAGCATTACACTTGCCGTGGAGAAGTATGATTAAATAAAACGATAAAATAATTCAATACGTTGTTCAAATCTTTGCTATAATAAAACATTAACACTATTAAGAAGAATAAAGTAAAGTCAGGTAACAAAAACAAATTAATAATAAAAAGAATATAGCACATATAATATAGGATTAGATAAATATTAATGTTCTATTAATATTTATCTAATCCTCAAAATAATTTTTAAGATATCATATCAAGTGTTCAAAGTGTCTACCGCGATTTCTTATGCACAATCGAGCGCGGCGAGGTACTGCATTTAAAATATTACTCAGCATTTCGGGGGTAACTGTAATGCATGCCTGTTAAATTCGAGCTTTTAGGTCCTCTACATTTTGCGGTGTCGTCACCTTATCTTTAATATACCCCCATAGAAAAAAATCCATTGGGGTTATATCTGGAGAACGAGGGGGCCATCGAATAAATCCATTGGTACCTATCCAATGTTGAGGCAAAATTTCGTCTAAATAATCTAGGCAAATCTAGGAATTGTGGGGAGGAGCTCCATCTTGTTGAAAATATTGAAAGTTGTGTAGATTCTCTAAAGGTAGGTCATCTAAGAATTCATTAAATTCATTTCTCAAAAAGTTTAGGTACCTTTGACCACTGAGGTGACCATCATAAAAATAAGGACCTATTAAATTGGGGCCTAAAATACCTATCCACACATTTATTGAAAAACGATTTTGAAACCCAATCGGTCTATGCCAGTGTGTATTTTCAGACGTCCATTTGTAATGAATATTGCAATTAAAAAATCCATTATTGGAAAAATTTGCCTCGTCGGACCAAAGTATTTTACTACATATTAATGGATTGGCACGCTTCTTTTCCAACAGCCACCTACAAAAAGTCGTCCTCCTTGGTTTGTAAATTGTGAATTTTTTTGGTTTTATAACACCGGTAACCATTTTTCTAGCACTTGTTTTATTTATATGACAAGCAATTTGAATTTCTCTTTATGATGTTTCCAAATTTTCTGTATTTTTGTTTCTTACCTAATTAATAACTCGGTTTACCTTATTTACATTATCAGTAACACTGTTCAACATTGTCTTCTTCTTTAAAAATGAACATTTATTTTTCAGTTTCGTAGCTAATTTTCTGAACAGAGTTTTATTCGGCTATAGTGCTTGTGAAAATTTGTTTCTATATTCTACTTGAGATAATCCAGAGTTAAAATTGCATTGGCAATATGTAACGAACATATTATAACGATCAATGTAAGTGAAAATCATTTTTGAAAATTCTAAATTCTTAAAAGAATGTGTGATTGAGTGAAAGTTTAAGTATTAACTGAGATGATCTGCCAAAAGACTAAATTGTCAAGTTTGTTCATAGCCAACTATTTTAAAATAATTGAAATAATAGTGAAATCATGAAATACAAACAAATGGAAATTATACTTAAATTAATTGATAAAGGCATTTAACTTCCTGAGCAAGGAGTGACGCTTTTATGGAGGACCTCTATACATTGGCATAACTGCGAATACTCTTTCCATAATTGCTCCATGTTGCTTTCTTGATTATTAATTTGTTTTTGTTACCTGAATTTGCTTTATTCTTCTTAATAGTGTTCATGTTTTATTATAGTAAAGATTTGAAGAACTTATTGAATTATTTTATCGTTCTATTTAATCATACTTCTCCGCGGCAAGTACAATGCTTGTTGAAAAAAATTTATTGGTTTTTAAAAAATGTTTTTATAATTACTAACGTAGTACCAATGAATACATATGGAATGTGATATATTGTTGAAAAGGGAGGAAAATACTCTATTTAATGGCGCCATTTCCCGCCCGTTTCAAAATAATTTTTTTAACAGCCTGAAGAGTAAATCTTAAAATATAGCGGTTTTGAAAAAAATTAGATAAAACCTCGTTAAAACACACACAAATTTTCGCCTTAGAATTTTTCTCGTATCTCTTCAAATAACGGAGATATTTGACCTAGACGTTTTCCGCATTTTCGATATTTCCCGCCATAACTCTTAAAGTAGGTCATGGATTTTAAATGTCTTTAAACCATTTTGTAGGTTATATAAATTTTCACACACAATTTTCGTAAAAATATTTTTTTTGTACAACCGATATTAAGTGAGATATTCTCGAGTGGACTGATAAAACGGACAGCCTGTATATTTTCTCAAAATTATCATAAAATTTACAAAAAGTAACACAATTAAATAGTATAGTACCGGCACCGTGGCTCAACGCTTACGTGTTAGCCTTGCAACCAAGAGGTCCCGGATTCGAATCCTGGCTAGGGTATGAATGTTTAGTGGTGTTTTTCATGTCTACCGAGTCAGTGGCAGTGGACTAGACGAGGCTGTGTGAGAGAAAACACGACTAGTTGCTGTATCACTCCTGAGTTCGCGTCTCAGCTGCGGCAGATGGCAATGTCGTAGGGAATGGTTGTTGTATAATTGTCTATGTGTATGTGTCCTGGTTGAATGGTTGAATAGCTAATGCTAACCAAGGCGATAGAATAAAAAATATTGGAAAAATAACCTCTAGACTAGTGACGCTTATGTCAAAGGAGCAGACTATTTTTTTGTCAACCAATACAAATTATATGTTCATCTAAAATCAAGATTTACCACACTTATTGGACGAATTCAATGTTAATAAATAAAGTATTTTATTTTGACAGGACCGTGACATAATCGGAATCCAATCAGCAAAACGTGAATGCTAAAGGATCGCTACTACACAGAGCATATCCCCTTAATATGCTTCATAAAAAAAAAAGGATAGAGGAAAAGGCCATCAGTAGCGAAACGACCGTGAAATCGTAAGGCACGGACAATAAAACTAAACGGGGATTAAAACTGGCAGATCTAGTTTTGTTTTGCTTGTCAAAGAATAAATTATAGCGAAGAAGAGGAATTTAATGTGGATAAAGTCGGTAATAAACGAAAAGGAAACAGAGTACAGTGCTTTGTATTCTCCGTGGAGCGCCAGTGGTTTGAAATACTGTGAATTCGGCCATGGCGGTAATATCATGAAAGTTTTAGACGTTCCAGGGCATTAGCTAGATTTAAAAAGGCTCCAAACAGATTGATTAATGTTTTCGAAGAAAAGAATAATGAGCTTTGTATCCTCCATCAGCTGAAATTGTCACAAACGAGGCGCCCGTACGTTGCCGGCCGTCGTTGATGGAATTTTAATTGTTCGGGTTTTACGTTTTTTATCCGTTATTCACTGATGTGTCAGGTAACATGACGTCTGACTAACAGAATGACTTTCACGATTTTATTTATTCTCTCCTACAGCCTTACAAGTTGGGATCGTCTTTGGAATTTATATTATTACACTGTAAAACTAATTACTATGCAAATTTTTCGCCGATTAAATGAATTTGATATGCTTGACATTATTCATTCGTTCATATTAAATCTAAGCCAGTAAAGCTAATATTTGTTTCACATAATTCCACTACTCCAATATAAAATTGCATCTAAAATACATATTTGTGGACTGGATTCGATTTTATTCTGATATGTGGAAATAACTGACAGTTCTAGTAACTTAACATACTATTTGCACCTAATGATATCGATATGCAATTGTGGCGCCATACATTCCAACGCCATGCCAGTTCGTAGCACTGGCACTAATGGGGTCAACAAATTTTACCGAAAACAGAGTTTTGACACCAATTTCGATGGGCGGAATGAAATTCCTATAAAAGGGTGCGTGAAATCCTTAGGGGTCAGACTAGACAAAAGACTGACATTTAATACGCACACTAAAGAGTCTATACGGATAGTTTACTGCATGTCCAAGAGTCTGTACCCTCTGCTGGCCAGGGGTAGCGGACTCAATAGGCAAAACAAAAAATTAGCTTATACCATGGTGATCAGGCCAGCAATCACATACGTGGCTCCGGTGTGATGCAGCATATCTGGTACGAAAACGAAAAAACTGAAAGTCTTGGAAAACAAATTTACGTGCCCCATATCTAATTCTAAGTATAGAGGTGAGGTTAAGAAAGTAAAGGAAGGAAAGTCTATTTTAAACAATATGAAATCAACTGATTTCGCCGAACATTAACGGTAGTAGTGTTAAACTTTCGCGTAATGGAAACAAAGGAAAAATCCTAGATTTGAAATTAGGAAGGCTCTAAGAAACCATAAAATGTTACAAATACACAAATAGTATTTGTGAATACCTCTATAATGGACATTGTAGTAAGATTTAAATTAATTTCCTAGTAACGAGTTATATTGTTCAATTTAAAGAAATAGCAAATCAAGTTATCCCTTTCTAAGTAGGTAGAGTACTTCAAAGATAGGATGTCGCACCGCGAACTGAATCGATCGATATAGAGAAAAGTACGCATCATAGAATTTTCAAAATTTGGATAATTACTAATGTCGGTATGGCCAATCCAACTAAAACAATTACATGCAGCTGGCACTGCCGCTTATGCCAGAAGTCGATACCAACTTACTTATTTCAAATAGAACCCCCTGTATATTTTAGGGTTCTCGAAAAGAGCATAAAATTCTGAGTCGAAAATATGTAGCATATTCTATACCTAAACCTAGCCGTTTCAGAGACATTTGACATTTTATAGATAATTTGACAGGTGCAACGGTTTGCAACAACCATTATACTTTCTTCGTGTAATAGATTCTCATTTGCTTCTTGTCACATAAAAAGAACACAAGGAGAAATACGTTCTACAACTGAAATAAATTCAATAATATCATACCAAGTGTTCCATTTTTCGCGTTACGGTTACGGTTAAAGTTACAACTTTTTGATATATTTGCGATTTTATTAGAAATTCATGAATTGTTGTAATCATTTCATCAAAATAGCCATGATTAGAAACAATCAGTCATTATCTTATGTCAAAAAATGCCAGCACGTTTAAATTACACCCACGAAGACTTTAAATTTGTTTATTATTTATGGAGAATGTGATAAAGTAATATCAAGAACTTGCAGCACATTTGCTACTCGATATCCAGAGAAACGGAAACCGTCACCAAACTCTGTAAAACGCATACTGGAAAATTTGAAAAATTATGGCTCTGCCAAGGCAAAAATATAAAGAAGAAAGCCTATTGTTGATGACAAAAACATTGAAATAGTAATTCTGGGATATTTTCATGCATTTCCAAGGATGCCATTAAGACAGGCTGCTCTGGAATCGGGACTATGCAAGGATTCAATTCACAGAATCTTATTAAAACATAAGTTTCACCCGTTTTCATTCCATATGGTTCAAGGATTAAAAGAAACAGATCTCCTAAGAAGACAGAATTTTTGTGAGTTTATTCTCATAAGTCTGAGGGTCACGATTTTTATTTGGGAAATATATGGACAGATGAAGTAAAATTTACTAAAAATGTACTTTTTAATAGACACAATTCGCATTATTGGAGTGACTCAAATCCTCATATGTTCAGAGAGCGAAACTTTCAAGAAAGTTGGCAGTACAATTTTATCATGAAAATTTAAACGGTAAATTAAATTTTCTCTTCTGCTAATATGTATAGGTAAATTTTTTTTTTTTTTTTTAGGTGAAAGATATCTGAATATCTTACAAAATTTTAATAATAACTATTTAGAAAATCTGCCTCTCGCATATTTAATTAATAATTATTCACAAGAAACTTTTTATGATCAATGGATTGCCAATAATGGACCTTTCTTATGGCCTCCTCGCTCGCCCGATTTATCAGTTCTGGATTATTTCATTTGGGGAACTATTAAAAATAAAGTTTATGAGAGCCCATTAACAACCATTAAAGATTGTAGCAAAGAGTAAGAAATGCAATTCAAAACATATCACAGGATTCAATTAGAAGAGCTACCTTCCCATGAGGAACTAATCCGAAGGTGCGAAAAATGTGTCGAGGTTCGAGGGCGGAATTTTGAGCAATTATTAAATTAAAATGAAATCATATTTTAAATTGATCTTATCTCTGCTATTTTAGTTCATGCCATATCTTCAATTCGATTAATACGCATGTTACAGTGTTAGTGTTATTTTGCGTTTTTGTGGATATCGAGTAGCAAATGTGCTGCAAGTTCTTGATAATACTTTATCACATTCTTCATAAATAATAAACAAATTTAAAAAGTTTTCGTTGGTATAATTTAAACGTTCTGGCATTTTATGACATAAGATAATGACTGATTGTTTCTAATCATGGCTATTTTGATGAAATGATTACAACAATTCATGAATTTCTGATAAAATGGCAAATATTTCAAAAAGTTGTAACTTTAACCCCCACAATGCTAATATCAGAAAAAGGGAATTCAATTTTACACAACTTGACGTAAAAAATACAGGGTGTTCCATTTGACTAAACAAATTTTCTCGGTTTGAAGTTGATAAAATGTAACGCGAAAAACGGAACACTTGGTATGATATTATTGAATTTATTTCAGTTGTAGGACGTATTTCTCCTTGTGTTATTTTTGCGTGACAAGAAGCAAATGAGGATCTTTTACACGAAGAAAGTTATAACGGTTCTTGCAAACCGTTGCACCTGTCAAATTTTCTATAAAATGTCAAATATCTCTGAAACGGTTAGGTTTAGGATATGCTACATATTTTCGACTCAGAATTTTATGCTCTTTTCGAAAACCCTAGAATATATATAGTGTTCTGTTTGAAATAAGCAAGTTGGTATCGACTTCCGGTATAAGCGAAAGTGCCAGATGCTTGTAATTATTTTAGTTGGATTGGCCACACTGACATTAGTAACTATCTAAATTTTCTGATGCGTACTTTTCTCTTTATCGATCGATTCAGTTCCCGGTGAGATACCCTGTATATTGTAAACGGACACTTTTAGGTCAGTTTCTAATGCTTTTTGATAACGGTCGCAAGACATGTCAGACAAAACTCATAAAACAGTAAACCAAGTGTGTATTATAATTATTCTATTGAATATTCATTTCAACCTATAGGATATTGGAATATGTGTGTAGGATATGACATGTGTAGTATCGTAACCACCTCGTATCATAACAAGAAGTGGTTAAGCTTATATTTGGAAGGTACTGATTAGTTGGTCAATCTCAGAAATTGCATCTGACGTTAGATTTTCAATATTGAGCGAAATGTGTAAAAAATGGCAAATCATGAAAATATAAGACATGAATCAATTATCTTCTTCTATATTGATCAATATCTTTGCATAGAAGTATCCGTCCACTTTAAAATGACCTATCATTAGTCCCCGTGCATCTTTCTCAGAGATAAGAGATTTCAAATATTTGTTTGCTGTTAGGATTCCCTAAAACAGCTCTAATAATCTTACTATTATGATGAGCATAAAATCAGATCAAGTGCACAATTATACATAGACATTTATTTTTTTTAAAATAATGCCTTTGCAAGATAGCTCAAACGAAAGTAATGTTATTTTCTTCATTATGTCAATGTTTAAAAAGCCTAGTAGTATTCTTAGCGTTTTAATTAAAAAGGTAAATCTATTATTTTGAGAGCCTACTTTCGATTTTAACTCAATTAACTTGGATCTCCAGAACAAAGTGGGCCAGTGTACCGTAAAAGGCAGAAAGGGACAGTCTGAAGGACCAACTTAATTCTGCAAAGACTCTAAAACTCCGAGTAGTCCGAGAATGTCGATAACGAAACAATAATACTAGTGACTTTTGCGGATTAGGTAGTATTTACTCAAGTGTTAGACCCACCGCACCGACACAAACGCAATAAAGGGTATTAAGGCATTAGCGAGGAATATAAAATACACGTTTGTAAAAATAAATGACGGATGTCACCACAAATACGGTTAGTGATTATCTGATGAGAAAAAATAGCTGGCGATTTGATCAACGTTTTTCTCTTTATAGGTAAGATTTTTTATTTCTTTATTTTTCGGTTAGCCGAACTATTTTATAGTCTAGGCGTTAAAGCACACACTTCGAAAAATATTAAGTGAACTGAAAATTAATGTACATCGTCGTTAAGTATAAATAAAAACGTAAAGATTGGTGAAGAAATTATGATGTGGTTCTTTGAAAATCCAACAAATATCAGAAAAATGTTCTCTCAGGTACAAAATTAAATAGAAGCAAAATAAGAATAAAAAAATCGGCAGCTACTCGAAGCGGCTGGAACCTCCCCACTCGGTGGATCTTTGAAGCCGAAAAGAGCATTAAATTGTGTAAGAAAACGGCACTAAACGTAATCCGATCTCATCCAAAATCTTTTCAGATCTTCTGAGGCACTAAAAAATACCCTCAACTTAATGAATTTACAATCATCTATGCGAGTTATTACCTACATTATCGCTCGTTGAATAATATACTATTAGGATATTAATAACTTTAACATCACTTGAACGACTAAGAACGCCTAGTTATCCTAAATACTACAGATTTGTAAAGCATCAAACTGAAAATTGGTAAAGTGATAATATATAATAAATTCACCGACGAAGGTACAGAAAGCATATGATATTGATATTGTTACATCTACCTTTAAAGTTTGTGACACCAACGTTATCGGATGACAAATGATGACAATGACAATCGTCAAAATTTGCTCATTGCAATCCGATAGCTCGCGGCTGTCTTTGTTAAATGAAACATTAGCATTTCAGTAATTTTACTAGATTTTAGAGGAATATTTGTAGTTTAATTCTTCGATTTGCTTGTATATATATTTAAAAACGGCACTAAACGTAATCCGCTCTACTTCTAGAGCAGTGAAGAAACCCTCACACGTGAACTGACACGTGATGAGACGACTTTCACGACATAACGGCTACGCGCATCGATCATGTCATGCAAAATGCGATCTATGCCATATTTGCTTTGTTTTTAATTTTTTTCACGGAAACCAAATCGAAAGGGTGGAAGTGTGATATATCGTTGAAATCAGAATTTTAACTGATTTCAATGGTTCCATTGCAAATTGAAAGTAATTATAAAATAAACAACTTGTTGCGTCAAAATGGCACTAAACGTAATCCGATCTCAACCAAAACCTTATCAGATCTTCTGGGGGCACTAAATAAACGCACACGCAAAGTTTCATTCAAATCCGTTCAGTAGTTTCGGCGCTTTCGTGCTAGCACACATACACACACACACAGACATTTTTCAAAAACCACTTTTTTGGGTTCTTAGGACCTCAAAACGTAAAGATTTGATGTTATCTCAATTTTTGTTTTTGAGCCAATTTTAGTAATCTCTCACAAATTTATTGTGGAGAGATTAAAAATACCCAGAAAAAACCTAATGCAAAATGCATTGAAAATGAAAAGGCGAGAGCAAAGCTTGATTTTTTTAGGGCTATTTTTATTCTTGAATCTAGAGTGCAGTGAATACACTTAAATCAATTACATGGACCTAAACGATAATAAAAGAATTTAAACGTGAGATTTGTCGAATTAATTTAGAACGTACAACCAACCAAAATTTTCGAAATTTGTTATATCAACTTTTTCAAGTGGCAACATCTTTTAGACACCCAGTAGTTAAATACCAATTTTCACGGCAAATCTATTGACACCTTCATCTGTACAATGTTGTATGTTACTTAAAAAACAAGTCAACTAGTGATGAAACACTAAGTGTACCCTTAATAAAGCACCTGTTTTCTGATATTAGTTATTCTTTACTATACTTAGTAAAAATACATCTAGAAACTGGCCAAATGCCTTCTGAATTAAAAGCAAGTGTGGTAATACCAGTACTAAATATCTAGTCACCAAAAACATCGTCTGACCTTAGGCCAATAAATTTGTTGCCCGTGATAGACAAAATGCTGGAAATAATATGTGTGAACAGATTAGAAAATATCTGGAGAAAAATCAAATCATTTTATGGGTCAATCGGGTTTCAGGAAGAACAAATCGGCACTGTGTGCTTGCTGGAGGAAAGACATTAACGAAGATAACGTGATATTGAGTGTGTTTTGCCACCAACACTTGGTAGTAGAAAAGATGTTAGGCTGATGTCTGCCTGAGGGGCATTGACTTGGGGTAGGCAGCAAAAAGGGGGAAATACTAAACACTACTACACGTATGTGTTCCAAAGAAGAGCGTGCGGCTAGCTCTGAAGAACGTCAGGGTCTAGGTACGACCAGCGTTACTGCCTAGAGCAAATACAAAAGAATGTCCAATATATTACAGTTTATTCGAAAATCACAGGGGAGCTGTGCAGAAGTGCTATTTCTATTGTTGAAATTGAGATAAAATTGAATAACATGTAACGGTATCAAATTTACCACTTATTGATAATAAAAGATGTCATATACTTACAACTTTCCTAGGTGTAGCTACAGGTAGGTTACAGGTTATGTTTGAAAAAAAAGGTATTCATTTTGTACGGTAAAATTTTGGTTAAATTTCAAGTTAAATCGCCAAATAGGGCAAATGATTGTAATACATGAAACAAAGCTTATCATAAAGAGCTGAAGGCTTATCTGCCTGCGTTCCAGGGGTTGGGCTCTACAGGTTTCCCAATCGAAGTGATGTTATATAAAAAAAGCCCATCCGGAACTGGATCTTCAGTTCTCGGCACAAAAGAAGAATCCTGATGAGGAGGAAAATACATGTAAATAATGTCTAACATTGAGTAGTGGTGAGAGGTAAGTGAAACCTCTCAAATGGTCAATTGCTGCTATACACCATAGATGTCTCCATGGGCGCATAGCGATTTGCGATTCTGCAAGTACCTGAGAGCGGCGACCTTTCAGTCCTAGGTGGACTTAACCTACTGTTATAATATATGATTTGCAGGAAACAACTACTCAGCGGGCAAATACCCCGACCTGCATTGAATTACACCTTACAAACCATGAAATAATGGTAACCAATATCATTTGTCAATTCCCTGACCAGACATAGACCGGTTTCGAACTTATTAGTTCTCATCAGTATGCCATAGGTCATGGAACAGACAAATGATAGTGGTCAACCTGCTAGTTTTATACAAACTATAGTAAATTGAGTAGTGGTGAGAGGTAAGTGAAACCTCTCAAATGGTCAATTGCTACTATACACCATAGATGTCTTCATGGGCGCATAGCGACTTGCGATTCTGCAAGTACCTGAGAGCTGCGACCTTTCAGTCCTAGGTGGACTTAACCTACTGTTATAATATATGATTAGTAGTTATGATATAGTAGTAGTAGTTATGATATATATAGTTATGATTAGTAGTTGTAGAGTAGTTGTTTCCTGCAAATCATATATTATAATGTCTAACATTGTTCATGCTACAGCTGGGTTTGTTGCCTTTTTTCTAAGGGTTCTACTAATTCTGTTGAGACTTCTATACAAATAACCAGGGACACCGACACACAAACCGGATAGTAGACGCCAGGACATACGTGTTAAAACCCAGAATTAAAATCAATTTACATCGAACAGCAGTGAGCAATTTCAAGTACCTAAACCATAAGGCCCCACGAGGGTAAGTTTCTCTCCATGTACAAACATCAAAATTTACCAAGAGCAACACACAATGGTAGAGAATAACTTCTGAAAGGCCATGTACATAAATCCCTTGCGGACAATCAAAAATATTGAAGCTTAAAGTACAGCCAAAATGATTCCAAGCACTCTTACCGGTGGTCAGAAGAAAAAAAAAAGATAGGAGCCGCACCCAAGAGAAAAAACGCTCTTCAACAAAAACAAATAAAATTGAGGATTTTATCTTTGAACAAAGCTCTAAGAAATATGACATTACAACATTTTCTGAGAAAGAAGTCGAATTTTCATACTTACGATAGCAAGACGATTATATGCATATTCGTATTTTGCTTTTGATTTTTTTGTTAGTCAATCTAAAGGGCTAGTATATACTGCCTCCATCAGTTCCGTGGATGTCCCAAGAATAGAAAATTCATCATCACTCATCGCCATTTCTGACTTTAACTTCCTATAGCTTGAATTTTCGAAAATATCAGCAATCAAATTACTATACGTCAAGTTTAACAATCGAATATTGATACATTTCCATATACAATATACTATTCCAATAATTCTGTTGTCGCTTTTGTTTTGGTGTATATTTTGTTCTCAATGCGGCAAGAATTGCGTTTATTCGATTTTGCTGTCAATACATGTAAAAATTATTTAAAATTACAAAGTTAAAAGTAAACATCCGTAAGTACTCAAATGCTCTCTCTATAAGTAATAGAGGTTTAATAAGGATTTAGTTTTTAAAAAATATATGTGTAATTAAGCTAGAATAACGCGAAACCTTTTGTTATATAGAAATAGATGTTACTTAGAACTGCTGCAGTCGAAAGGCGCATTTATTTTTAGTATAATATTTTACACAAAGAGCTAATAAAAACCCCATTTTATATCATGGTAATTTTATTGTGGATTTCAGGAAATTTTAAAAGAACCTTAGGCAAACTGCGTTTGGCTTTGTTATGTTCACAAAAGAGAATGTTGCCTTGCAGCTACATTAAATGTCGAATGTTCTTTTGTTTTAATTTTATTAAATCTACCGATACTTGAATTATATTTTCATTGAAAGAAAATAAAAGAGCAGAAAAATATACATTCAAACTGAGAACAAAGTAAATTAAAATGTTCAATAATAAGTATATTTTAGTATTTTAGAACAAGTTAGATGTTATCCTCAATATTTTCAAACAGTTAACTATACAATGAATGACAACTATATATAACACTGAAAATGGGGTGTACGTCTTAAGCCACGATCGTCAAACAAGTAAATAGAACAGCGCTCTCGAGGGAGTAATATTTCAAATAAAATTAGTAAAGAATCACCTAAAACAATTGAAATTTAATGAGTGGTATTTTCTCAGTTCAAATTATATACCTAGTTTATTTAAAATTACAATTTCCAAAAATAAAATTGGAGGCCTAGTTTGACTATATTTGCATAACAATTTTCCGTAATAATTACTGCATCATATTGATCGAAATTATAACAGTTCATTTTTACCATATGTAAATTTATAGAAATTTTGTTAAAATATAATAAATAAATATGTTATAAATATGTCCTGTACCCCTCACCGTCTTTACGTATTTTAAAATTCGGAGGAAGAGTTCCTTGTTGAATTACGCGCGAGTAGCCCTAAGAATTTGATTGGTACATTTGTTGGTTCTATGCCTTCATTGGTTAACGTATTTTATTGGGTACTATTGGAGATTAGACAACGCACAGGCGACAATGGGGATTAGGAACTACCGTGCAAGATGTGGCGTCCAGAAATGTGTCGACGGAGGTGCGTTGAATTATTTTTTTTTAGTTTTTAGTTAATGTAGTCGTTTTATTATCAGTGTTATTGTACTGTTGATTATTAAGACCTCGATCAACGTACTAGAGTACAGTTAATTTTAAGTTATAAATTGCCTTATTAACTTTGGACATTGCCTTGATAAATCGAAATTTTGTCATTTATAGTATAGCAATTGCTTTATTTACGTTGAAATCCATCTAGATATGGAATGTTTTTTATGTGGCTCAGTGGCTCAACGCTTACATGTTAGGTTTGCAACCAAGGAGTCCCAGGTTCGAATTCTGGTTAGGGTTGGTGGTGTTTTTCATCTGTTACCAAGCTGGTAGCAGTGGACTAGACGAGGTTGTGTGACAGACAATACGGCTAGTTGCTGTACCACTCCTGAGTTCGAGTCTCAGCTGCGATAGATGGGGTTGGGAATGGTCGTTGTATAATTATCTATATGTATGTGTCCTTGTTGAGTGATGAAATTACTCTATGAAAAAGTTGCAAAAAAGGGCTCAAAACACAAAAATTCCGTGAGAAGGATGAAATTTGTGCCCCCCCCCCCATTTTCGAGGGCACTGAACTCGATGGTGATGTTTTAAGGTTCCCACCCCTCAGCAACTATCCCTAAACTCGTAGAACCACCCCCTATTTCGCGTTTTTTTTCCATAGTAGGCATGCGGGTCCGTTTTTTGGTCAGAATTTGGGTAGGCCTAATACTAAAATATCCCCAAGGAAATCAAACTACATGAAAATTTGTTCATCCTCATTTTTGTGGGTGCTCAAAACGATAGTAATATGCATTTCTCCACCAACCACCCTTAAATCCACCCTTTTTCGTATTTCTTGATACTGGGCATGTGGGGACTCGTTTTCTATAGATGGTACCCATATACGCGCCCAGAAGTATTTTCAATAGAAAAATGTTTAATCTGCGTGCTGAGCAAGTGTTAATACAACACATTATTGTACATTTAACACGTGCAGATCTGGTAGAAATTGCAGTCGAGACTGCCCGACCCATATATATCTACTTGATGAATATTTTCCTCGAATGTGACACAATTCTTTTACATGGTGCCACAGTAGATAAGTTATGGAAGTTCGGGATAAAAATTCGCTTTTTCTTATGAAACTTCATTTTGGTTTTCAAGATCATTCTTTCAGAACTATGAGTAACTATTTTGATGGGGCGCCATCTAGCGTTGATTAAAGATACGAAGAGAAGTCTATAATTCTGCGGATTCAGTTTTTTACAAGACTATACTATACAGGTCTAATTTTACAGCTCCTGATAGTCCATCAAATCTACTAGTCACGACTCACAGTGCGTCGAATTAAGGATCTAGGTGGCCAAAATTCTGAGAGTTCATGTATTTATTCAGTTTGTTGCGGTAATAAGAGAAAAATGTTTGAAATGTTCGGGGTGGATTTGGAGGGTGGCAGGTATAGAAACTAGGCAGGTTCAGGATTGTATATTGGTCCGGGGTCCCACGCCCCTTTTTTAAAGTGATTACTAACAAACTGAATTTTCGTGAGTGGCTTCGTTTTGATGACTTTTTCCTATGCGAAAAGTCTCGGTAGAGGTAGATAAAGCTCTACGCAGCGCTAAACATGTTGATCGTGGAACTGACACTTTCGTGGCGTAAGACTGGAAAACCTGCCAGAAAATTTGTAGGACAATTTGACCATTCGATTTCAAAAATATTAATTAAACAATAGTATAAAAATCAGTTCGTTAGTCTAAAAAGCCAGGAAGCTGCACTTGTCTTACAAAAGCGATGTAAATGTGTAAGAAATACATAAATATGTAAGAAATATATAAATCTGTAAGAAATATATAAATATGTTAATATGTAAGAAATACATAAATCTGTAAGAAATATATAAATATATAAGAAATATGTAAATATGTAAATGTGTAAATGTGTAAATATGTAAATATGTAAATATGTAAATATGTAAATATGTAAATATGTAAATATGTAAATATGTAAATATGTAAATATGTAAATATGTAAATATGTAAATATGTAAATATGTAAATATGTAAATATGTAAATATGTAAATATGTAAATATGTAAATATGTAAATATGTAAATATGTAAATATGTAAATATGCAAATATGCAAATATGCAAATATGCAAATATGCAAATATGCAAATATGCCAATATGCAAACATGTAAATATGTGAAAATAACGAGGTCTGAAATTTTATTACTAACGGGCTGATTTTTAGACTATTGTTTAATTAATGTTTTTTAAATCGAATGGTCAAATTGTCCTACAAATTTTCTGGCAAGTTTTCCAGTCCACGATCAACATGTTTAGTGGATGCGTAGAATTGTATCTATTTCTACCGAGAATGTTCGCGAAAGGGAAAAGTTGGAAGTCGTTAAAACGAAGAAACTCACAAAAATTCAGCCTGTTAGTAATCACTTTGAAAAAGGGGCATGAGGCCCCAGACTATATGAGATTCTCATAAAATCTAGTAGAAGAACTATTTCTAAAATTGTAGCTTATAAAGAGGGTGAATTGGGATTATGGGTATGAGGTGGGAGTGCGGGAGACATATGACATAGACAAATGATTGAAATTGGAGATTTTTATAAAATACACGATAAATAATTTAAAATCCCCCATACCTAAGTATTAATGTTTGATTCAAAATACTCTATAAGATGTCCTCAATGCTTTTAAGGAAAACAGCAAGAAAGTTTTGCTTAAATCTAGGCAGTCACTTATGATCGTTCCATATCTAAAATTACATGATTTCCTTGTTGCACATCCATTTCATTATGCTGTATTGAAATCTAGTTTCATATTCATACCGAGTTTAGAAGAAATAAGAACAAATAGGAAAGTTAAGAAGTGACCCAGCATAAAGATGAGCAAGATGAGGTTAACTCTAGGTAAAGTTAACATAGTAGTGAACTTCTGAATACGTCAGCAGGAATTTTCATACTTTCCAATATTCATGTTATTATCCTTCAGCAAAATTAAAATTTACAATATGTCAATGAGTACCCCGTATAATTTTACGTGCAAACCTTGAAGTGTCCTGTTTATGAAAATGTATGCAAATAGGATGAAAAATGGGTTTTTAAAATTTTGACTAACCGTAGCTTTTTCTCACAGCTTGGCACAATCTGGTCTAAAGGGAAATAACGTCGGGACCTAAAAATAACTACATGATAAATTACCCATATCACTGGACTGGCATTACTCTGGTAATTGGTAGGTCTTAATTATGATCCTAAGATATATTGGGAGACGTTTATTTAAAGCAGAACGAAAAAGTCAAGTGTGGAAGCTTTTATTATGTAAATAAACTGTTTTTCACAAAACGTTAGAATGTGTGTAAATGCCATTAAAGCTCTCATAAAATTCGTATCCCCGAAATAGTATTTTGCGCCCACCAATATAACACTCCGAGATAAATTACAAAGGGATGAAACTATTATCCGTTAATCGAGACCTTATTATGTTAATATTTATCGATCATGTTCTTAAAGACAAGCAAGAACACGAGTTGTCCTAATTAAGAGCAACAGCAGATTATGGTAATAAATCACCGGAATAGAGACAAATTGAGATGGGTTGTTCAATTTTAATGTCGAATTTCATTAGGGTGGATTTCTCTCATAGAGCGGATTTTTTGCGTCGCCGCTTGTTCAAAGTTTATGATAGTGGTGCTCCGCTACCATTGTTCCGGTTTCCATGATATGAACGCGCAATATTTAGTTCGGACGATGTATATAAAATATGAAGATTTACGCTTTTATACTGTTGCAACAATTGTAACCTTTACTATCAAATGTCAGAAAAGGTGACAGCCGAAATTACCTTTGATAGTTTGACAACACTTTTATGACCTCATAAGTTTAAATCGGAATTATTGCACCGTTGCCAAATGTCAAAGTTGGTAGACGTATATAGTAGATAAAGTTGTCTTCTTCCCACCACGAACACTACCATAAACATCATCAGGCAATAAGGAGCTGATGTGTAACATACTAGAATGCAGGGATAGATCCAAAATATTTGTAAGAGTTTGTTTAATATTAAGGAGTAAATAAATAAAGACGCAGCTATAATTTAGTTGCATTTAGCATTTTTTAGTCTATTCATTTTAGTCTAACTCTTCGAATTCTATTAATTTCATTTCATTTCATTCATCAATTGTAAAGAAGTAAATAAACCTGATAAATACGTTTTTTTAAATTTATTTAACGTCGACCCAGCTAGGAACTTTTCCGGAGCTCTTCTTTTTCGAAGGATGATATATCCGCTACACAATCCTCGCCTAAGATTGCATAGCTTCCGCGCATACACTGATATACAAGCCGCTGAAAGATGTGTGCGAGGACGCAGTCCTTCTTGAAACGGTCACCCATCTACGTCCTAGCCGCGCCAAACGTTTCATTTTTATCAATATTCCCTCACTACAAACCAATTAAAAAAGATAATATTCGAAGGGACACATAGTTAATCATTCATAAACTACAATTTACAACAACAAGTATTTATAATACTTTTGCAATTTCTCTCATTACACTCTCAACAGAGTTTTCGCAAAAAAGCCAAAAATTTGGTTAACTACTTCGTATTTTGTTTTAGTTGCAACTAAATTTATGCATAATAGGTGATCCCATATAATAGATGTATCCAGAGCCAAAGCCTTTCTTTGAATATGTGATTTATTTGCTTGTTTTAATTCGGCTGAATTTTTTTTAAATTTCGTTACGTTTACGGAAACATCCCTCTCTCGCTCTCTGTGTTATATGTTCCTCTCTCGCTCCCTTCCTTTCTGCCCTTCCAATCCACCCCTCCCTCTCTATTTTCCTCAAACTTTCTAAACATTACTTAAAAAATGGTTGACAATTTTTTTCCTGATTTTTATTTGTTGCACTAAATTACATCACAAACAAACCAAAGTTATTTTTCTTGATTTCAACTGGTAGAAGATATTTTGTTTCATTTTTCATCGTCATCTTTGTCTTCCTCTTCTCTTTTACTTCTTTTCCTATTCGTTGTCATTATTTTGGCATTTAAAACCAGAAATGACATTGGAACCAGTTTCATCTTGAGAATATTCAACCACCAAAAAATTTCCATCATTATCATCTTCATAATCGATGTTTGCACAATCAATTCTACAAAGTGCTTCGCACAAAATTCATTTGCTTTAGGGTATATAAAACTAGTTTTGCCGAATCTATGTATCCTGAAGTAAACGAGTGTGAGAAAGAAACAAAAATTAGGAACAAAAAATTGGATATACTACTTCCAGCACGCTCCACTCTTCATGTAATATTGTTTTTATCACCTTGTCGTGCATCGGCGTAGAGCATCGGTATTATCACAACAAACGCTATAGTAGAGTGAGATCGAGAAACTTTCATTCATGCGCCAATAATATAACAATCATCTGTCTCGCTTTAATGTAACTGATTTTTGTTCTCTTTCTGGCACTCATTTACTTCGGGATAATTCATATACAATAATATACATTTATGAATCTATATTAACTATTATAGAATCTGCTGAGAAGACGATAGCCTTAAAATTAAATATCTTATTATCTTCCATTTTATAAGCCTATTTTTAGTAGAATGTGTATATCCAAATTTAAATGCCACAACTTTTTAGGACATTACCCGTACTAACCAGAGCACCAAAGCCATTGTTTTCATTATGAATCCTCATTTAATAACAGCCATGTGTGTATCTTACCGCTGGTGAGGAAGGTTTACTTTCCCAATATATATTTTATAAAAATATAATCTTGTTCTTGAACAAAAGTTAATTTTATATTAAATATAGCTCTTACAGAAAGAAGCACTTTCGTAGCATATTTGTTATTGTTGGAATTAAATTTATAAAGTGAAATAATATTTTATTGCGGGCGTATTTTTTTTTAAATTGCGTTCGTCCCACAAGTAGTGTACTAATAAAGATATTATATTACATAAATTAGACAATTCCCAATTTTAAAGTTAAAACTGTCCAAGGCGAAGTTATATTATTGAAAATGAGCGGACAATACGCATTGCCTGGGACATTATTATTTGTAGGAGCTAGGGTTCGATTTCAGAAGAAATAGACAATATCTAGGAACGGTCTCTCATACAAGACCATCTAACTTACTGCGTTGCCATTTTTTGATGCAAATAAACTAATAGGAATAAAAATATTATTATTCGGTCCACTTACACTTTGTTAAATTGGATTTATCAATATATTTCAATAAACAGTCGTGCATCATTCAGTAATTTCAATGCTCATAGAATCTTATATTTAAGCGAGGTAGTGGAAATTATTGGTGACAATAATAATAGAGCATATTTATTCGTCCATAATGACATAAATACTTCATTGAATACATCATATAAATCAATGGATAAAGTCAGTAATAATAAAAGGTCCTATGTCTTCCACTTTCCTCGTCTTGGTTATATGCTAAGGCACTTATTCCTATCTATTTTTTTATGTATACGATATAATCTGAGTGAGTAGAGATGTAAAAGAAAAGAAAATACATACACAACTATAACAACTGACAGCAACTTCTTCCTCTTCTAAAAAAGAAGAAGAGGAATAAAATAGAACATTATTTAGTTTCTCCTCAATGATCCTGGACTTGAAAAATTATTAAAGAAGGAGATATTAGGGAGTTTTTGCCAAAAGATATGATTTATTTTAATCCTGTCACAACAATAGAAGATTATATCCAGGTTCTATTAGAGCGAAAAATGTTTGGAAGTTCAGGGTGGATACTTTGAATATTACTAAAATAAAGTGTTTTTGTTTCTCTGGATATCTGTCAGCAAATATTTCTCATGTTCTTGATAATACTTTGTTACATTCTCCATATATTACAAACAAATTTACATAATCCGCGTGCGTATAATTGTATAATACTTGACAAATGGTAAGTGACAACTACATACATTTGTTTAGCACTCAACTCCGTCATAGCCAACTAAGAGTAATTGAACTTAAAATCCATAGCAAAAATTTTTGGAATTGACACCCATACACAAACTTACCCTTATTTTTAATGGTAAATAAAATAAGATTATTAAAATTGGGCTTTCCATTTGAAAACATTGATTTTTGACAGTTTTCTAAATTTCATTTTTATTCTTATTTTTCGCTGTATTATCAAAATATTATAAAAGCTCTATTAAACTAAATTTTAAGTTCCTATACATGAAATAAGATTACGCTAACCAAATTAGTGAAGATATTCCGCGCAGTTGCCAAATTGACGACATTAACATGAGGCATAACATTATTTTCAAAAGATGTTTTCTTCCGCTTAAATCAAGCTCCTTTAGCAAAACCATGAAATACGATTCTTTTAATTCACAATTTAGTGGAATTTCCCATTCCAGTGGAAGAATACTTGCTCAAATCATCAAATCATTATCGTTACTTCGTGTTTAAAGCAAAAAAAAACCGTAAAAACTATATTCAAATCTCTGAAGTCTCACATGGCTTGTATCGTCAATATTATGTAAATCAGCAAAGTTTTTCCTCTTCATACTCGAGGGCCAAACGTGTAAAGCGATCGCTAACCTCAATTTTTAAATATACGTTTTTTGCTGTTCGTTTTAATAATTTCCATACTTTTTCCGATAGGCGCTCCTGATGGCTGCGTCATAAACATCGATTATGCTCCACCACTGACTGTTCAAATGACAGCCTTTATTGATGGTTTCCATTATCGCGACTTTCCTGAAGGTGACACCAATTAATTGTGTTTATCTTGAAAATTGACCATAAATAAAATATCTGAGTGTCAACATTTCATGCGACTATTTTTACCCCGTTCCAGTTATAGACAGTTCACCCCAGCACTAAACGATATGTCGCATTCACATTTAAAAAACAAGGAATTATGTTTCAGAAACACACAACTCATCGCTTTATTGAACAACAAATTTAATAAATAAATGATAATAAATTTAACGTAAGATCATGAAGAGCTTGGAACGAGAAAATAATATTGTCTTGTCTTGACACTCGAGGCTTTAATATAGCAGTAGTATCCATCTCAGTTGTTCTAGTAAGGCATTATTTACATCCGAAGTGTACTCATTTCGACTAATAAACTAACAACTACTTACGTTTTGAACACGTATATGGGAACCTCTTTCAGTTTTTATGGCATTTAGTCGTTTAAGGAAATATCCCTAAAATAGCCCAGTCGAGTCGTAAAGATATGAAATTGCAAAAATTCGATACCACTATTTTCTTTTCTCCTAAACAATACATCCTGCGTTAATTTAACAAGAGAGCTTTTTTACAGCAAATCGAATGATCTATGACTTCCATTTAAAACATTTTTCTTTAAAATCAATATTTTCTGCGCTACATCGCTTCAAAGTGACACAATGTATTTGTCTTAAATAACTTTAAAATAAATAATTTGACAGAAAAAATCATATAAAAAACAATAGAGGATTAAATACCTTATAAGTTTTGTATAGTGAATATTTCTCAAGTTATGAAGCAACAAATATCGCCATTGACGTGAAAATATTGACATCCGAATAACACTATTAAGGGAGTTTGAAGTTAATGACAAAATTGACGGAATGAACTAATCCAATAAAATTGTACGAATATTTGGATACAAGTTTGTACCTGACAGTTTAGCGATGAAAAATTTCGCAACTTCAACTACATGGTTCTTCTGGTTGAGCGGAAATAAATATTTAAAACCGATGCTAAAAACATTTATTTAAAAAATATCTCGGCAAATAAGTAAAATAGAAAAAATAAAGAGCACTTTGATTGTCGTAAATTTAATTCTCTACAAGAAAAATAAATCTCTTATCATTTTATCCCATCTTATATAGTTTACGTATTATAGAATAGAATATAGAATACGTTTATTAATCCAATTGATCATAAATTATGACATAGGATAAGTCAATTAAACCCAATAGTAGATAATTATTTTACATTAAGCTATTTACTTATATACCTATTGCTATGTATTCGCATATTGGACGATTACGAAGATTGCATGTTTGTGTTATTTGCTGAATCAGGGTTTGAATTTGTTTGTTTCCTTTAGATGGTTTTCAAAATTTATTTAAATTAGCTAAAGATCCGAAAGGTATGTGTTTTAGAATGTTAATACTTGTTTAGAGTTGTTTTAATAGTTTTTAAGTTTTTATTTGATGTCAACAGTAAGTTTGATACTGACATCTATGTTAGTGGTTATTAAGTTGTAGTTGAAATAATTTCTGACATTTAAGTCATTATGACATTTCTTTTATGTAGGAAATTTTATTTTTATAGTTGGTAAATGTTTTCCTGGAGAAAGACAAGGAGGTTTAAGTTAGGTTATGTTTGGAATGAAATTAATCAAAATTCATATGGTGTTTTATTTTGTTTATTTTGGGTACTTTGATATTTATTGATGCAGAAGAAAACAACAGATAAAAGAGAGGTTATAAAATGGGAAAAACAAATTTAAGAAAAAGAAGAACAAGTGAAGTGAAGGAAAAAAATAATAAAAAAAGGAATTAATAATTTGAATTTAAATAAAAAGTCAGAAATTGTGGAGATCAGCGAAGAAGAGTAAAAATAGACTGTAAATAAGAAGGAAGAGGTGTTATTGTGGATAGGAATTGCAGAGGAGATAAGGACGAGATAAGGTGAAGAATTAATGAAAGAAGAATTGTTGGATTTGGAAAGAGAAGAGTGTAGCTACGAAAAAGGAAGGTTTTGTGTGTTTAATTTTTTAATTTATCTAAATATGAAGGAAAATAAATTACTTATATCAGATTAAAAATTTTACTTTAATAAAGTTTCATTTTAAAACAGGAACTGAATTTGAACCTGCTCCTGAAGGAAAAGATAAGCTAGCCGGACCATTAAATAAATTTGACATACTTTCGGATCAAAAGGTAAGAGATTTTAATTTGATCTTTTTGGTTTTATAGTTTTTTTTTTGGGTTTATCTATTGGAAATAAACAAGTTAAAGTTTGATTAGTACTGCAAATTATTAAGTTCAATAATAGTAAAACAGTACATTTGGCGCCCAACGCGTGGCGATTGTAAAATTGTTGATTTGATAAAGTGTGCAGTCTTGGTGAAAGTTTGTGAACTGTTGATTGTGGTACATAGTTTTAAAATTCAATAACAATTTCATTTATTAAGGGTATATAAAGTATTAATTCTTAATTGTGTGGTATTTGTATGAAATTAAGATCAGGAAAACAAACAAAAATGGAGAATAAAAATCAAACACCAGAAACTTCTCGACAAGGTGATACATCCCAACAAACACAAAATGATGATAAATTTATACAATTAATGAGCATGATAGCGAACAGATTTGATGAAAACAAACAAGACATGAATAATAAATTTGAAGAAAGCAAACAAGACATGAATAATAAATTTGAAGAAAGCAAACAAGACATGAATAATAAATTTGATAAAATCAACAACAAAATAGATAATAAATTTGAAGAAAGCAAACAAAAAAATGGATGAGAACAACAGGAAATTAGAAACGAGTATAGTAGAGTTACACAATAAAGTAGCCCAGAAAATTAAGAAGGTAGAAGAAAAAGTAGAAAAAGTTTATGAAGAGATAAGTGAATTTAAAAAAGAAGTAAGAGTAGAAGTAGAACATGTTATAGTAGATGATATGAAAGAAATAGATATACGCATGAAAAAACAAGAAGATATAATCAAAACACAATTAAAAGAACAGGATGGTGAGATCGAACAGAATACGAAGATATTGAAGGACACATACACACCTATACTTAACACATATGCTACACCACATCATACACTGGTAAATCATTTCTATGGTGATTCCAGAATCCACCCAAAAGTATTTTTAGAACGTTTAAGGCAATATCTACAATCTATAAATTTAAATTTTAATTTAAAACATGAAATTCAAAATTCATTAAAAGGTGAAGCCGAAATTTGGTATCAAATTCTAGAATCTGAATTTGAAACTTTAGAATAATTTGAAATTGAATAAAAGAGTCAAAAATTGTGGGGATCAGCGAAGAAGAGTAAAAATAGACTGTAAATAAGAAGGGAGAGGTGTTATTGTGGATAGGAATTGCAGAGGAGATATGGACGAGATAAGGTGAAGAATTAATGCAAGGAGAATTGTTGGATTTGGAAAGGGAAGAGTGTAGCTACGAAGAAGGAAGGTTTTGTGTGTTTAATTTTGGACAAGGTTGTATATTAAAATTTAAATAGTGTATTAGACTTTCGAACCTGTTATAAAACTGCTAAATTATCTAAATATCAAGAAAAATAAATTACTTATATCAGATTAAAAATTTTACTTTAATAAAGTTTCATTTTAAAACAGGAACTGAATTTAAAGCTGCTAGTGAAGGAAAAGATAAGCTAGCCGATCCATTAAATAAATTTGACATACTTTCGGATCAAAAGGTAAGAGATTTTAATTTGATCTTTTTGGTTTTAGGGTTTTTTTTTGGTTTATCTATTGGAAATAAACAAGTTAAAGTTTGATTAGTACTGCAAATTATTAAGTTCAATAATAGTAAAACAGTACACTATATTTACTTAGATATACAGTCTCTCACACACATTCACTAAACTACCAAAAATGCATATATATTTAGGCACCTCAGATATAGCTGCTTTCATTATAATGAAAATGTTTATATTAGTTACTCATAAAATATTAACCCCATACATAATGATAAAAGAACGTGAGGGTGTATCCTTTAAGCCATTTTTTAATTTGTCGCCAACTCGAAGGGAGTATCAAATCAAATTAATTCTACTGATACATTACGCTTTTTATAGCTAATTGGTTTTTAATTCAGCGGGAAAAATTAAATTAGCATATTTTTAGTTAATATATGCGAGAACAAAGGTTTTAATTACATTAACATCGCTTCGCAGTGAGACGGATTGTTCCGGGAGATGAGGCGTATTAATATACACAATAAAAGCACACGGCATTATACTGACGAATTTAGTTAATCTTTACGAAAGATTAAACTTGATGGTTATGTTCTATATTTCTTTGACCTACTTTCCGACTCCATCGATAATTTGACACTCATGTAATATTAATTCTTTAGTGAAAACTCTTTCAACTGTTTATAAATCGTATAACCATTCACCTTGCTTATAGATCAAGCAGTTTAGAGGTTTCAAACAGGATTCAGATTACTTTACAAGCAATGACATTTGCACCATTCAGTCAGTTATGTGATCTCAATTAGCAATGTTACCGAATTATTCACTAGACAAAATACAAAACCTGCTGCATCATATGTGTACAGGGTGTCTCTAAAAAGTCTGTACCAAAAAAAGAACCACAAATATCCGAGACCAAAATAATACGACTTTATTCCATAATATTTTTTCTAACAGGCATACTTTCAAAGTTATAGCTTCGGTCGCCATATTGAATTTAAGGGGGTATTTGTTTTTGTCGAATAACTCGCCCTTTTTCCAACATTGATTAAGAACGGTCATTATTATAATTGTAGGAAATTTAATTTCTACGACGTTGGTCTTTACCATTGTGATCCAGAACCACGTAAACAATGTTTCTGGACTATTGCTTTAACTTTGTGTACAATATGGGAGAAAATAAAATCGTACGAAGATATTAACTCATAAATACACACGTCAAGTTAAAGTATACTAGGCTATATCAATCGTTTCGTATGTAAGACCTTTAAATAATACACATTCCAGTTCCCGGTTTGTTTAGTTGTTGTTTCCACTCACTTGATTCAACACTACTAATTCAAGCAATTGCAAAAGGGAAGCATATTTATGGGTCTCAAATACTCTGCTAACTTAGTATTTGGATCTTTTGGTATTGATACTATTGTAGACGTCTTAAAACACTCCGAAAAAATACATTTTCAAAGACTTAGGTTCACAACATTTAGTAGGGAATAACCAAATACATGAAAAGTGTTTTTTATTCATTCCTTCCCGATCTCATCTGTACTGTATTTTCTTGCTTGGTTACTTACTAGATTTAGATTCGTCAATGAAATCACATGGTGAAGTTCATTTTAGGTATTGTTTCTAACACTTGTCAATAATTTTTACACCCGTGCTAACGACCACCACATCCTCTATGTTGCCTACATAACAAGTCTTAAGTGTATTAGTAATTTCGTCTACATTATTATATTCAACTCCATTACAATTTAATGTATTTAGCGAAATTGGACTTTTTTATTATTACCTATCAATTCCTTTAAGTTTGTCCACATTTGTCTAGGATTGTTCTTTGCACATAATAACTAAACAGTAACATACATTTAAAAATTTAAACTCAATAGATAGTACCCAGAATATTTTTTCGTAAGCTGACATTCTTATAGTGTATACTCTAATATCATTTCTTTAATGTGAATTTGTACTCCCCTGTCTATTTACTACTTTAATTACAGCGGATTAAATTATATCCTGCTACTTTTAATTTATCATCTGTTCTGCACGTTTCAGTAGTACATAACACAATAGGATTATAGCTAACTGTATATTCTACTATTTTGTTCTTATTTTTGTAAAAACTTTGAGCATTTAGGCAGGATGTAAATGAATCGCTTGGTAATTGCTATATTTCATATGAAATTTGTTTTTATATTGATTCGTGTGTGTTTGAACAACAAATTCATATACAGGGTGTCTCACCGAGAACTGAATCGATCGATATAGAGAAAAGTACGCATCAGAAAATTTTGAAAATTTAGATAATTACAAGCTCTGGCACTTCCGGAGACACAAGGAGAACTACGTTCTACAACTGAAATAAATACAATAATATCATACCAAGTGTTCCGTTTTTCGCGTTACATTTTGTCAACCTCAAACCGCGAAAACTTGTTTAGGTCAAATGGAACACCCACCGTGTATTTTTTTACGTCAAGTTGTGTAAAATTGAATTCCCTTTTTTCTGATATTAGCATTGTGGGGGTTAAGTTACAACTTTTTGAAATATTTGCGATTTTATTAGAAATTCATGAATTGTTCTAATCATTTCATCAAAATAGCCACGATTAGAAACAATCAGTCGTTATCTTATGTCAAAAAATGCCAGCACGTTTAAATTATACCAACGAAAACTTTTTAAATTTGTTTATTATTTATGGAGAATGTGATAAAGTAATATCAAGAACTTGCAGCACATTTGCTACTCGATATCCACAAAAATGCAAAATAACACTAACACTGTAACATGCGTATTAATCGAATTGAAGATATGACATCAACTAAAATAGCAAAAATAAGATCAATTTAAAATATGATTTCATTTTAATTTAATAATTGCTCACAATTCCGCCCTCGACCCTCGACACATTTTTCCCACCTTTGGATTAGTTCTTCATGGGTAGCTCTTCTAATTGAATCCTGTAATATGTTTTGAAATGCATTTCTTACTCTTTGCATACAATCTTCAATGGTTGTTAATGGGCTCTCATAAACTTCATTTTTAATAGTTCCCAAAATGAAGTAATCCAGAACTGATAAACTGGGAGAGCGAAGAGGCTATAAGAAAGGTCCATTATTGGCAATCCATTGATCATAAAAAGTTTCTTGTAAATAATTATTAACTAAATATGCGTTATGTGGGGGAGCACCGTCGTGCTGATAAAAAATGTTTCTATGTTCGGCGAGAGGTAAATTTTCTAAATAGTTATTATTCAAATTTTGTAAGATATTCAGATATCTTTCACCTAAAAAAAAAACAAAAATTTACCTATACATATTAGCAGAAGAGAAAATTTAATTTACCGTTAAAATTTTCCTGACAAAATTGTAATGCCACCCCTCTATCGTTTCTTATGGCACAGTAAATATTGAACTGCCAACTTTCCTGAAAGCTGAACATATGAGGATTTGAGTCACTCCAATAATTTTAGTAAATTTTGCTTCATCTGTCCATATAATATTTCCCAAATAAGAATCGTGACCCCCAGACATTATTATAATAAACTCACAAAAATTTTGTCTTCTTAGGAAATCTGTTTCTTTTAATCCTTGAACCATAAACGGGTGAAACTTATGTTTTAATAAGATTCCATAAATTGAATCCTTGCATAGACCCGATTCCAGAGCAGCCTGTCAATAGGCTTTCGTCTTTGCATTTTTGCCTTGGCAGAGCCATAATTTTTTAAATTTTCCAGTATGGGTTTTACAGTGTTTGGTGACGGTTTCCGTTTTTCTGGATATCGAGTAGCAAATGTGCTGCAAGTTACTTTATCACATTCTCCATAAATAATAAACAAATTTAAAAAGTCTTCGTGGGTGTAATTTAAACATGCTGGCATTTTTTTACATAAGATAATGACTGATTGTTTCTAATCATGACTATTTTGATGAAATGATTACAATAATTCATAAATAAAATAAAATCGCAAATATTTCAAAAAGTTGTAACTTAACCCCCACAATACTAATATCAGAAAAAAGGGAAATCAATTTTACACAACGTGACGTAAAAAAATACAGGGTGGGTGTTCCATTTGACCTAAACAAGTTTTCGCGGTTTGAATTTGACAAAATGTAACGCGAAAAACGGAACACTTGGTATGATATTATTGAATTTATTTGAGTTGTAGAACGTAGCTCTCCTTGTGTTCTTTTTATGTGACAAGAAGCAAATGAGGATCTTTTACATGAAGAAAGTTATAATGGTTCTTGCAAACCGTTGCACCTGTCAAATTTTCTATAAAATGTCAAATATCTTTGAAACGGCTAGGTTTAGGTATAGGATATGCTACATATTTTCGACTCAGAATTTTATGCTCTTTTCGAAAACCCTAAAATATATAGGATGTTCCATTTGAATATATGACTGATGATCGAGAGGTGAGCGCACTTGCCTCTCATCCAAAAGTTCCGGGTTCGATCACCGGTCGTGGCAGTGGAAAATACTGTGACAGGGATTTTTCCACTATACACGGATATTGGGTGTGTGTCCCTTGTCTCTAAATGTGTAGCCCCCCTCCCACACAAGGCTCTTCTAGAGCCTTCAGGGATAAAGGGGATCGTCATTACCTGTGGTGTATTTGCTATTTATTAAAATAAGCAAGTTGGTATCGACTTCCGGTATAAGCTGAAGTGCCAGCTACTTGTAATTATTTTAGTTGGATTGGCTACACCAACATTAGTAATGATCTAAATTTTCAAAATTTTCTGATGCGTACTTTTCTCTATATCGATCGATTCAGTTCCTGGTGAGACACCCTGTATAAATGAGTTTTAATCATTTATGCCTATAATCATATGAACATATTATGTCTACTTTATCAGTTTATTTTCAAATTTTACTGTAAACAACTCTGTTCCATAAAGTATATTTTAAGGCACACTCTACTTTCCGAAATTTACAAATTACAAAACATTTAATACCGCATAGTGTAAGTATATAACAGTGTATTATGTGAAAAGTTGGCCAAAGATAAAGTTGTAAATGTGATGTCTCGCCCTACATTATTTGCTAGTCCCGAGGATAAATCCGTTAGAAAAGCGCTCCGTGATGTATTTGATGTCGTGATAGGGACATTAATACTAGAGTAGTTTTACATACAGATGATGTTCCGCTGTTAAATGAATATCCAGGTAAAGGTAAAGAATGTTATATACATACTACACTAGCGTAGGTTTACAGACTTCATTATAAGCTTTTACTTCTAATAAAACAAAATTATGATATTAATAAAATGTATTTAATTTAATCCTTTAATTTATAATTGCATAAGAATGTTTTACGCTCTTGCTTAATTCTGTATATCTTAGAAAATGTTTCGGATTAGTAGCAGAAACATTACAAACCATCATCAGGCATAAAATATGGCAGTTTTTAGATTAAATTCACTTTTATTGTCAGGTATAAGAATTAGTGCATTTAACGAGGTACAAAAAAGGCCAAAACATCAAAAGTTTGTAGATCTTTTGCAATACATTTGCCCCCCTGTTTTCGAGGGTGAGAAAAACGATGGTGATAGTTTTGAGTTCTGAAATCCTTGCGTCCCTTCTCGGTTTTGGGCTTGCGAGGGATCATCGGATCGGTTTTTTTTGGGGAATAATAATAAATTCAGTTAATTTACATTAGAGTACCCCTGACTGACCCCCGGGAGTTCAACCTAGCCCCGCCCGTAATAGCAATATCCCCAAAAAATAAATAAATACGGACCCGACACGGTTTTTTATGGGTTTTCGAAGGCAGGGATCACGATCGTGGTGTTATTTTTCACCCTACCCTCCCGCAACTACCCCCATCGTATATAAACCACCCCATCTTCCACGCTGTGCGTCCTAGGCATGCGGGGATTCGTCGGATCGGAGTTTTTATGGGAATATCAGGAAAACTAACCATTACTCAACCACAGTTGGTTAACCTAAGCAATCCCGGGGATTGAAACTACAATATTCGCAACTCCAAAATCCCTCGAAAACCGGAAAGCGGGCTAGGAACGAGCTTCTTACGGGTTTTCGAGGGCGGGAATCGCAATGGTGGTTGTTTTTTCACTCGAAACGACCCCCTACGAATAAAAACCACACTCTTTTCCATGCTCTGGGTCCTAGGCATGCGCGGGTTTGTTCAAGCGGATTTTTAAAGATAATATTCGCTAAATGAAATTGAATAAGTTACCAATGGCTGCATCAATTCCAGGCGGTTTTTGTTGGGTTTGTTCAGTTATTTATTAGGAAAATATTTTTTTATTTAAATAATTATTTAAGAATTGGTATGTTCGTTCATACTACCCTCAACATAAAAAAAAATGTTAATTGATATTTACATTATGTAATTACAATAGTGTGTTCATCTACTCTTTGACGTTTGCAGCTATATTGTAAATGAATTTCACAATCACATTAAAAATATCATCTATCTCGTTACGTCCATAACTTTCTAGAATAAAATGGGTGTAAAAATGGTCATGCCAGACTCACTGGGCACAACAAATGCCACGATAGCGAAACGTGTAAAAGGCCGAGCTTAACGCGCTTTAGACAAGTCAGTGATAATCTAAATCCAGTGCCCGCGCTGCGCTTCCTTGGGGGAACCAAGTAAAAAAGACTTAGTTTTAAGTAATTTCTTTCAATCTGCCACAGTGCATTATATAGAAGTCAGTGCCGGTATCCGAAGTTAGTAATTCTGCATCTAGCCAGTGTAACTCGTGTTCACGCGCTTCCTTGGCCGGAACCAAGTAAAAAATTTTTTTTAATTTAATCTAATTTGCTACCGCGCACCTAATCTTAAGTGAGTTTTTGACATTTTTACTAATTTCAAATCGTATTAAATCTCCCAAGCCGGAATTTATTCGTTGTCGAAGTTATCAAATAGTAGCTGTAAAAAGAATAATAATTTTATTTTATTTAAACGTGTTCGTTCGTATAATGAATATTATAATATCATTTAAAACAAAGTGTTTTAATCTGCAACATCTACATACAGGGTAATCTCTGGTCACCTTAATTAAATTTTTTAAATTAAACAAAAGGGACTCAACTTAAATCTTGCATACAGAAGTGTTATACTTTAAGAAATATATACAGGGTGTTGAGAAATCACTTGACACAAGAATCAAATTCAGTTTAAAATAAACTTAAACTTTCTAATTCAATAAAGTACATTCAAAGCATCAAACGCTTACTATACAGGGTGTAGCTATTGACCCTGCCACCAATAATAAATTTAAAAATCCGAAGTTCTAGCTGCATTACCAAGTGGAAGTCAATGAAAACAATCAGCAGGGACTTATACAGGGTGAAGTATTTTTACCATAAAACAGATGATTAAACTTGAGGAAAAAGCACACAAAAAATATTTGAAAAATAAAACCGATACTAACAGGGAAGATTATGTTACATTAAGAAATTATGTTAGGAAAGCTATAGCGCGAGAAAAAAAGCATTTATGCAACACGGATTAAATATACAAAAACATAATTGGGCAACATGCACACAATCAGTTAGAGATAATAGCCTACCCGAAGAATTAACAAATGCAGATGATGTCAATAATTATTTTCTAAATGTAGCAGGGAATAGTAGTATTAACATGAATCTCTTGTCACACTATGATAACAATAAAGTGACACTGTTTTCTCGTTTAAAGAAATAACGAATGAAGATATTTATAAAGCTGTAAAGTGTTTAAAATCAGAATCTATTGGTTGCGATGATATTAATTTTAAAATGATAATGTTAGTGTTACCATATTGCATTAATACCTTGCGTAATATTTTTAATGATTCTTTAAAAACCGGTATATTACCCAGTACATGGAAATCAGCAAATGTGATTCCCTACCCAAAAGTCTCGCTACCAGCAACTGTGAATGACTTGCGGCCCATCTCAGTTCTACCAACATTTTCAAAATTATTTGAGAAAATAATCTCCATACGAATACAAGATTATTTGGATACAAACAAAACATTTCCAAGTATTCAATCTGGATTTCGACAAAAACATGGTACAAAGACTGCACTTTTAAAGGTTATTGGTGACATGTCCTTGGAATTGGATAAATCAAATGCATCTATCATGATACTCCTGGATCAAAGTAAAGCATTCGATTTGCTAAATAGTGATCTGTTAATTTCCAAAATGAAAAATATGGGTTTCGATAATGCAACATTAACTTGGTTTAATAGGTATTTGAAAGATCGGACACAAAAAGTTGTTATTATTGATAATTATTCACAAATTGGCACGATTAAAAATGGTGCACCTCAAGGAAGCATTCTCGGACCCAAATTATTCTCTATGTACACTTTCGACATAATACACTCTATTTCATATTGTAATAATCATCTATACACAAATGATATTCAACTTTATAGATCGTGTCCATTATCAAAAACCCAAGACGTCATCAATTACATTAATTTAGATTTAGAATCATTAACACAGTAGTGCACCGACAATGGACTTAAGATCAATCCCAATAAAACTACTGGACTGTTAAATTTCAACCAACATGTGAACCATATTACAAGAATATTTTTCTTTAAACTGAAATCCTTATTTCATCTAAAAAATGAACTAAATGAGCAGACCAAACTTCAGCTGGTAAAATCATTAGTTTTCCTCACATGGACTTTTGCAGTGCAGTGTAGTATTATTTCTTAACAAATTATAATCAACAAAAACTGTAAAAAATCGAAAATGCCTGCATGAGATTTGTGTGTTGCGTACCTTATAGAAACCATGTCTCTAATTTAAGAACGCATAATAATCCTCAATATTTATTTAATTTGTTTAATAAAATATCTGATGCACATAATGTCAATATTAGATACAACTCATATAGTACACCGCAACACCTCATAAAAAGTTTGAGGGATCCTTTTCGTATAGAGCAAGATGCAAACTGAATTACATCTGTTTTAACCAGTTTTAAAAATCAAAATAAAATAAAATTTATTAACCTAGTTGATTGCAAGTAATTATTACAGTTTCAGTATTTTTCTCGAATACATTTTATTATTATTATTTTATGCCAGAGATCTTATTCTTTTTAACTGCATAATTTATCTTAATTTTGTAAAATATTTGTATGAATACTAATTGTAATTAATATAGTGACAGTCGAAGAACGGCACAGCCAAACTCTCGCCATTTGTGTGTATTTCTCCGTATTTCGCACAATAAGCATTATTATTATTTCATAACTTACGTTGATGGTAAGAATATTAATAGAGACAGGGCCTTTAGACTTAGAGGCTTGCGCTCCCATCAGTGCCTAACACATGATGGTTAGTGCGGCATGTCGATAATATGACAGACTTTTGAGCTGTGGTGATTGTCTTTTCCCATTCTGATATCCCCATTTTCTCCAGATTTTTAGGTAGATATTCGTCGACTAGTCCATTGCTTGACAGGCACAATATTAACAGTTTTTAGTTGATATACATTTTTTTTATTTCGTGCGCCAGATCCTTATATTTTAATAGTTTTCCATTTCTTGCTATCCTGATATTGTTGTCGAGCAGAATTGTTATATCTATGATCTGTGCCCATTTATCTTTTTTGTGCATTATCAGAATATCAAGTCTGTTATGCCTTACTTCCCTATCTGCTATTATATTTGTATCCCAGTACGCTTTAACTTCGTCATTCTCCAGGATTGGGCAAGCAGTGTACTTGCAGCACGGTGTTACATTTTGTATTAAATTTTTTGTTCACAATTTTGCCTGATGGTCTATTCCAGGGACTTGATTATGCCTCTCCAAATAGTCTTTTGGGGTAAGGTATGTGCAACGAGCCGACAGTTCCTGGATCAATTCTATTGTCGCGGAGTATAATCTGCATTTGTCCAAAGGTATGTACTTTTTATGGCTTCTGGTTGCACCACCTGGTCCTGTATGGCCCCCATGAACTTTTCCGTTTCGGCTTGCAGGTCTCCATCAACTAAATACTTTGTGGATAGTCTCTTATTCGCTTATCCAAGTCTGCAGCACATCGGCCATGCAGAGCCTTACTTGTTCATTCCTCCTCGATTTGTTTTGCTGAACGTGAGACTTGTATAGCTCAGTTTTCAGCGCGAGAGAGCGATGAGAGGTTGCTATCGCATCGTACAATTGCTGGATGGATATGATCTATAATCACCTTCCAAATAAATTCAAGAAGTTAACTAGCTTCAATTGATTTAAGATGCTAGTTAAAAATTTTCTAATGGAACAGACTTTTTATTCTCTGGAAGAATATTTTAAATATAAATAACGTAAGATAAACTTATTTATCTGTGATGTTTGTTGTTTGTTATTATGTTATGTCTATATACTCTTATATGTTTTGTTTTGTATTCACTTATACATTATATTTACCGAATGTACCCATTTATCTGACGAAACTTTTAAATGTTGTATTATAAAGCTAATTATTTTTTTTTTCCTAAATATTTTTGACTTCCAAATACTTGTATGAGTCTATATGGAAATAAATTATTATTATTATTATTATTTTGTGTGCTAGTGGTTTGATTTTTACTTTTGTAGGGAGAGTATATGCAGCGTATTCGCTTACATAGGCTAGTTCAGCAATCTATGTTATGTTATTATCATATAATATATAAACGTCATGATAATAAAGATAACAAGACTTTAATTTTTCTAAAAAATGTTGATACCATTTTGATGCAATGAATAAATATTTTAAAAGGAACGTTTTGTATTCTAATCCTATGGATAATATACCATACGAATAATAAACAGAAAATCTTACAGGGAAAATCTGGGACGTAACTTATCGCTCACCCTGTATAATAATAAGTCCACCGAAATAATCAGTTTATGTGCTCTTTTCTCATGTTTACCTAAAATTAAACTCTGGCAGCAAAATCTCATTTTAAACAAAACTTATGCGTTTCCCTATCGACCGAATTTATTTTGTTAGAAGTTATTAACACTGTTCGCTGCACGCGAATGATAATTTTTTATTTTATATGGATATTTCGAGATTTACCTCGACTCCGGACACATTATTGTTCATAAATCAAATCGATTTAATAAATATAAAACGGAGCAACTTTCCGTATAAAATGAAATTCTTATATAACTACAATCTGCCCTATTAAATCCGGTATTCTAGCCAAATTCCACTCGGTTCAGTCAATCGTTAAAAACGGTTCTTTTGGCTCACGAAATATAGTCACTTAAAAGGGCGTTATAACCCCAATAAAACTTTAATCTATTATTTTTTGTGGGCGCCACGCCGTACGGAAAATTGATTAGAGGTTCAGAGTTAGCTTGGAATAAATATTTCTGAATGCCCTAGTTATGCAATTTAGTGTCGTTTGTTTCTCCATGTGTTCATATGAATAATATTATTAAAAAGGTAGCTTCCATAACACGAGATTTGTCAGCATATGAACGTACATATTTTGGCCATCAAGCACAAAATGATCATAAAACGAACTCCTTCTAATTTCCGCTTGAGAACTTTTTTTCATGCATCAGAGGACCAAAATGCACTAAAAATTACTTCTTAATATTAATTGGATTGAATCTTCGGTACAGAATAATTATAAATATTCAAAAGAATAGTTACAATAAGCACTTGGTTTATTGTTTCATTAATTTTGTTCAGATTTCTTTGACATATGTTTTGGCCTTGCGACCATTATCAAAGAGTCTTAAAAACTGTCCTGAAAGTGGTGGTTTACAGTATATATTTTCTATCACTTAGAGGGGGATAATAACTTGATTTGCTATTTCTTTAAATTTAACAATACAGGCCGGAACTACGAACTTAATTTTAATTTTATTACTGTGACTAGTACAGGGTTGTTCATAAATTCTGTTTGTGTATTTGTAACGTTTTTATGGTTTCTTAGGGCCTTCTTAATTTCTAAAATTTCAAGCATGTCTAGGATTTTTCCTTTGTTTGCATTATGCAAAAGCTTAACACTTAAAAACGTGAATTTGCTCAATGCAATGTTCGGCGAAACCAGTTGATTTTTTATTATATATAATAGACTGTTTGTGTTCTCTTAATCTCACATCTATGCTACTGCCACTCTGACCTATATGTCCTGCATCACAGTCGTCACACTTTATTTCATATACCCCCGATTTTTCAATATCTTCTGTCTTTTCTTTACACCAACAAGCGACCTAAATTATTTCTATTCCTTGATATTGTATTAATGCCTAATTTATTTAATCTATTACATACTGCGTTGCTAACCTTATTTACATAATTTATACTATGCCACTTTTTGTTTTCTATATTTGGCATGTTTTTGTAATAATTTTCTCTGTTTATTTTTTATTAATTTGTCAATAAGTAGCTCATCATAGCCATTGTTTTTTACTAGTGTTTTAAGAATTTTAACTTTTTTTTCAAAGTTAACCCTATTTAGATTTAGAGATAATAGTCTACATAGCTATGAAACGGTGACATTTTTATCTTCCAAGATTGATTACAATTTGCATGTGTAAGAGTGTCAGTAAAAGTTGGCTTTCTGTAAATATCAAGTTCTAGCCCATGTTCTTTACATGGCGGCGTAATATCTAAAAAATTTATTGACTGTTATTTTTCCATTTCAACTGTAAACTGAATTTTGTTGTTTAGGGAGTTAATAAAATGGATGAAATGTAACAATTGACTCTCAGTACCGATCCATATACAAAACATATCGTCAATATATCTTACCCAAAAATGTATGTATTTAAGAAGATTATTGTTTGCGGTAAAAAGATTGAAAACTTTTAAAACAATCCGCAAATTCCAGACACGATTACAAGTTGGTCATGTAAACAAAAACAACACTGTATTATGGAAAAATTATTAATGTAAGAATTTTTACAATTCACTCATCTGTCGTCGTTGTGTTGTTTATACCCTGTATAAATTAATGAGATTTTTTTTCTTACAAGCTGTGTCTCTCCTACAGGTTTACAGTATGTAATCATGGTTACCATTAATTCCTGCACCTGCATGTTTTCATCTTGTTAATCGAAAAAACTAAGTAAATGAATTTAGAGTGCCTCCAGTCTAACGAAAATAAACAATGATGTTATGGTGCATGCTGAAAAAACCTTTTGATTTAACAATTCCGGCTTATTCCTGTTAATTACATGTTTTGTTTAATTAAATTGGCTTTTCATTTAACGCTTCGGAGCCCATTTTGATGAGAATTTTGCAAAGTTGCCGGGCATTATATTCAAACAGTAAACTTTTAAATTAACTACTCTATCAGCTTCGTTGTTTTAAACAAAACAAATCCGTGTTCCATTATTTTGTTTCGAACATCGATTTTTAGCATTCTCCTTAATAATTCACCCCTGTTGATTGGTGTTTCATAAATAAATATCTGGGATAATTCGAAATGTTGATTGCTCCGGGTTAATCGAAATAATTTAAAAATTTGGCAACATAATGAATACCGATCACCGAATGTGTTGATTGTATCTGAACTAAGTGATATATTAAGGTCGCTTGACAATGCAGATGTGTACGTATTGGGAGAGATTTTGAATATAAGTGAAATAGCCAGTAACAGCAATAGCACGAGAATTATTAATACCCAAAACGGAAAAAGTAGAATGGAAGAAGTTGAATTTTTGTATGTGGTATATTAATATAATTAATCTATTTTATATTCAGTCAGAGATTGTTGAATAAAGTTGTATCTGTCGACATCAAAGAGTTTTATTATCAAAGTTTATTTAGATATCTACCAGAAACAGCGCATTATATATGCAACTTTAAGACATATATCTGATGATAATTTAGAAAGAGCTATTGCTTTTGCTTCGGGTTTATTAAACTCAGCTGAATAGGGTTTTCCCACTAATTTTATTTTAACAATTTGTGTCGTGAAAATGATATAATAAAACATTTTATTAATTTGCAACAATTTACTTTTCTAATAAGAATTATTTCTAAGAAAATATCGTTAAAACAACTTGCTGATAATTTCACCGCTTTTTAAAACGAGCATTTTTACGCACCAGAATTACGTATCTACCCGGAAAACCAATGAGATTATGGATATAATTAGTTTGTAATAGATTCTAACTGTGTGTTAAAGAAAGCTTTCCTCTAAAACTTCTCAGAATTTCAATTTGTAATGCTTGTACTGTGATTGGTCTAAAGCAGTGGACGTGTAAATATTGGCAAATCAGATTCCAGATAAATGCCGCACAAGTTATTCCGAAGCGTCGCGTCGGATATTTTGTACTGTATTTTAGGTTTAACCTTCACCGACATTACTCATCAGATGACTAGCCTAAAACGTTAAATTTATATTTTTATGTTTGTATTGTTTGGAGTGAAAATATTATTTTATCAGTTTCTGGTTTATGTTTTTTTAATTCTACAATCAAAATGGAATCAAGTGGAAGAGGGATATGTTAAAGGTGCCGCTGATAATTTACCTAAAATAGAAAAGTGCTGAGTGCTGTCAATAAATAGAGGTTATGCTATGTTAACAGAGGCCAAGATTAATAAACAATCTTGAATAGAGACAACTTCTGTGATTGGATTTCAGGGTGTTGACGTCACAACGCGCCAATTTATGGCTGTTTAAAATGAACCCAATATTTTTCAAACTTCAAGTTTTTTTTTGTTACTATTAGTAAAATTAATAAGATAATAAATATGCCATAAATCATTTTTTTACGTGAGTTAAGTATTTCAGCAATAATTTTTTTAGTGAAAAACTCAATAGGGAAAACCCTATTGAGTTACCCACAAATAGAAAAAGAGGCTTGCTCAATTAATTTTGCTGTAAAAAAGTTTTTTCGATACCTGTTTGGCAAATTTTATATTATGTACTGACCAGAGATTGCAAAGATGGTCTCATAGTTTATATGTTTTTAAATATGAAATAAAATATTGTTATGTGCTGCCCTCTAACGGGGAGAGATGTGATTAAGGTCCCTGGTCAAAGTGAAGGGAAACCTGTTATTCTTTTGATGGCTAGTAGGGTGGCGCCATCTATGAGCCAATTAACGAACAGTCATCTATCACATAGTAGAAAACTCTGTAGGATTCCAGAATGTTATGGAATAGGATTCTGGTACATTCTATGGGTGGATATAAAGAGGTGAATCCAGCAGATGGGGGAACAGTTCAGTTCAGTGAAGTATACAGTACAGTTCAGTTCAGTGAAGTAAACAGACAGAGAGTTTTTAGGTTAGACAAGTTGACAAGTTTAGGAAGAAAAGTACATAGTGTTTTAAAAGTAGTGAATTTATATTAGATTAAGTTATTATTAATTGTGTGATTTTTAAGTATTTACTAGTGTAATTTTAGTGATTAATAAAATAGTGGTTAGTGAAGATTCTTGTTGCAAGTTATTTGAACCCACAGAGTGTTTACTGAAGACTGTAAATACGTAACAATATGTAAATTCTACATAAAGTACGGCTGATTGCCAATAAACATTGCCGCAGTAGTAGACAATAAAATTTCATATTTACTCCCAAACTCAAATATTTCTAATTTTAATTAAGTTTACCAATGGACTATAAAAAAATTATTTAAAAAAAATAGCAATTGATCTGGTTTTAGGTAAAATAATTTTTTACATATGTCATGGTTGGCCAAATAGATGCCCTTCGAAAAAATTTAAACCATATTTTATTAGAAAACCAGAAATTACTGTAGAATCTAATTGTCTTATATGGGGATATAAGTTAATAGTTCCAAAAATATATTTTAGATGAATTACATAGTACCCATATGTGCATTGTAAAAATTAAATTTCTAGCACGTTCATATGTTTGGTGGTCATTAGTCGATAAAATGATCGAAAATATGTTCAATCGTTGTAAAACATGTACCATTTAACAAAAATTTCGTTAGTAGTGTAGGATTGGCCTAATAAACCTTAGACTAGGTTACATGCAGATTTTTTCGGACCATATCTTAACAAAAATTTCTTAGTTATTGAAGATGCTACATTAAAATGGATCGAAAGTTTTGAATTAAATAGTTTAATCACTCATAATGCTACAAGAATATTTCATGAATTGTTTGACAAATTTGGTTTACCATTAGAAATTTGCACTGGTAATGCAAAGACTTTCACATCAAGAATTTCAAAATTTCCTTGCATCTTATGGTATAAAACATTTGACAAGAGCTCCCTATCATCCTACTATAAATTGATTAGGAAAAAGTGCTGTCAAAATCATGAAAAAAGCAATCTTGAAAGCTAGACACAAAAATCCTAATTTAGACAAAAATTTAGTCATAAGTCGTTTTTTGTCTCAACACAGAAATACTCCTCATACAACAACAGGAGAAACACCCCCAAAACTGATTGGTACATTTTCAACAGTTAAATTTACAAAAGTGACATTACCATTTTCATCAGACAAATTGTTTTCTAAACTACGTAAATTAAAAATGGAATCTCAGAATTGTTGTAAATTTCTGTTTCACTTGAAAAATGTTGCGAAAATCTCTTGCATTGCGATGCCAGATGTCCTTTAATACCGCACTTATGACATATGCAATTTTTAAAAGCACAAGCTTTTGCCATATGATTTTTACGGCCACAAACAAAGCACTTATTTTGTTTATTTGGAAAGTTATTGCTTACCGACTGACTTCTTCTCTGACTCATACTTGTCCTGCTAAGTGGCTTTACCGAGTCCTGGCTGCGAGAACGGGTTGACCTCGGAGCTCGTGATTATTGCTGGTTAAAATTTAAATTTTAGTCCGTCCGCACACTAGCTCCCCAATTTTCTCTGGTAGTATGTTCCCTCATTGCAGATTCATTTGATAACGCCGAATTAACAACTTCTTTAACAGCTACATTCGAACTTGCAGCATCTTCTTCGAATAGACGATCCATAATGTTTTCGTCGTTAATTCCAACTACGAAAATATCTCGCATAACAATCTTCACCAAACTTGCAATTCGAAGCCAAACTTTTTATTCTTCCTTCCCAATCCAACACACATTCATTGAAATGGCGTTTAGCAGTATAAAATTTTAACCGCTCCAAAAAGTACAATTTTACTGGCAAAAAATATTCAATTAATAATTTAATTAATTGTTCATACGTTTTACTCTGCGGTAAATTTGGAACACACAAATTTCGAAGTAACAGTCTTCCGAAAGGATATTCAAAAGAATAGCTTTTTTACTATCCTCTTTCGTAATTTTGTTTGCAATAAAAAAATTGATTAAGTCTTTGACTAAACGCAGAAATTCAGACTTTTTAGTCTGAATTTACAATTCACTGCACTTGCACGTGAGCCACTGAAATGTACCTCGTCGCCAAAATGTTCTGTTTTTATTATTATTAGTCTGAATAATAAAATGATAGAATATCTGCTTTATTAAAAGCTAAAATATACACTGGTTTTGTATCGCGAAACAAGGCAGCAGCCGTCAATACAAAACATGTTTTACGTGCTAGTTTTTGTACATAACTAGTATTGACAAATGCATTTAATATTTAATCTTATATAACAGGTTCCCATCTTTCTTGAAAACTATAAAACGTGATAATGTCTCTGAATTTATCCACAAGTTGGTAAAAACATTAATAAAATCGATCCAAGGGTGAAAAAATATTCTACCATCATATTTCATCGAAATGTGGCAGTATTTATTGAAAATCTTTTTTTGCTTTTTTTGAAAGTTCATTTAATTTTTTGGTGCCACATTTATTAACATTTCTGATACCGCTTTACGAATGTTGTACAATATCTATACCTATTCAAATAAAGTAGCGCCATTTAATTCCCATTCTATTCAATGTAGGGAACTTTCAGAATTACCTTGTGTAAAGACATATAATGTAGAACTTTCTTGTTTAAGATAATAACTTACAAGGAGTTGACAAGTTCTTTCATCACGACTGTTACAGTAAATTTTAATATTATTGTTGGCAAACTTACAAGCTACATTTCAGTCTCTATCGCACATTATTGCTTTCTTTCATATACCTACTCAACTACTTGCACAAAACTAAATTTTAAATATAGTTGTAGTACGAATCATATAAAATGTTTAGGGGAGCAGAACTGAGGATCATAAAATACAAAATATATGTTCGTTAAGGGTAACTGGAGCAAATATTTATTTGAAATATTTTCATCTCATAGTTTATTATTTGTCTAAATTTTGTTGAATATACGTGGAGCTAATTATTATATTAAACATAATTTCAAGTAAATTACCACAAGTTTTTTGTGTTTATTTATTACTTGATTCATAAGTTATAAAATTCCATAATCATGCTGCGTGTAATTGAAAATCCTAATTTGGGAAGTATCATGAAAATGAACATTGATTTAGTAATAGAAATTAGAAATTAATTTATTAACCATTTCTTGATACACGGAGTATATATGGCAAGTCATAAAATACATGTAATGTATGTATAGAGTACAAGTCATCGAAACTATTGAATATAATTTACTAAACATAAAATCACTACGTATTGTACAAAAAATATACATATATATATACAAATAAAATAAAAAATATCTATATAAATAAATAATAATACACCACAGATAATGACAACCCCCTTTATCCCGGAAGGCTCTCGAGAACCTTGTGTGGGAGGGAGCTATACATTTAGATACAAGGGACACACACCCAATATCCGTGTATAGTGGAAAAATTCCTCTCACAGTATTTTCCACGGCCACGACCGGGGATCGAACCCGGAACTTTTGGGTGAGAGGCAAGTGCGCTCACCTCTCGACCACCAGTCATACTATATTATATTAACACATTATACAACATACGACAAACACGAGTGAAATATCCAATACAAATACGAATAAAATGTCCAATACAATTAGCGATTATATATACAACCTTAAGGTTCTCTATTTAAAAATTCACTTATACTGTAAAAGCCTCCCCTCACAAGCAGTTCTTTCACAGCGCGTTTATATTTTATATAGTTGGTAATATTTCTAATATCTAATGGTAAGCTATTATATAAGATAATACAGTTGTACTTTGGAGAGTGTTTATAATTAGTTGTACGATGTTTTGGAATACTTAATAGTTCTCCATTTCTTGTATCATATTTATGATATTGATTTCGTTTTATAAACAGATCCATATGTTTTTTTACAAAGATTAGACATTTATATATAAATATACAAGGCGTGGTTAAAATACTTTTGTCAATGAAAGTATTTCGACAACTTTCGATGGAATTTAATTTGTATATTAATCGAATTATTCTTTTCTAGCATATAAATACCCTTTCCCTATCTCTGGAACTACCCCAACATATTATATTATATGATATATGTGTGTATGCCATTGCATAATAGATATTTAGGAGACTTGTATGGTCTAAGCTGTCTTTTATTTGCAGTATGGCAAAGAATGCTTTGATTAGTTTTCCACACACATGTTTTATATGCACATCCCAAAGTAGATGGTAATCGACATAAGTAACTAGCAATTTTGCTTTCGTTGATAACATAACATTATCATATTTGAACAGATTAACAGGCAGAGGCCTCTGTAACGTAAAGTTCATGAACACAGTTTTACTAGCATTTAATATAATTTTATCTCGTTGGGCCCATGTATTAACTTCCTCATTTGTCTTGTCAACGAGTTCTTGGAGCTCCTCAAGAGTCTGTGCTATCAAAGTAACCGTTATATCATCAGCAAATATTGTCACATGACTTGAAGTTATATTTTCAGGCATATTGTTGATATATAATTAAAAAAGTAACGGCCCCAGCACAGACCCTTGTGGAACTCCAATAACAAAATCATGAATTTCAGACTCGCATTCATTTATTTTTACTTTAAACTTTCTGTTTTCCATATAACCACGTCAGTACTGTTCCCCTTATACCAATACTGTACAGTTTAGATTTAAGCAATTTATTATCGATTACGTCAAATGCCTTTGTTAAATCGAACATTAAAGAACAACATATTTACCAGTATCAAGCAATTCATACACATATTCTAAAAAATTGAAGCAGGCTGTTCCGGTGGACTTTCATGTTCGAAATCCATGTTGTGCTGTAGTCAATATTTTATTTGTTTTACAATACAAGGCAACTCTGTCGTATATAATTCTTTCTCATAACATAGATACTGCACTCAATACAGATATTTGTCTGTAACTTTCCATTTCATCAGGAGGACCTTTTTTGTAGAGTGGTAAAACAATTGATTGTTTAAGAACATTGGGAAAATGACCATGTGTTATTGAGAGATTAAATATATACGTTAAGTAATTAACTATACTCTCTTTTATACTTTTCAATAAATATGCAGTCAAACTGTCAAACCCTACAGATTTTTTATTCCTCAATTTATCAATAGCCTTATTAAACTCATCAAATTTCGAAATTTCGCAATTTTGTTTTAAATTATATGAAAATAGATTTCTACAGAATTTTGTTGTGTTAAAGAACACGCCAAAACCCTCGATAAACTTTTCGAAACTGTAACAAAATCCGAGGAGTTTAATTTTAGAAAGTGTAGTAAATGTCGCTGCACGGTGACGTAATGTCGCCCCGAATGTTAAAGAACGCTATAACCCCGATATACTTTTCGACGTTGTAACAAAATCCGACTTAGGAAATACTTCGTAAGAAAAGCGTGCTTCACGTAAAAACGCCGTGGAAGAGGTTTTTAATTCTTGGAAACATATTTTTGCTCTTCGGAGCATTTTTTATGCCAAATTTTCGCTAACTCTTCAAGGAGCGTTAATTTAGAAAGCGTAGTAAATGTCGCTGCACAGGGATGTAATGTCGCCCCGACCACCCAATTTTAGAAAGTATACTAAAATTGAACTTCAAAATTTCCAAGATTAAAAACCCTTTTACGAATCCACGTTGTCAAGCACTGCAACTCTTACGAGGTATTGAATATGAGGACAAGTTAGTCCAACGACTATTCAAAGTATATCGGAAGTTATAGCGAAAATAGCCCTTAGCGACATGGGACCCCCATCATTTCCTAGCAGTCGGATTTGACGGGGAAATGATGTGTTTTGACGGGGTTTGCCCTAAACCGGTTCCTCAGTGATTCGGAGTCAAAAAAGTATCTATACCATGTACTCACACGTGCATGGGATCTGCCTTGCCTGAACGTAAAAGTTGTTATTGCATAATACAAACGAAGTAGAGACGCTTCAAGCAATTTTAAGCTCCGAGGAGCGACCAAAATTTATGTGAATTAATAAATACGTTTATAAGACAGGCAAGCAAAAGCCCACCAAAATTTCAGTTACATGAAACTTTTCTTGAATCTTTTTGTGCATCGTTAGCTTATCAAACTGCATATTGGATGGTAGTTGGTACCGTATGAATCGTCCCGTTCCTCACCATGTGTTGTACACGGGTCAGACCATTGTTTGTTAACATTTTCTCTTGAAAAAAGTTGTTGTAAAAACATAAATTTTTTAAAAGATTTAATATATACATTTTGAACTTTATATTGTCTTTTAGTTGTGTTTTCTAACAAAAATTCCTTTTCAGGTTTAATTTTAAGAGAGTATAATACAGACAGTATTAGATTTATAGTGTTACGACGTCGTCCAATTGATACCATCAGAGCAGCAGTTAAGCATAAACGACAGTAAGTATGATTTATTATATTATTCTCCGTTTGAAAGAGTCGTGTTGAACCCTAAAAATTTTGTGAACGTAATATTTATTATCTAGAATTAAGAAAAGGTTGAGGAAAAAGAAAATTAATTTTTTTCTTTTTCCTATTTTTTTAAATTTTTCTAAGTTTTTTTGAGCAGAAAATACGTCCTTCAGACTTCCATCAAAGCATGGATCGTTCACACGAACACCAAATTTAGAAAGTATAACTAATATTGACTTTTGACCTTTTTATGAATCCACGTTGTGCAGCACTGTAACTCATGCGTTGTGTTAAATATGAGAACAAGTTAATCCAGTCTCTAGTTAACGTATATCGAGAGTTTTGGCGAAAATGGCCTTTAGCGACAAGGGTGATCATTCATTTTCTAGCAGTCGATTTTGACGGGAAAATGATGGATTTTAACGGGATTTGCCCTAAACCGGTTCCTCAGTGATTCGGTGTCAGAAAAGTATCTATACCATATACTCATATGTGCATGGGACCGCCTTGCCTGAACGTATGAATTTATAATTGCTACAATATAACTCAAAGTCGTTGCGATTCAAGCATTTTTAAGCTCTGAGGAGCGAACCAAATTATAATTGAACTGATAATACGTAAACAGACAGGCACGCAAAAGCCCACCAAAAATTTTTAAACATTGAACTTTTCTTGAATCTTTTTGTGTAATCGTTAGCTATAAACCACATATTGGATGGTAGTTGGTACATTATAAGTCGTTCCGTTCCTCACCATGTGTTGTACACGGGCCAGACCATAGTTTGTCAATACATTTTTCTTGAAGTTTTTGTAAAACATGATTTTTTAAAAAAGATTTAATATACATTTTTGAACTTTATATTGTATTTTTCTTGTGTTTTCAAAATTCCCTTTCAGGTTTAATTTTAAGAAAGTGTTAGTACTTACTGTGTTGGATTTATAGTGTTACGACGTCCAATTGGTACCATCAGTGAAGCAGTTAAGCATAAACGAACAGTAAGTATAAATTGTATTATTCTCCGTCTGAAACAGCGTTTTGAAGACTTCTTTGTGAACGTTAATATTTTTGGAAAATATAATAGAAGTCCTTTCGACGCGAAAAGATGGATCGTTCACAATTTTATATCAAATTGAATACAATTATCATTTTTAATCAAGTTATTTAAAAATAAATTGCAATGAAAATATGTGTCAAAAGGAGTAATTTTTTTTTCAATTCTATATATTATGATTTTTGTAATTTTCTGTAATAAAATGATAAACAACCGATTGAATTATTGGATTATTTTTAGCAATTTGAATTTTCCCCTACTGACCAAAATTTGGAAGGTACGTTAACACTTGAAACCGCACCTAATTTTGTTTTACATTATGTAGAACCGCCATAACAGTAATGATAGTTGTGAGGTGCAATATAGGTACTCGTAGTGAGAAGTTTTTATAAGTAGTTATTAAAATATCGACTAAAGGTGATTATAAAAATTGGAGTTTATAATTAATTACATATCGATAAAAAAATCCTTGCAGTTTTGTTGTTTCCTAAAACTACTTTAGTGTCAGCATTACTAAAATATTCACCCCCACTCCCTCCTGTTCAGGACGTGCAACTTTTATACTTTTAATTTTTCCATCGAACCTCGTATATCAGTTATCAGTTTGACAAATCTGGGGGTATTTATACCTGAATACTAATTACCAAATTATGCGTGTAAATCCCGTCAGTTAAAAGTAACAGATGTGCTCGGGAAAGAAACACAAAACAAAGATATAATATTTCTTTGAAGTGTGTCTGCTGCGTCGACGTGTCCTCAAATATACATTCATAATTTGTGCCGACTCGCTTCCATTTCTCATCTATTAAAATACTTCGTCACAGATGAAAGGAACTTATAGATGCTAATTTCGTCTCGTTTAGAGCATAAACATTTTGTGCGGTTAATTTTTTAGATATATTAATTAGATTCCAACCAACATAAATTTTCAAGATCTGTTCAAAGAGATTACATTTATTTTTATATCTTTATGGAACGGTGGATACTTGCTAGTAGCAGAGACACTAATGAAATTTTATGAAAACTTACGACATAACGATATAAAGTTATGATCAAATGTAGCGTTTGAAATTAGAGATATGACAGAGATCTTAGAGTTTGTAAATTTTATATATCCGTAACCAACAAACACGTGGAAGATAATTATTGAATATTTTGGGTTTATTAATTAATTTGATATATGAGGTAGTCTATCAGTTCCGTGAGCATATTAAAGATTTTGAACTTGTGTTAATATGTATAGTATAAATAAATGAGGACTTAATACAAGGTGACAAAACAAGATAGTGACAAATAAAGTAAAGTAAATTTTGTTAATAAACCCATATCCGTAAAGAGGCTGTTAAATAAGGCCCAAGAATAAATTATATTGCAAGAACAACTAATAAGGGATCCCGTTTATAATTTCTTTTGTTCACAATCACTTTTTTTTCCAAACTGTATTATCAGAGTGTGTTTATTTTTCTTTCATTTTTATTTTGCGGTAAGAAACATAAATAAAAATGGGTCTCGGATAGATGTACGTATGATACATTCCTATCATACTTTATAAAAAAACCTAAACGTAATTTTTCTTGGCAACGTTTAATCTAGCGGCAAATTTGTGAATGGCCTTGGTAAGGCCCTTTTGGAATTCTTCTGCAAACGATTACATTCGATGCCTAGTATACCCGCGTAAAATATTCTGTCAGACATCATAAAATTGAACTGCTAGCGTTTTCAGGAACTAATTCACTTCATCTATTCGACAGGCATCATCAGGTTCACATTTCAAGTACCATTGAAATCTCACGAACTCAATGGAAGTAAAATTTCATATATTTTATGCGAATATTGTTTCGATATTTAGGCATCACTAGGTGTTTTCATTAAAATTCCACATAATCGGACGAAGTCCTCTTTAAGGGTGGATTACCATTCTAGATGTCGAGATGATTCATTTGATACGGGGCTCTTGGACACGGGTGCCCTATTTTGGGGGGCAGAGATCTATCTCAACGGTTTCATTACCTACTTCCATCCTAAACAGTTTTATATAAAATAATTTTTGATTTCACGATACACTATCTTCTACAGTCCCTGGAGCCGACCCTGGTACGAAAAATTTGAAAAATCTTTTCGAACAATCCTGAATAATCTGTATTACTTGACGACAAATTGGTTTGGGCCACTTTTTCGGTGCAAATTCCAAATGATTTTATTTGAAACTTTCTTTGATTCGACAAAATTTATTTTGGGCCCTCCTTGGAGCCATCCCTGTGCTCTGGCTAGGAGTTTGTAAAAAGCCTTTTCGAGATTGTTTCCGATTCTAAATAATTTTGATGGGCTCTCCATGGAGCCATCCCTAGTACTCTGACGAGAAATATGAAAGAAGACTTGTTGAAACAATTTTCATTCCAAAAATTGTTTGATTCGACGTAAACTTATTATGAGACACTCCCTCTGGTCCTAGTGAAATTTGTAACGGGTTTCAATTTGCTATATTAAACCATTTTAATTTGGAACATTTCTAAATTCAATGAGAAATTATTTTTGGCTCTGCCTAGAACCGCCCCTGTCGCAGCGATTTCGCCACTATTCAATAGGGTTCTTCCTTGGACCTCCCAGGTCTTACGTCTAACATTTCAGCTTTCTACGTTCCGCCGTGTTCAAGACATATCATCCATAGACAGACAGATAGACAGACAGACCATCACACAGATGTCATGCGATTCGGATAAATTTGTTATTTTTTGCCTCAAAGCACTTTTTCTCTAATATTGAGCTGATATTGTGTGCACATTTGTCTGCAGTTCTTGAAAGATCTTTTTTCTGAACTTTCAGAAAATATCCATTTGGATATAAGACGAGATGTGTAATTTCAGCATGACGGAGCACCTCGTTTCAATTTGCACGTGGGCCGGACCTGAATCAGTCTTTTCTAAACAGATGGATTATAGGAGCGAATCCTGTAGCTTGTCCTGTGGAATTTCCCGACCTTAATCTGTTTAACTTTTTTCTTTGAGGTTTTTGTGAACTCTGGTATATGAGACTCCTGTACTTGGAGAGGTAGATATGTCATGTAGCTTGCTCTGCACGATCTTCCAATCTTGATCTCTTTGCATTTTTTCCTTGAGGTGAATTCTTTGATACTTGGAGAGGAAGATCTTCTAGAAAATGTCTTAGTACTTGCGCACATGTGGAAGATAATACAGGAATATTCTATAGGGGCAGTTAATCTATTAATCTACACATGGCAGTAAATGGTCAACATTTTGAACAACTGCTGTGAATTCAATTAACTTACTCTATTAAAATGGTTTGTTCGCCTATCTGTATGTTAACAAAAATTACTTGCTTTGATGTCTTCTACAACGCCTCCAAATATGTCGGTACTTTTCGTGACACCATGTATATTGTTTTTTAATTTTCTTGAAAGCCTGATACGGTCTTGCCCAGTCCAGCTCTTAGATTACTACAGTAGTTCATTCTTTGGATATCTGATGGATTCTGGCAGACATATAAATACTATACTACTTAGTTGTTATTAAAATTGGCTTGAGATTAAGAGATCCTATGAAATATGTTGAAAATCGGAGTCGAATCAGTCCTAAGAACTCAGACTCGCCTTGACAGGTTTTCCTTCGGACTTATTTATTTTGACCATATTTTCTTTTGACATTACTTTCTCTTCAAAATAGCATCAAAACATTTTTTCAAAAATTGCTTAAAAGTATGACAAAGCATAATAGTGAAACAATAACTCAAAAGAATTATGAAACAAGAATAATTTAGTTTCAGTTTAATTTAAATGTCGTTTTTAAATTTTGACCTCTCCCTTTTCTACCGAGAGAAGTGTGTGAATGGGAAATTTTATCAGTATTGGTCATCACACATGTAGTGTAAAAGAAAAAAAATAGTGAAAGTTGCAAGGAAATTTCGACAACATAGGTCAAGGTATTAACTTTCCTAAAATCAAATAATTTCAAACAAAACGGAAGAAATATTTAGGATAGCCGTGGAAAACAGTGACAAATGATCTACCTGTTAAGGAAAATTATATGGAAGGTCATAACTTTGTTTACTTAGATGCCTTAAAGAACAAACATAATTTTGAAAGCAAATCAGTATTAACAAATTGTTAATTAAAGTATCTGATGTATGAATGTATGCTGTAGATAACTCAAAAGTAACATGTTTGGTACTTATCGATTATAGCAAGGACCCTAATTTAATAAAGTACCATTTTGTTCTGGAATATTTACACTACTATAAAACATATGATAAACTCATTATTTGATTTGAAAGATATTTCTTGTTCAACTGCTTACAATACATCAAAATCGACAACTTATTTCCGTCCTGACAACAAGTCTCACGTCGCGTACCTCATGGGAGCAATTTTGGACCCCTTATGTTTACAATATTTACCGTTGATCTTCCAACTACATTATCTCTTATTTACAAGACATGTCTTTACTCATGACACACAATTACACCTATCCTATATATATCGGATAATAGTTAGTGATACCCTAATAAAGCTTAATTAAGGTCTTCCTGTAGCACAAGGGATAACTCATAATTAATCATTTTGTTTATAAGAAACATTATTATATGTAATAAAGCCCAATATAATTTGAATAACGATTTAATTTTAAATCATATTGAATCGATACTCAAAGATAAAGCACAGATTATGACTTTTTTGCAAATTATTTTTTGAGATTTGCAGTAATTAAAAAATTCTCAAAAAGCTATCATTGAACGAAGAATATTTCTAAATACGTTGCAACTGAATATAACACTTGGCGCCACTGAAAATAATCATATATCATATATAGACAGTATTCAGATAAATATTTTTTTAAAAACATTCTTGTAATTTCACTTAACCAATGCAATTTTATGAGTAGAGATACAACACCATTTTCAACTTCAATTATCTCGAAAAATAATTGCTTTATCGTTATGAAGAGCTAGTGCATTATTTTCGTAAAATGTCTAAAAATCAAAAAATTATACAGAAAAAACTATTTCATCAGTGGCGTAGAATTTATAGGGAAGCCGTACGGGAGTCCCGCAAGGATCGTGTCTGTCACCAAAGTTATACAACCTGTACATCTCCGACTTCCCAGGGTTCCCGAATACGAAGCTGGCCAAGTACGCCGACGACACGGCCATGTACGCGCATTCGCATAACGCCTAAGCAGCGAACATGCTGCTGAAGGCGTACATGGCCCGTGCCACGGCGTATTACGACCAGTGGAAGATTCAGGTAAATGCTGAAAAGTCGGAGGCGATAGTCTTCACACGCCGTTTCACTGAAAATAAAATCCTAACACCAATCTCTATCCGGGGAAACAAAATTCCAACTAAAAGGTGCGTAAAGTACTTGGGGGTTAGATTGGACTAGCGACTGACGTTTAACACGCATATAAATGAGACAATACGGACGGCCTACTCCCTGTCCAGGAGTCTGTATCCACTCATGGTCAGGGGTAGCAGACTTAACCGAGAAAATAAAAAATTGCTGTACACAATGGTGGTCAGGCCGTCCATCACATACGCGGCGCCGGTGTGGTGCAGCATACCGGCCACGACAATGAGAAAACTAAAAGTGTTTGAGCACAAATTTATACGCCTCATCTCTAATTCTGGAAGGTACACCTCTCTCAGAGACTTATACGCATTTTGCCACGACATAATCCCAATAGCTGACTACGTCCAGAACATCTCGCAAAAATTCTATTCTTTCTAGCTGGGTGACAGTCCGCTAACAAGAAACATAACACAGATTACACAGCATAATGCCCCATTTCGGATAAAACACACACTACCATACCAGACGTTACCGATCTTCCGGCAACCTCTGTAGCCAAACTTCACCAACTATAACTTCCACGTATCCTATCCACCTTTACTGATATTTCATACCTTTTGGATCTTTAAATCTTTCCTGTCCCCCTCTTCCATTCTGTTTGTTTCCTTCTATCCCGTTTATTTCTTGTATTTTTTTTGTACATTTTTGTCTCTAAATTCATTTCCATTCAAAAATTTTCAACAATAAAACCAAAATTCCCGAAAAACCAAAAATTTAAAACCACAGTTTAGGCCAGCCTATGCGCAGCCCGGCGATTTCACACTCCGCGGAAGGCTCCTCGTTTATGTTGAGGTGTCAGCGTTAGTGTCAAAATTACTTGGTGAAAAGTGAAAGTTTTTAAAAAATGTGTAGTTCTTAAATTTTATAAAATCTGTTTGTTAGCGGAAGGATTATAGGTTTTAAGTTTTAACTGTTTTTTACCCAAGCCAGACCCAATCCGCCCGGCCCTGCAATCAGCCACCGTGAATCGCGCGGTGGTTGCACGATTGGACCCTGAGTGGGTTCTGGGGAGGCAACTGTAATTAAAATTGAAAATAAAGTTATGTTGAATTGAATTTGGTAATAGTGAGAAACTATATTTTACTATAATCTAATGTTTCCTAAAATACCTAGACTTTCCTCCACATATGAAAAAGAAATATTAAGCAGTATCAAAATAATGTTTAAAATTTGAAATATAACACAGGGTGTATCTCACTAAGAAGGAACATTTTATCTAAGGCTAAATCTTCATATTTTAGGTAAAGGATTCTTCAGTTAGCCTATGTACAATTATTATTGAAGCACCCCGTAATTTTAACCGATGTAAAAGTATGTATTAGTAATACATATCAAAATGAAATTAGTACCTTAAGAAATTTCTTAAAAAGTGTGTTTATTGTCATTTTCGCAAACCGCATATACAGAAGGATCGACGTGTTTGCATGGGCAAAGACTTTGCTATTTTTTATCATAAATCTAAGATTTCGATAAGCGTCTTTTTGTATTACACAAATATGTTCCTTGAAAGACAAGTTACTACCGAATACTAAGATTTTTTATAAAGGTATTATTTAACTAGACGGCTTAATTGTCTACTAAATGACATCAGGTTACAATTCTTGACGTTTAGGGGTAAATTATGTGCTACACACCAAACATTAATATGTTCCAGTGCGCCATGTAACCAAGTATAACCATCATAGGAGTTTATTTTGGTATAGAATTTTTCATATCGTCCGCATATATCAGAAAACCGATATTTATAGAGGAAGTTATATCATCTGAAATATATTGAACAAGAGAGACCCTAGTATTGGGCCCTGCAGGATTCCTGATAGCACCTCTATATTTCCAGACTAATAACAATAATATGCACGTATTGTGTCATATTCTCTAAGTAAGGTCCAAAGAGACTTAAAATATTTGCTGGTGTGCCATACTGATCTAGCCGGCTCAATAAGATTTTATGATCTAGTCGATTAAAGGCCTTGGAAAATCTGTATAGGCGACATTCATTTGGCCTTGTTTTCGAGATATGCTGAGTAATACAAACTAGGTTAATCGTGGTTAACCAAGCACTCTTAATCCATGTTGATTACCATCAATTAGATTGTTTACATACTCATATGTATCATGGCGCAAGAGTTTCAAATATCGTCTCGTTCACCTGCTTAGAAGATAGGACAGATTCCTGATATTTTCCATTCGCTCCGAAATTTACATGTATTTAAAATTTAATTAAAAATTATCATCAGCGGATAAGCGAAAACAAAAGCACAATCTCATATTGAAAATGGGGGAAAATTATATCAATATATTGCAGTAGCGTCAACCGCACATAAAAGACGTAATAATGATATGTATGTTGTATATATAATACATCATAAAACTAAAACTTGTCATAAATCTTTGTTACCTTTGCTATATTACATCGTTTTTTGAATACATAACGGTAAAGATACGTATAAATGACATATTCTAGAGTCGAATGTAATATATCATAGATGTTTATTTAAAATTCTCTATTTCTATTCGTGCTCTACTAGCTTGTCTCTCGTATGGCTGTCTTCGGTAGATAGGTAATTCAGAATTTGAATTAAGCAGCGTCAAACGAACTAATAAAGCTGAATTTGGAATGGTTCCAACAACTAAATAACGCTAAGTCGAAATTAATTTAAAACAACTCTCCTCTCCTCGAAAATCTCCTAAGAATACATTAAAACGTTCACCGATAAATTTCCGCACGCACGTTGTGTATAAATCAGAACCATTCTGACTGCTCCTGAATACTTTTCACTAGATTGTATAATATAAAGCACATAAAAGTCGTTGGGAAACAAAACGCTTGACAAAAATCTAAAATTTCCCAGTTAGAGGTAGAGCACATTGTGTGCTTGATTCATAGCCCCTTTTGTTATACCGTTATTATGAGGCATACACTCTGCTAGTTCCGTAACGTAGTGGCAGTATTAAAAATTACCTAGGTATAAATTTCAGCTAATTCGATTCCAGCAAATTCTGTTCAGAACGTCATTAATAGTAAATGTGAATTACAATAAAAGGTTTCCGGGGATAAGTGGATTCTACAATGAACATTGGCAATTTGTTCTGGGTGACTAACGACATCTTCAAGTACTCATAATACAACTTGAAAATTGCTAAAAAACATAAGCCTTTTCAATAAACTACGGACTGTTTGCTCCCAAAGCATTTTCCTTTGGAAGAAAACTACTCACAGACAAGCTGGAAGACAGACACACTGGCAGACTGAGATACTGACAGACTGATAGGCAGATACCTAGGCACACAGAAACAGACACAGACGGCATCGACATGCCGATTCGGACGTTACAATAATTCACAACAATTAGTAGCTAATGTATTTGATATGTTTTAAATATATGGGAGGATAATGACATTTTATATTTATTGTTATGACCTCACCTTTGAGTTGGAACACCTTGTCGTTCTTCTTACGAATAAAAATCATCAATATAATATATGACCATTATAATCTCGCCATATACCTATTATGTTATACAATTTTGATAGGGAATTGTCTTAAGTTAGATAAACAGACGGACAGACAGAACATTTTGACAGGAATATTTAGTAGAAATCATCGCTATATTAACAATTTTAATAAACTCAGCTGATGTCAGGTTGGTTGGCGAAACTATGCTGTATTTTTTTTGTAGAATATTATTAAAGGTTGCGAGAAACTTAATGTACCAATTATTGTGCTCCAATGTTTCATAGGTTTTATATTTACCAATCGATTTTTTCATAAACAATATTGTTTTTGCTCTTCATCTTAACTGAAAATTATATATTCGCTCTCACTCGGCTGTTTGTGGAAATTAAGGAACTCTTCTTCACTTACGATACCCTGAAGCCGCACTTCATACGGACACCAGTTGACTCTGCCATTACGAAAAAAAATCTCTATCTATATTAATAATTGTCGTGGATAGAAAAAAAATAATTTGATGTGTAGTTAATGCATACATAGAATTCTTAGAATAATGATAAATATTCAAAAAAATAGTTACAATACACACTTGGTTTATTGTTTAATTAATATTGTTCAGATTTCTCTGACATATGTTTAGGCCTTGCGACCATTATCAAAGAGTCTTACAATGGATCGGTACTGAGAGACAATTGTCACATTTCATCCATTTTATTAACTTCCTAAACAATAAAATTCAGTTTACAGTTTTTTTTTTTTTTTTTTTTTATACATTTATTTAACGTCGGCCTATTTCCGCTACTGAGGCCTAACACCGACGCCTGTAGACGAGCTACCCCCAACCAGGAATTTTGCCGAACCTCTTCCCTTAAGAAGAGTAGGGATCTTTTACTTGCCTAACATTTAATAGACAAGGGACCGACGGCTTTACATCCCCTCCGAAGGATGGTATATCTCCTATACAACCCTCGCCTAAGGTTGTATAGCTTCCGCGCATACACTGATATACAAGCCGCTGGAAGATGTGTGAGGCGAGAACGCGGTTTCCGTTGGAATGGTCACCAATCCAAGTACTAACCGCGCCTGTCGTTGCTTTACATCGCATACCGAAGTATGTACATAGTAAAGACGCACCTACGCTCGCCCCCACAGTTTACAGTTGAAATGGAAAAAGAACGGTCAATAGACTTTTTAAATATTACTCTGACACGTAGCGAACATGGGCTAGAACTTGATATTTGCAGAAAACCAACTTTTACTGACACTCTTACACATGCGAATTGTAATCAATCTTGGAAGATAAAAATGTCACCGTTTCATAGTTATGTACACAGACTATTATCTCTAAATTTAAATAGGATTAACTTTGAAAAAGAAGTTACAATTCTTAAAACGCTAGCAAAAACAATGGCTATGATGAGTTACTTATTGACAAATTAATAATAAACATAGAAAATTATTACAAAAACATTTTTATAACGTGCCAAATATAGAAAACCAAAAGTGGCGTAGTATAAATTATGCAGAATAAGTATAAATATTCAAAAGAAGAGTTACAATACGCACTTGGTTTATTAAACATACCACAGAAATTAGACAACCCCCAATTTCAGAAGCCAGGGCTTGTGCGGAAGGGGGTTACGCATTGAAAAAACGCGGACATACAACCACTTCCTCCGACAGTGCCATTGCCGGAGCCAGGACTCGAACCCAGTGGTGCGATGTCAGTGTGATTAATCGCGATTGCCACCTCGCGATTTAACCCACTCGGCTATCGACCAGATAGCTAGATAAATAGATTATTGTTTCATTAGTTTTTTTCAGATTTCTCTGACATATGTTTCGACCTTGCGACCATTATCAAAGAGCCTTTTTTATATACATTTATTTAACGTCGGCCTATTTCCGCTACTGAGGCCTAACACCGACGCCGGTAGACGAGCTACCCCCAACCAGGAATTTTGTCGAACCTCTTCCCTTAAGAAGAGTAGGGATCTTTTACTTGCCTAACGTTTAATAGACAAGGGACCGACGGCTTTACATCCCCTCCGAAGGATGGTATATCTCCTATACAACCCTCGCCTAAGGTTGTATAGCTTCCGCGCATACACTGATATACAAGTCGCTGGAAGATGTGTGAGGCGAGAACGCGGTTTCCGTTGGAATTATCACCCATCCAAGTACTAACTGCGCCTGTCGTTGCATTACATCGCATACCGAAGTATGTACATAGTAAAGACGCACCTACGCTCGCCCCGTCAAAGAGCCTTAAAAGCTAGTCTTTTCCATTCAATTAGAATTCTTACATCTAAATATCTCAACAAATACATCTATCTATGTATGGAGAGGATAGCCCACTGGCTGCCCCAAAGACTGCGAAGTAATTTTCAATTATAATTTACCCCCAGGAAGTTATTCCAATTCCACTATAAACTGTATGGTCCCGTCCCCTTTACATACATAAAACAATCGATAGAAATAAGGAAAAATTCATTTTCAAACTTTTACTAAGTTGCAAAGGATATAAAAGTGCAAAATTATAAAGTCTTGCACATAATTGTAATACTGGATGGTACAATAGAATAGGATAAACTTACATCTCGAAAATATAAAATTTTACAAACGGCAACCAATGCAAGAAAAGATATGAATATAAATTTTGACATTCGAAAAAATGGCAATATCCTAAAAACTCGGCACATATCGATTCTGAGCGATGCTCACCAACACTTCAGCACGAAACCCCCCTACAACTGCAACCCGAATTCTCTTATAAATTACAATCGAGGCATAGGAAGTCTCATCATACCGAATTTCACACAAATATCGATTTTTAGCTTCCGATCATTATAACTTTTTCTCGTTTTTCAACTCCTCAGCCAAAAAAGTCATACAAATCCTAGTTACCGTCACACCTCCAATTCGTTAAACATTTTCAAAGTTAAATGGTACTAATAAAACAGCTGATATGAACATTATAATAGAGAAAAAATTAAAAATATTTTAAAGAATAATTCAGCTTGAATACATTGGTTTAAAGTTTCTGTAGTTCTGCAATAACAAAAACAATGATTAAATACTTATTTATAATATACGTTAAAAGTGAGATTTTATTTTGTAAGTGGGGATGTTTGTGGAATAAGCGAGGCAACTTCGCGAACAAAGTAAAATCGCTTTTAACAAATATATTCGCACCATTTTTTGTGTAAACATTATTAAAAGTATCACTGAAAATCTGATTTTAAAGATCTAATATCTGCGTATCAAGCAAAATTTTAAAAATCTTGATTCGTATTTGTCTATCAAAAATGACATTGTGTTATGAAGTTATACAATCAAGGTATTTAACTAAGGTAATGAAAATTTGTTTGTTTCTCTCTATGGCTTTATTTGTAAATAATGTATAAATAAAATCACTTCTGTTCAACTCATCCAACTGTTGTTGTATTGAGAATTGTTAGAATTTTTTTTAAAATGTGTGGTAGGTCATTAGAAATTGATGAAACAGCTAATAGGGTTACTTTTAGCTTGTTGCAAGCAAAATCAAAACAGCAGTACGAGATTGGCTCTAATCGTTTTGTGGAATGGCGCATAAATAAGTAAAAGGATATCAGGCAAATATAATGAAAATGTATACTTGGCGTACTTTGGAGATACATCTAAGACATGGATGTCTTCATCACTTTGATCGAATTATTCTAGGATCAAAGCGATACTGAATGAAATGAACAATCACGACATAAGCAAGTATTATAAGCTTATTGTGTTTTTGAAAAGGAAAGGGGAGCAGATGGATAAATTTCTTACGGGAGCACCACACGAGAATTATCCAATGCTAAAACTAGCCAAGAAGCTAAGATTATCGGCATATTAGTAGCTTGTTGCCTTGAAGAACTGTGCTACTTGACTTTAAAAGATATTAAGAATAAGAGCAGAGAGTAATAGTTGTAAATATATCCGACAGGCAACCCGAAATTTCAATTTTTCTAAATCACTTCCTGCCCTAGCTTTCAGCGAATCCCACTTTTAAGTTTAAAAAAATATTGCTGTATCATCAGAAATACTACTAGATATAAGGATTTTAAAATGATCATTTATATACAGTATGAACAAAATCGGGCCCGGAGCAGTGCCTCATGGGACCACGTATTATTTATAATATTGTCGATTAGAGGGACAATTTTTAGGGATATTATGAGCAGTATCTCGAAAATGATATTTTTCATTATGCTGGCAAATCGGCATGACTTGCATCGGGGTCAAACGCTTTGGCCAGATCGACAAAAATGCACAAGTGTTGATGGTCTGCCATCGTCCACAAATTCACAGTAAATTTTTGCTATTAACCCAGCTGTAGTAACATCTATCGTCCTCGCTTCCATAAACTCATATTGCTTATCTGATGCTATATTACTCATAGATATTATATTTTTCTAAAAGCCTACACATTCAATCTTCTATTACTTTTTCATAAAACTTTGATAAACTGGGTGTGGACACATTTTGCAGCACATCAGACTTATACAGTAGTTTAATGATGGCCGTTTTAAATTGTTCTGGGAACATGCCAGTTTCCAAGGTCAATTTTGCAGCGTAAATAGCTGTTTTTATATAAATTAGTCAGATTCATAAATTTTTTCAAACGCCAGGAACAAATTTCAAAGAAAAATTTATATTATTCAATTTTTAGACGACATTGACTCTACTATCAGGACTCCCTACATCCTTCACGCTAGATTATTAATAAATAATCCATTACTCCCAGTGTATGAGTACCGAGTCCATAGTGCAATTGGAGTTGGGATGGCTATATTTTGAAAAATCAATAATATTCTTTTGAGGAACCAATTATCATGTCCATAATAACGGATTTAATGTAAATAGAGGCTATTAATAAAGGTCTTTCACTTGAACAGCACTTTTCCAAATTTCCAATAATTAATCCAGCTTCCTCCCACCATCCTCCTTGCATAAAAATCATGTCAAAGAACATAAATTTAATATTTTTATGTACTTTTTAAAAAGCTCCATAAAACCTGCTTGCCGTTTGACCGTAACAGCGCCAGTATAATTTATAGACGCCATAATTTTCCAATTTCTCATATGTATAATCTCACACAAAACAAAATCAAGCCCAAAACATATAAACCTTACCCGGTCATCAACGAAATTGTGTGTTCACTGCAAGCGGAGCTGCGTAATGGCGTCTATAAATTAAAGTTTACCCCTAAGGTGCTGATATTCGGCTTTTACAACAACCATGCGCACGCTGCGGTCATTTGCAGAACTGCTGTAGTTTGTGGCTCATTGGTCGCTTTCGGCAACATTGGGCACCGAACAACATAATATTATTTCGACCTTATACTGCCCCGACTTTTTATTATTTGTCTTGCATTAACAATAATATGAAAAAACTGACATTGACATTGATAATAAACAATAATATCTAGTCTTTTGATTGTGGATTTTGAGAATAAGTTTTAAAACTTAACGTCATTTAGCGTTTGCAATAATACTTATAAATTCGTCATACAAATGTATCATTACCGGGATGAAGGTATTTATATTATATAATTTAAAAATAAACTCTACACCCATTGTACTAAAAAATAGCATAATAGACCACTATCCAGTAATTCTTAATTTAGAATTTAATGAAACCTCACAGCTCAAACCGAAAAATGAGCAATTCATAAAAAAATGGACGACAATAAACTTTTAAGAACTAGCACTAATAAAATTGGATAAACTATACGCAGAAAGAAGCCCCAAAAACGTAATTAATGTATTCTATGAAAACATGAATCTAAGCGTAAATGAAACAACCAAGGTAATTAAAATAAAAAGTAAAAACACTAAACTCAAACCATGGATGACAGAAGGTATTCTAAACTCGATAAAAAAACGCGATAGAAAACAAGCATAACATTGGTATTAGAAACTATTATAAAAACTATAGAAATATCTGCAACGACACTACTTAAAAGGGAACATTCTCGAGGCTCGAAACAATTACAGAAAGATTTGGGACTGTATCAACGAAGTCACAAATTGTAATATAGAGAAAATAAAAACAGATGACAACACAGTAATTACAAACAAATACGAAATAACGTATAACATTAACCAATTCTTTATTGACATTGACGAAAAAATATCTAGTGACATTTCCAAACACTCACAAAATCTGACCACCCAATACAATCCAAAATCTAAGCTCCATGTACCTGGAAGATGTTGATGAAACTGTAATAAAAGATATAATATGTTCCCTCAAAAATTCCTCCTCTCCTGAAAAGATGGAATGACGGTAAAAATACTAAAACTGCTATCGTTTCGCATGTGTAAACTTCTAGCACATATTATCAACTTTATCGTAAAACACGCAGACATACCTAAACCATTCAAAGAAAGCATAGTTGTCCAAATTTATAAAAGTGGTAACAAAAATTACATGACAAAGTTCCGTCCAATATCCTTTCCTATTATTTGGGTTTTCTACCACATGTATTATTATCCTTTTCAAAAACAAATCACCGAATCTACAAAATAATAGAATTATCGTTGATAAAATGTCTGAACCATAGGCTTCGCTCATATCTTGAAAAACAAAGTAATCTCAAGAAATCAGTATGGATTCCAAAGAAATTTAAGCATCCTCTCCAGTTACTAACAGACAAAATTACAGCAAACTTTGAAAACAACGAAAAAGTCACAAACAAGAAGCCCTCGATACGGTGTCACATTTACCAGTCACTGGACAAACTAAACAAGATGGGAATTAGATGTATGACCCACAACTTATTAAAACAATATCTGTCAAATAGACCCCAGCAAGTAAAAATTGCAAATGCCCTTAGCACTAAGGAAATAATAAAAACTGAAGTCCCGCAGGGAACAATTTTAGGTCCTACCGTATTACTGCTATTTATCAACGACAAAAACTTTAGATGCAACATCATATCACATGTAGATGACACTGTACTGATATATTCGGGAAAGACCTAGAACTTAGCGCGACAAAAAGCGGTTGAGGCAATTAGTAAAGTCAAAAACCGGCTAAACTAAATATAGCAAGACTAAATTTATGGTCTTATCTCTAACGAAGGCAGGCCTACCCCAAACGGTGTAACTTATTCTTATAGATAAGGAAAGGAATAGTTACATTCTAAATACCACTACTATCAAATGCCTCGGCGATATTTTCGATAATCGCCTAAAATGGGATAAGCACATTAAACATTTAAACGGGAAGCTAAGGAACTAATATATTTTATAAATTCTATAACCTGAAAAGTATACTAAATAGAAAGATGCTCTTAGTGACAGCCTAGCGAAGTCTCTAATTAGGTATGGTATTAGCGTCCGGGGCTCAGCCTGGAATGCCACCCTCCAGCCTCTCCAACTAACACAAAATTATATACTACGGATAATTTTTAACAGGAAAAATCGAGACAACTGTAGAAATATATTTATTGGTAATGAATTACTGAGACATATGCGTGCGGCTATAGTTTATACTCACAACAAGAGACATACATTTGGATCGCAGGTAAACCATCAATATGAAACAAGAAATAGATCTAAAAATGCGCATCAAACTCCAAAATACAACAAAAAAATCTGTCAGAAACAAATCAGTTTCAATGGACGTTGTTTTTGGTTTGTAACACTTTATGCATATCGTCGTTCGGCATGCTCCAGCTACTCCCATTATTGTTATAACTTTCATTGCCAAGTAATTTTGATTTGGAGCTTCAAGTAAAAACTTTGTAATTTATTCCTTGGTCAAAATGTTTTAACCTCATATCCGTCATTATTTCTTTTAATAAAAGTAATTAGTTTTTTAAATTGGGAAATATCTTTATATATATTTTTTTTTAACTGAAATTGTTATTTTGTGACGTGCCATATTCCGCTGGTTTCGGCAGGTCAATAATAGTAGGTCGATTTACCAATCTATAGTAATAAATTACACTTTAGCGATAGATGTCACCACGCTCTAATTCCCTATTCCATATACCAATTTATTAAATAGATGTGTATATCATAAGAAATCTGATATATAATCTATTACTATAATTGGTGTACAAAAATTGTCTACAAAATGATAGCATAAAGATAATTAATGATCGAAGGTTCTTAATAATCGATTTACTTTTTAAAATTTCTCATGTTGGTACTCTGACAGCCAAACTGTCAGTTGAAGTCATATCACCTTGTTTTCGTGAGTCAAAATGGTTATAAATAACGGTCAAGTTCCTTCAAACTTCCTTTTTAAATCAAGAAATTGAGCCGAAAATTTAGCTAGAGATTAATTTAGTTAAAAGGCACACGTGGTTGCTTGTCGGTTTGATACTAGATCAAAAACTAAATTTATTTTCAATTAGTATTTTGGATTGGTTAATTGAAATTTCAATTTATTCGGATTTAATTAGCGAGTATCGTATATAAGTATTATTCTGGGTAAGGTTTAATTTCTTTGATTTATTATTTATTTTTTGCTCACTTTAGATGTTAATTTTGATAATAATTTTGTAACTTTAATTATAGACGATTTTGGTAAGTCCAGATCTCGATCTTGGTACAACTATTCTGTTTTTTGATTATTTGTATTTTGGACTTTTGGATCATTTGCTATTCTTTGGTACACGAATTTTGATATATGAATTTGCTCTGATTTACACTTTACGATTGAGAAAGACCCTATTTAATTGTGTTGTGAAGATTTCTACAACCAGCCAGGACCTCTATCAACAACCTTCAAGTCTGGCGCCTGGAAACTCTCCAAATATTTGTAAAAGCTAAGTAATTTTACTGTATATATATATATATATATATATATATATATATAATATATATATATATATATATATATATCGTTGTAAAACTATTTAAATTAATAATTATTTTCCCTAGCGTTAGCTTAACAACCCTAGACTGATATATTTGTTATATATTTCATTGCAAGATTAATTTTTTACTCTTAAATATTAGTCTGCTTATTTTTAAAATAAATTGTATTTGTTTTTACTTGTTCTTTTTATTTTTCGCTCACAATATTAGGGTTCGTAAGATTTGGGACATCGTTTGCTTGTCCTGACTTTAGGTCGTAATAATTTTCAGCATTGAATACACTGACCCATAGTAGGTAATAACTCGCATAGATGATTGTAAATTCATTAAGTTAAGAGTTTTTTTAGTGCCCCAGAAGATCTGAAAAGGTTTTGGATGAGATCGGATTACGTTTAGTGCAGTTTTGTCACACAATTTAATGTTCTTTTCGGCTTCAAAGATCCACCGAGTGGGGAGGTTCCAGCCGCTTCCAGTAGCTGCTGATTTTTTATTAATGGTTTTAAATGGAACAACATCCAGAACTGAAAAGTAAAATAAGCAACTGAAAGTGATTAAAATAATTTTAGTGTAAACTAAAATTATTTATAATTTGTTGTTGCAGTCTTTCTCCAGCAATTAAATATGAATTTCGATTTGCACGAGCTGGTTCTGCAGGTATAGCATTAATATCGTCTTCAAATAAACCAAAATCTAGTTCCTCGTCTCCTTCTTCAATCCCCGGTTCTAGAACATTACTTCCTATGCCCTTGTGCAGAACTGCACATGCTTTAATTATTTTTGATGCCTTTGTGGGGACATAATGAAGTAATCTACAAGTACTTTAGTAGCTTTTGAAATAGAAGATGCCTTAGTAGGTACAATCGAAAATCTATCCAGGGTATTTATAACATACCTCACCAGAACCTTGGTCTAAAATGTTTAATAAAAAGTTTATCACTTAAGTCAAACGGATTTCGGTTCCTAATAAAATGTTGCCTTTTATATACAATGGCAGCTTCCGCATCTTCCAAATTTTGTGTAATTACAGTTTGAAGATGAAAATTATCTATCATTAAATTATGATATTTAAATACTGTATGAAATCAATGAAACTTGTTAATTATTAACTAAATATTCATCAGCAAATGACATTTCACACTGTACATATAACGTTAAAGTATAATTCAAAACGAAGAAAATTTTAGAATTCCCATTCAAAAACCATCGAGAATTTTTCCTTCTAATATCTTGATATTAGAAATATTTCCTATGATAATTTTCAAGAATACGATTGTATCTAAGTTATCCAAAAATATGAGAGAATGACGTCAATTTCTCTAGAGAATTAATTCCTACGACTTCAAGAAGTGGGTTCCTAAAATTAAAATGTTTAAACCTTTGTGACAGATACTGGTTGCTTCGTTGGCATTGATACAATTAGTTTTAAATTATTAAATGACATATCTTTCGGTAGCAGAAATAATATAATACATTAACCGATGTGAAAACCCTTTTAGATGTTCGGTGTTGTTTAAAAGGTCTCGATCACCTCACACCTAAAAGTAAACTTTCGCATCTAGTAATGTAAATAGCTACTATTCCTGAGCATTTTTTGAAAATAAATAAATTTGTTAGATCCAATTATCGTATCTTCTTTTACTACAGTATTTTCAGTTTTGATTTATCGATGTTTTGAAATAGACCCTGTGTAACAGTTTTAATATAATCTTGTATAGACTTGCAAATAATTTAAGGCAATAATAGGAGTCATTGATTGCCGAGATAATTATGGTTTTATATTGAAGATTATTTACAACTTATTGTCAGTATTTTATGTTACATCCACGAACGGAAATTGTCGGCACGTTTCGCTTCAACTGTAAAATTACGTGTAAAATAGATCAGAGCCATCTAAAGTTATACGTCGATATTTGGTGAATCAGACTAGACAGCCACTCAAGAGGGAAAACTCAAAACGGCGGAGAGTAATGATGGGTGATGAATAAACGATTGAAAGCTGAAAAAATGATCCTCGATAGCGCGTCGAGTTTGATGAAAGGTTCGAACAAAAAACTAAAAAAAATTGATAACCTTCCCGCTCTGTCATTTGAGTGCATTCGGTGTATCGGGTATTAGTTTTTTCGTGGCGGGGTTAATATTCTGATTTCTAATGTAAATATTTTATACGTTGGCATGTAATAGGGGGGCAATTCAAAATGTATTCTTAACATTTTTAGGCGATGTACAGATACATATCCACATAAATACGGTCGGTAGCGCAAAAAAATAAGGAAAATACAGTTTTAAAAACCTTAATTTCTTTGCGCCAGTGACATCCTCGTCAGCTGTACTTCAATAAAACTGTAACAGCTGGCGATAATGTGTCTATAGTCGGAGGATGTAGAACTTTGCACAAATAAAACCAATAAAATTTGTTTCCCATTGAAGTTTCATTTTTAAATGTCCCCAAAAAAACTTGTGTGATCTAAATTTAGAACGTCAGAGACCCGCATGTAAGCAGAGAATGGAGTGAGGTCACCCGTGTGATTACGGCCGGTCAACTAAACAGCATTTAATATTACTGTTGCTTTGTATTCTAATTTTTTACAGGCGTCCCGTTAGACTTTTTTGGTGGAATCTACTTTAGTTGTAACAGAGCGTATCGCCTTGAATTTTTTAGATATAAATTCTGAATCCCCCGTATATATAAAATCCTTTTTTCATACATCCAATTATTATTCCGTATTTATATTCAACTACTAGGGCACGTCATGTTTACTTAAAAATCAAGTAATTCAAGTAAATCTCTGCTTATTCACACCATTTCAGGTGCCAGTATGCGAGGATTTATAAATATTTAAATTTTTCGACTTTAACTTCGTTTTCACAAACGTACAGTTTAAATTATTTATTCTCAAATTGATTTCAATTGGAAGACGAGGACTTGTAATGAATTTTGTCTTTTTCATGTTAATTCCAAGAAGATTTAAATTCAGTTTTTTGCTGCAGACATAACACTGAGATTTTTATTTTAATATGCGAAGAAGATACGAGAATGTCATTTTTTATACTGTATCGAAATTGATTTAGACCACGTTTTACAACGGCAGAGTACAATTTATAACAAACAGTTGAAGACAGATGATAGAAAACTTAGTTGAAATAAATTTGTTGGCATTTCTAGATAATCTCCTAGATTAAGTATTATGAATGTAGTTAGTTTCGACATCACATCACTGTTCACCATCATCCCTCATCGTCCTTAAGACTAATCACAATATTTACCATGGCACTTTAACCCTTCTAGAACATTGCATTTTCAACAAATATTCTTCCTTTCAAAACGATTGATATATATGCACGACACAATCCTCGCCTAAGATTACATATCTTCTGCACATACACTGATACTCAAGCCGCTAGGTGCATAGGTCCAATCTGGCTTTCGTCCGCATCACAGCACAACATCCCGGTTACAAGTTACTGATGACATATTTAGGGAGTGTGATGCACATAAAAATATATGCTTGGTACTCTTAGACTACAGTAAGGCTTTCACAATACTCTGTGCGCCAAATTACATTACTTTGGACTTAATACATTAGCTGTATAATTTTTTCAGAACTACCTTCAAGGGAGGTGCCAACGGGTGGGAGTTAATAATTTCTCACAATTTATTGACATAATGCAAAGGATTCCACAAGGGAGTATTCTTGGTCCTTTAGATTAGATTAGATTAGATTAACAAAGGAGCTGGTTGTTTAGCCTTTACCACCGCGACCTTTTCAGGTCTATTGTGATGCTCCCAGAATATCTTCTTTATAGTACCTCATCCAGCTTTGTCCTTTGTACTAGACTCCACAGCTTTGATAAAGGCCCTTTTGTATAGCTGTCCGCCCTTGGTTTCTCTTCTCCGAGTACTTGGAATCTCAGCCTCACCATTCCTTCACAGTGGCACAATACGTGAACTGAGGTTTCCTCTTCCTCTTGGCAGAATCTGCATGTCGCGTCCTCTGCCAGGCCCATTAGACTCATGTGTCTATTGAGCCGGCAGTGGCTAGTTAGAAGGCCTACTATTACTCTGATGGCCTTCCTATTCTGGCTTAGTAGATCTTGCGTAAATTTGGCCGAACGTTCTTTAATGAACTCCTTGGCCTGTCTCTGTCTTGGGAGATTCCTCCACCATTCCAGAGATTTATTTTGCACCCATTCCTTAATGGCTGCTCGTATGCATGGCTTTGCCATGCCACAAAAGGGCTCGGGTCCTATTGGGGCTTCAAGTGCGCCTTCCTTGGCCAGTTGGTCAGCCTTTTCGTTTCCTCTGTGTCCCTCGTGTCCTGGTACCCATGCTAGGGTCAATCTGTTCTGACTTCCCAGCTCTGTAAGGGCTGTCAAGCAGTCCCACACCAATCTTGAGTTGATTTGCATGGAACTGATTGCTTTTATTGCCGCTTGGCTATCAGAGAAAGTGGCAATCGACTGGTTAACAGTGCCTTGTCCTATTATCTCCCTTGCGCAACAATGTATGGCGATCACTTCAGCCTGAAACACTGTTGCGTATTTCCCTAGACTTATCGGGATATTGGCTTTTGACCTTGTCCCGTAAATCCCGGCTCCGTCTCCTTGTCCTGTCTTGGAGCCGTCAGTGTACCAGACTGTTTGTGCTGTTATGGGAGGACCGTTTTTCCAATCCTCCCTGTCTGGTATAACAGTCTGAAAGTTCTTGTTGAAGTTATACCTTGGGACCATTACATCCGTAGGCATGCCTAGAATGGGATCTGCCCTCATCTTCGAGTATAACTTCTGGTATTCCGTCCCATGTTACTGGTTAAGTGGCCCCTTACTATTTTCGATTTACGCAGCCGATTTTTATAAATATTTAGTGTTTCGTCAGTCACATCAATATACGGATGACACCCGAATTTGTTGTCAACGGAATTGTTCCAAAATCTAGGAACAGAATCTTTCAATTCAATTCATTCTGAATAAAAGATGTCATGTACATAAAATCACAAAATGCCTTTATTTCAAAAATACAGGAGATCATAGCTCCGAAATTCGAAATTTTAAAATCACGACTTTACGTTTTTTTACCAAAACGAACTTATGTATTGGTTTATATGAGAAAAACGTAATATTATACTTATTTATATAAGTACACAGTATTTTACATCTATAACTACTTCATATAAACGAACGTTCTACACGCCATTGTCAGCTTTTTAGTGTACCCAACCATAATTCTTCGCTATTTCAACGTTCGTTTAGCTACAACGCCATAAGAATTAATAACGACTTGCCAGTGAAAATGAAAGAACAACTCACTTCTATTGAGTGCCTTTAGAAATCAGATCAAAACCTATGTGATTAGTAAAAGAGCCTAAAGTTGTTTTGTAAATTGTAAATTGTGGGCACGGATCTATTGTAATTTGAAAAAGTATATAAATTGGTTTATTCATGGAGATGGTTATATGGAAGAGTAACCCGGTTGAATATCGCCATCGCGTTTATTAATTTAACACAGTATCTTTCATAAGAAAATAAGGACATTTTATTATTATTATGACTTCGATTCACTCCCTCTAGAGGGGAACTTTCACTTGCCCCGGGCGATCAAATGCCAAAGGGACGAAGCTCTCTTGGTGTTAGCAAAAAAATAAATAAAACTATGTTCAGGATTCCACATTCAAAACCTTACGGGCTATATGGCACGTCCCAAGAATGGCTAATTTTTGTAGCTCCAGGTATAGTTTCCGGTGTAGGTTTAGAGTCTCTATACTCTTGTGCAGCCTTGATGGTATCTCCCCCGTTGCGCCCACGACCAGCGGTACTATGGTCACCTTTTCCTGCCTCCAGATGGTCTTGATTTCCGCCGCTAATGGCATGTACTTCCGTACCTTCTCTACCTGCGTTTCCAGGATGTTATGTGCAGCTGGTACAGCAATATCTATCAGGTAGGTAGTTTTATTGGTTTTGTCCTGAACTACTATGTCTGGTCTGTTGTGCTCTATTGGGTGATCTGTTAGTATCGCTCCGTCTCAGTAGATCTTGAGAGCTTCGTTCTCTATGACTGGCTCTGGTGTATAGGTTTTCGTTCTTGTATATTTCCTGATGGATTACTCTTGCCACATTATCATGTCTTCTTAAGTACTCCGTCGGGTCCAGGTTAGTGCACCCAGTTATTATATGCCCTATGGTCTATTATTACTTTCAGTTGTTTAAAAATAATTATTCTAGAATAACTACACATCGTTTGTCGATAACCTGCAACACCTCCTGTATTTAGTAGAGAAGACTTTAGAAGTGTAACCTATATAACTCGAGATTATTTGTTCCCATCGAGAATATTATTTATTATGAAAATAAATCTAATATTCCTGTAGGCAATTTTTCTAAAATCGCGATTTTTCGAATAGTTACTGTATGTTTAAAAGCAACATTCAACATAAAGCTACTTGTGTTTTCTTGTGTTTGTTCAGTCAAGTGATATTTGTTAAAATTATTCCAGATACAACTCTGGATAACGTCGGAGGGTAATATTAGAATGATTTATTGCACTCAGCGGCTACCTAGCGTAAATTTACCGACAAACAAACAAAAAGTTAACTTGACCCACAATTCAATGCTTTTACCGTAACAATGTAAAACCTAATAACAGTTGGTTGGATTATGTGCGGACCATGTGATAACATAAACTAATTAACACTTCCACACTTTGTGTTATGTTATTACGCATTCCACGTTCCACGAGAATTTGGATTAAGTTTCTCAATAATTATCGTGGATTATGGATGTACAGATTACTGTACATCAGTCACAAGCAATCTGCTGTTTTTGAACAGTTCAGTTTGCTCTCATCGCTCTGTGCTTCGAATCAACTATGAATTTCAATTAGTTTGTCGCCTGACAAGAAAAAAGTTTCGCTGGTATTGTTATTCTTGAGTACAATCAAAAAACGGTTACAACAGAAATTAATTGTCAGTTTGTTGAACAATGCATCACTGGCTTAAAATTTGAACATCATAAATAGTACACGTAAATTAAACATAAAAGCATGGAATAGGAGAAATAATTTATAAAGTTTTTATATTACTTATACATATTTCTAATAGTGTTAGGAACAAGACCCAAAATAGTGTCCGCAACATTCCTTATTGGAAGATTGCCAAAAAATTTGAAAACTTTCATGGTATTAGGATAAATAATTTGCACCATTCTAAAACTCCAGGAACTGAAAATATTCCTTCGCCTACGGCGTCGGGCAGGTACCAAACACGTGCTTACATAAAATTCTATAATAATTATGGACGTGCTTGGAACATTATATTTGATAAGTTTAAATCAAGATACTGTTTTCCTGAAAGTGTCCAAAATAAATCTGAATTTTCCGGTAGCCATATCTAGAGAATCGACAGAGATAGAGGCTTCCGATTTGAACCATTTTTCATGTTCAATTGTCTACTCGGTGCGATAAAAGAGGTGAACTCGACTTTCCTTTTAAAGGCCATGGCTGAATAAACCAAGAATTGTCTAAATCTAACCCTTCCGACGCCTTTATCTCGAAAGTCTTTTGACATAGTCACCTGCGGGTTACATCATGCAATTCGCCTTGTCGTCCTCCGTAACTGTGAATTTTTGAATTTGAAAATTTTCTAAATTACAATGAAATGATTTTATATAATTTTAAAAAAAGAAAAGTGGACGATTGAAAACAGATATAATCCGAAAAAGAAATATTTACCTCTGACTTGTTGAGGGGTGCAATCAGCCAAAATTATTGTACGCTGCTGCAGCTCAATTGACAGCGAAGATATTTCCAAAGGGTCAACCAGCCTATAAATTTTTTAAGTACGTGGGTAAGGTCGAAAAAGATGGCGATAATAAGGGTACTCACGTGTGCACACATAAATCCCGCACAGATGCGAATTAAACTCCCTCCGTAGCAACGAAATATTCTGATGAACAGCAACAACTTAAAACGAAGGAAATTTTACCGTTGTCCCATCCATTAAGATAGTTCAAATAAACAAGCTTTTAGAACTCTCGACAGCGCGCACACACACCGGAGCTAACGTGTTACCTTTTGCACCAGTCGGAAGTCACGTGACCGTTCTTCGCAGCTGGAAGGCACTCGACCATCTGCGATCGAATAAAAGCCAAATCTCGGGTAGCGGCTGTTGACGATATGTGGCCCACAAAATACAAAAGGTGTGTTGCGGGTCGTATATGCATTGAGGCGGCAACAAAGATTGTGCCGATGTTGATATAACATGATGAATGAAGACCAAAAAGTGTAGTTTCTCCGAAATTGCATATTTAACCAGTTTAAACCAGAAAAGGGTGTTATATATGATCATATATGTATGACTGATGGTCGAGAGGTGAGCGCACTTGCCTCTCACCCAAAAGTTCCGGGTTCAGTCCCCGGTCGTGGCAGATATTGTGAGAGGGATTTTTTCACTATACACGGATATTGGGTGTGTATCCCTTGTCTCTAAATGTGTAGCCCCCTACCACACAAGGCTCTTCTAGAGCCTTCCGGGGTACAGGGGGTCGTCATTACTTGTGGTGTATTTATTTATTTATTATTATTATTTATATCTTCTTAAGCTGAATATGAAAAAACAACAGGAATTTTGCACTTTTTGTATTTTTGTTTTCTATTATATCGATGAAATTATTATATACTAAATCACAATGGTTAAAATCAGATAGGACCAGTGATTCACATAATATTTTTCTCAAATTACCAGCAATGAAAAATCTACTACTATACAATAACTTTAAATATCTATGTGCCTTTGGCATCAGGGTATTTACTATACTTTCAGGAGATAAAATGGCACCATCAATATTAAAACTAACATTTTTACAAGCTAAATCTTTCTTAGGTCCGAATAATATAAGTTTGCGTTTGTTAGGATTCAATTTTAAGTTGTGCTCTTGAGATATTTGTTTAATTTTACCTGTCGCTATTTATGTTATTTTGAGCTACTAATGAATCTCTAACATGAAAGTTATTTCATACTTGGGTGTCATCGGCATATCTTGTATTTTACAGTTTTCCTCTGAATGTAATATGGCATAAGTGTAGATACTAAAGAATAACGGACCCAAGACCAAGCCATTACATGCATTTTTTACGAAAGCTACATCTATATTTGTGCTTCTCTTTTGAAAACTATTTACAGTACCATTACCTGTCTGAATGCAAACTCCTTCCATTTTGGGAATCAGTGAAGATTTTGGTTTGTTTTATTTGGTTTCGTCAGTGGCTGACTGTAATATTTACTCATTCCAGTTTTATATGTAGGGTTAGAGACCTATTTGGTACAATTAACTCTACACGTTAATGAATTTTAAAAGTAAACTCGTCAACGACGCAATTTCCTCTTTTCCATTTAAATATGTCACAAACGTATCATATAATCACAACTGAATAAACCGTAGGCCCGGAGAATTACTTGCCAGGCATCATAGATGAACTCTCCATTCGAACCCTTTAAATTCATGCAGTGGTTTATATTTTATATGAATATTCAGCACACAAAAATTAATTTTAAACAGGTTCAAATAAATTTTAGGAATCATTTCCGTATTTGCATTTTCATTTAAAACTAATTAAAAAGCAGAGAACCTTTCTAACAAATCGGATTTCGAAATCGTTTAAATTCATTTTTGTAATTGACTTTTTAAACTTCGTTAGAGTGTGGCGTAATACGTGAGACCCGCGGACTTTTTAAATCTAATAAAAAAGATCAAATTAATTCTATCTAATCTGCTTACGTACTTAATTTTGTTCTACTACTCATTTTTTCATTTTTTCAAATTTAAATTGATAGAAATTACCTGGATTTGCAAAGAATTAAAAACGAAATGATAGTCAGCGACAAGTATTTAGAAATGTTTTATATTCAGCAGTGTATATTATTTATCTTATTGCAAATTGAATGGTAACGGCGGGGGATAACTTTGAAATCTTGAGTAGGAACCCCTATTGTTTATTGCAGATTCGTATCCTACGTCTAAAAATAAGTAGGATTTGTCTGAAATATTTTTTTTTTGTTCATGATCAACAAATTTATTTTTTTTCTATTTCTCCTACTGAGAACCTATACATACGATTCTGCAATATGTTTGCAATAAGAAATACCACGTTTTCATTGTAATAATCAAAATTAGTCTTAAAACAAATTTTATTCCTCAAATTTTCAGTTACTGAAAAATGAAACAAGAAAACTACTATTATAGTCCATTTAACGATGTTCCGCACATCAAAAGTTTGTAGGGTCTTTTGCAATATATTTCGCCCTCTATTTTCGAGGGTGAGAAAAACGATGGTGATGGTTTCGAGTTCTGAAATCCTTGCGTATCAAGGGAAAACCACCCCAATGTCCTGCTTCTCGGTCTTGGACTTACGAGGGATCGTTGGATCCCTTCTTTTAGGAAATAATAATAAAATAATAAATTCAGTTAATTTACATTAGAGTACCCTGGATATCGACCCCCGTGGATTGAACCATTCAACCAACCTCCTGCAATAGCAATATCTCCAAAAAATAACAAAATACGGACTCGACAAGGGTTTTAATGTGTTTTCGAGGGCAGGAATCATGATAGAGGTGCTATTTTTCACCCTACCCTCCCGCTTCCACTGGACGTGGAAGTAAAAAATAGGGGTATTTTCTATTAGATAATACGTGACCACATTTAAACCGAAGCATGTTTTACCGTTGTCTTTTATAAATAATGAAATAATGAATTATACACAGCAAACTATAATTCGCAGGCAGAGGGATAGATACCGCATGTAATAACAAGACAATATCAGCTATTTTAGTACCTCCCATAAATCAGCGTGGTATCAATTCGACATTGGGCCATGTATTACTATTAGAACATGCTAAATGGGTAGACGGTATCGCTGTAATAAATTCGAATTAATACAACTGTAAATAGGGTATCGAGCTCGCTCGCAACTACTTGAGACGTTTATGGGAGCATTTAAAACTTACCTTAGGAGAAAAGGGGAAAGTAGTCCTCGCGAGCCGGCACGGCAAGGAAATTACGCGCTGTGCGGCTTACGATGTAGGAATCGAATATACATTTTATTGCTTCTTAGGTGTAACTGTAATAGTAGAGCGGTCAAGGTAGGATATTGGGCAAATTTTACTCCAAAAGACATACGTCCAAATAAAGAATATACTGCTATGATGTCTCGAACTGATGAAGCTAAAATATCACACAATGTAATTTCTAAATTTAATCCTCAATGTCGAAAGCTCGGAAACAATGAGGAAAACACAAGTATAGAAACATAAGCAATAAAACAAATTCAAATCAACTGAACAATGTATTGTGATAACAGATATATCGTATTGTCACGACCCCCCTTTCGGGAAGCCGTAATTGACGGCCACTTGGCTTGTGAAAGAGGGAGATTGGGTAGTCAAAGTAGAAGACGAGTTTAAAACAAATATAATTTATTAACATAATAACAACAAACGGTGTCACAGTATCAACAGGCACAACAATAATAGTAACAAATTGGGGGCTCTTACCAATATCACTGATGTGGGGAAATGCATCAGGATAAGGAGTCGCACTTCTTAACAGTTAAGAGTAGGACTGTCTTAAGAATTCGACTGTCGCCCGCGTTAATAAAATTTGTATTTATAATTTTACTACATGCTTACTTAGCAGGTTACCTATTGCGTACAAGTTCGTATTTATTGTTTGTTTTTAATAATCCAGTGATAGGTCTCGTTCTCAATATTTGTTTAATATTATTGCAAAGTATATCAATCTAGAATTTGGAAAAATAATTTGTATCAATATGTAACCTACTAAAGCTGATTTATAGTTTTCTCCTAAAATATGAATACTCCTTACGTAACAGTATAACGAATAGATGAAATTTTCCTATCTAGATAAATAAAATAATTGCGATTCTAAAATTAATTTATTTTGGGTATAATTAAGTTAATACAAAAATTTCTTTATAAAAATTAAGTTAATTGTTAAAATTTTCCCATTTAAAATATTTTTAATTATTTCCAAGTTATTAATTTGTCGATTGGAAATATACTAAAATAGTGAACATAAAATTTTATATATAGTTTGTTACAACCTTGTTATTATCTATTCACTGAATAGAAATAGTTAAGCCACTTCCCAAAAAAGTGCGCCATATTTAAATAGAATTTTTTATTGGTTGATTTTTTAAATCCCATAATACAACCACCAAATACCACAACAAATAATTTCATGTTGTTGATGTTTAGTTTTTGATGCTTGTTAAAAATTGCTGTTGAATTATTCGTTATCTTTAATTGCTGTTATTCCCAGTCATCTAATAAAACAGTATTTTCCAATACCTTGGTGTACATTTACGTATATTAAGGTACGTAATGAAAATAAATAATATGGATTAAATGTCAGAACCACTTTTTTTGAGGTTAGAAATTCTTTCGATTCAATATGGACCAAGCCAGCGGCTCTTTCTCCACTGAAAAAACGACGAGCCCGTCATTTTTCAGTTGAAGATAAGCAACACATTTTATATATCTATAAGGCGTGTGTTGCAGAAAATCCGGATAACCTTAAGACACAACATGTCGAGTTTATTGCAAATTCTGCAGGTAATTTTCATTTTTGTATTATACAGGCATGCTAATTAGTACGTCAAAGTCTCTGAGGCATTCTTAGTTTAACTATGTATATTTATTATAGTTTTATACTTATATAAATTGCATAGGCATTTTATATAGGAAAATCTACGGTTCACTATGTGGTACAATATACCTCTGTAAGGTTCTGTGGAAGGTTCTTTCACCTATAGTTTTGAAAGCTCCCAATGGAAACGATGAATGGAATGAAATATGGAATGGCTTTTACAAATGATGGAACATACCCAACTATGTAGTAGCAGTTGATGGAAAACATGTTACTATTCGAGCACCCAAGACACAGTGGATCAGATTATTTTTCTTATAAAAAAGATTCAGATAATTTATAGCCCACACGATATACATAATAATTGACATTGAAAAGTAATTTTAATTTTAGCACAATTGTAATGGCCACGTGTGATGCTTTCTACAGATTTATTTTGGTGGATATTGGAGCAGCTGAATCGTAACGAGATGATAGAATAATGTGTTTCGTAATTCTGCATTTGGTAAAACCATAATGGAAACTAATACTCTAAACATCCCTGAAGAAAAAAAATTACCCCATACTAATACTAATTTGCCCTGTTACATAGTTGCGGACCAAGCTTTGCCTCTACATAAAAGAAAACGAGGCTTTATCCTGGTGACAGGCATGGACTTAATGTAGAGAAAACAGTCTTTAACTATAGTCTAAGTAGAGCAAGAAGTTGTATTGAGAATACATTTGGTATGTTAGCTCAAAGGTGGTGCATACTTCGAAAACCAGACATCATGACATGCGAAGAGATCATAAAAGAATGTGTTGTAATGCATAATTATATAAAAATAAGTGAGCAAGAATTTCAAATACAAGATACATATGAATAAAATGTTATCAAGTTTATAATAAATGAAAATATTGTAATATATTTTTCTTATTTTATTTTTTTATAACACGTACTATACCTAGTCCAGGGGCCCATAAGACATAGTAAATGTCAAGACGAGTGTAGAACCATCCTACACATCACATGTTAACAATAAATAGTGACGTTTAAACGAGAAATTAGTTCGGTGCACAAATGCTTTTCCCACTCTATAGTATCTGATGTGATAGCTTCACATAACTCATAATGACGATGATTAAGAATTAGAAATATTAAAAGACAATGTTACGTCAAATTCAAAATTTATATTAGACACTAAATTAAAATATACATAAAAAATTGCACATTCTCTTGCTCAATATCAAAAGCATCACATCATATTCATAATATTTCTATGTACTTACTCTATTTTTCAATCTTTCTTTTAATTTTAATGCGAGACTTTGTGCAACTGCACTATCTAGGTCCGGGGTCCCACGCCCCATTTTTAAAGTGATTACTAACAGTCTGAATTTTCGTGAGTGGCTTCGTTTTGACGAGCCTTACAATTTTTTCCTTTGCGAAAATTCTCGGTAGACGTAGATAAAGTTCTATGCAGCTGCTAAATATATTGATGGTGGAACTGACACTTTCATGGCGTACGACTGGAAAAAAGGGGCATGGGACCCCAGACTATCTACATTTATACTATTATCATCAGACAATTTTCTATACACTTCATGCTACTTTCGATTGCAGGTAAAAGTGGATCATTATTTAACTTTTTTTTGAGATGGGTGTCGAATGTCTACTTCTGCTAATAGATTGCCGAGTAGTAGTTTGTGCATAAGGTGCTGCCGATGGTGATTGTACCTCTGTGTAATCTAAATTTTCCTCAACAGTGATGTCTTCGAGAATTTCTTCATCCTGGTATCCTAGTTCCGTTGTGGTATTTTAATTTTTAGCTATCTAACCACTAACCGCTTAGCATCATGCATGAATCCACCTTAATAACTGTATGACATGGTGTGTTATGTAGAAATTGTATTAGTATATATTTTGAATAAAATAAATAAAGAAAATAAATTGTTTCACTTTACACCATACAAATATATCGTCATTTTCTATATAGAAATTTTAAAATTGGGTATAACTATATATATTTTGTTTTTGTTAGGAATTTTACATTTTTTTTATAGTTATTTAAAACTATACCTTTTATAACCTTAATTCCTCAAAAAGAGGGGTTGTCTAATTTCTGTGATGTTTGTTTATTTATTTATTATCATTTCTTGCAATCTTGAACAATTTATTTAGTAATAAATCATCAGATTTAATATAGAAACTATTTTGATTTTTTTGGCGCAGCTTACCAAAACAATTCGGCAGCTGTAAAGTCATTAATGATTATTTAGGTAGTCCATTTACGTTTTAATATTTTGATTGCAAGGGTAGATAAATAACTAGAAGTAATAAAATATTAAAATAAGAAAACACGACAACTTATCGTGTATCAAAAGGGAGTAAGGTGAACATGTTGTACTGTTTTACAATTAGTTACCAGCTACCACTATTTGTTAAATTATACATTACACATAACGTCATTTTCTATATAGAAATTTTAAAATTGGGTATAACTATATATATTTTGTTTTTTGTTAGGAATTTTACATTTTTTTTATAGTTATTTAAAACTATACCTTTTATAACCTTAATTCCTCAAAAAGAGGGGTTGTCTAATTTCTGTGATGTTTGTTTATTTATTTATTATCATTTCTTGCAATCTTGAACAATTTATTTAGTAATAAATCATCAGATTTAATATAGAAACTATTTTGATTTTTTTGGCGCAGCTTACCAAAACAATTCGGCAGCTGTAAAGTCATTAATGATTATTTAGGTAGTCCATTTACGTTTTAATATTTTGATTGCAAGGGTAGATAAATAACTAGAAGTAATAAAATATTAAAATAAGAAAACACGACAACTTATCGTGTATCAAAAGGGAGTAAGGTGAACATGTTGTACTGTTTTACAATTAGTTACCAGCTACCACTATTTGTTAAATTATACATTACACATAACTTATAATTTATTAAAACTGTTTATTAATTCTCGACCTACTTCGTGTCAAATCACTGGGTTGAGTATATATGGGAAGTTTGATTACATATTGTTTATATATTAAATAATAAAGTGTGTAGTTTACGGGGTTTAATGATACAATTTAGGAAGTTTGGTGAATACTAAAAAGGTACAGTTTTAGTGACACAAATATCAGCTTTGTCCTGCTTTCATGAAAGTGAACAGAAAGAAACATTATTTTTGTAAAGTTATGTTAGAAAATATGTTAGTGCCCTAGATGATGCGATATCCGGCCCTGTTTCTGCTCTATTAGTGTATCAGCGTTAAATAAGTGAAGTCAATATGTTCTACAATTACGAGAACCAGAATTTGAATCACAAGAAGACGAAATTACTATTGATCTGGCAAACTCTGTGGAAACGGGAAATCATACTGTTTTCGAGATTAATGAAGCAACAAGCTCTAATTTTTCAATTAACAATAATTTGTTTATTAATGGGGTTGTGAATTTTCTAATTCTATACAGTATGTAATAAAGTTGATCAATTAACAATGTTTCTCAACAAACACAGGTATGATGTGTTATGTTTATCAGAGCACTGGATTACCGATGATTCTTTAAGATTTATAAATTTAAGAGGCTGATATTTTTCAATTTCATTTTGCAGATCAATCAATATACATGATGGTGAAGGAGTCCTCTGTGAATAAATGCAGGGGGCATTAAGAATAATTGAAAAATGGTGCAGAGAACACTCCTTGTCTGTGGATTCCAAAAAGACGGAGATGGTCTTCACAGGGAAAAGGAAACTAGGAGCACTGAAGGCACCTACAACACTAAGTTTCGTATCAGAAGTGAAATACCTTGGGGTAACCTTCGATACCAAACTAGCATAAAATCTTCACATAGCTAGAAGACTAAAGAAGGCTTACATTTCTTATGAGCAGTGTCGCAGGACCGTGGTGAAAACTTGGGAAATGAAACCCAAAGTGATCATGTGGATATACACTGCCATCATAAGACTAATGATAACCTATAGAGCTGTGATTTGGTGACCTAAGAACAAACAGACTACAGCTAAGGTCAAGCTCAGCCAAGTGCAGAGAGTTGCCTGCCAAAGCACAACCGGAGCTATGCGAACTCCAACGAGAGCTATGGATGTAATGCTGTGTTTGCCACCACTAGATATATCTAGGAATAGCGGCTCTGACAACAATGGTACGCCTCAAATCCGTTGGCATACAACCAAATCTAGGCTGTGGATAGGTCAGAAATTGCCCATGGAATGAGGCTGTCAGCAAGACGTCTCTTCTACAGGTGTGCATAGATGGCATTTCTCCCCGGTTTGTCTTTGACAGACTTTTCATAATACAGACGAATAATGAGAACGAGGCTGCTGGCGAAAGTGTGATCAATATCTTCACAGACGGATCAAATAAGAAGGATGGGGCAGGATGTGGGATATACTCCAGAAGTCTGCAAATCTAATATAAATGGGCTATGAATGGGCGAGACAAACTACGGGCAAAACAATCAGGATCAACACAGATTGTAGAAAATCATTACTAGCCCCTAGAAGTTACAAAATCACCACAGTATAGGAATGTCATCAAGCACAGTGGACTACCTGGCAATGTCCTGTAGAGGTTGTGAACAAGAAGATGAGACGGTTCAACATGTACTCTGTGACTGTTCTGCTGTCTCGTCAATCAGAGAATCCATTTTGGGAGAACGTTTACCTACTTTGGCCGATGTAAGGGAGATACCCCTAGGCAGCATCACCACCTACTTCGCAAGATTAAGTTGATTAGAGGTCTAGGTGACGGTCTGCCTACAGTGAGGAAGTACAAGGCTCCCAATGGGGCCTAAGTGCTGTGATTCAATATCTCCTCCCAACCAATTCCAATTCCAATGGTGGTGTCTCTATATTTCTAAAAAATCATATTAATTACTTGAAAAGTAGTAACTCTATCTTTCATTTCTAAAAATCCAAATTATATGAATTCACCTATATAATAATAATAAATAAATAACGCCACAGGTAATTACGACCCCTCTTTATCCCAGAAGGCTCTAGAAGAGCCTTGTGTGGGAGGAGGCTACACATTTAGAGACAAGGAACACACATCCAATATCCGTGTATAGTGGAAAAATTCCTTTCACAGTATTTTGCACTGCCACGACCGGGGATCGAACCCGGAACTTTTGGGTGAGAGGTAAGTGCGCTTACCTCTCGGCCATCATTCATATGTCATATCATGACAGAATTTATTTTTAACCGATTTTTTTCAGTTAGGAAACTAGCTTGTACACGGATCAGCAGTTGAAATGAGAGTGTTTAGGAAAATGCTTGTCATATTGTTCAATTATTTGTCTCTCATTAAATGGATAAAAGTTAATTGAGAAATTTATTATTCAGTCACATTACGCGTTGTATGTTGTGTTCGCATGTCATCCAAAATTAACGAATATGATTAATGGCATTTTTATTGATTTCTAATCAAAACGAAAAGAAACGACAAATAAAATAACAATTACCTGATGAATTAATCTGTTTCTAACTGACATGTATATTGTATAATGTGTTGACGTGTATCTAACTTCATGCTTTTGTTAGCATCTAGAGCTATTTGCGTATCCCGAGTGTTTCGCTATACTATGGCTTAATTATACATTTACTTTAGATTATAAATGCACAAAGAGAAACGTTAATTGTCATTGGATAATATTTATTGGTTATGTTCAAACGTTAGAGTTCTCAGAAATTCATTGATTAATTTGGGTTCCACATTTCTTATCAACAGAACACTTAGTAAATCCACAAAGGTTTGTTTACTGTTAAAATTATTCTATTAATTTATCTACAGAGCGCAGAGAGTATCATACGAACAATTCTCATTTTTTGAAACCCAAGCTAAAAATAAATTAACTCAAAATATTTCATTGATTAATATAAACTTTAATAACATAAATCAAGAAACCCGGTCGGCTTTCGCAGCTAATTGTCTCTCTCTCTCATGCTAGAGCGAAACAGGACCGGGATTCATATACTGCAAGATGTTGCTTTCTGCGCCATTTCTATATTTCTTTTATAAAAAAATATAATCATTTAACATTGGTAATTACATACGAAATGAGTTGTTTATCGTTTCATCTCTCAAATAAATACCTGTCTTTAACTTGTCATCTTATTACGGCATTGATGTTTGGATTTTAAGATCTGTCATTCCGGTTATATTTGTGTACTAGACGAAAGTACGCCTTCAAAAGTTAAGTCGCTTAATTTAATCCTGTGACAGTGACATTTATAAATAACGTAAATATAGACACAAACAAACTAGTAGGTACTAGTATAAACATAACCTAAAAATTCTTATAGACATAGTGAAGTTAGGAGCGAGTGGGTTTTTTAACAAAAAAATCGAACATTTAAGTAGGATTTTTCGCAAGCAACCCCCCCCCACTGGTCGAAACCGGTCGGTGGTACATAACCTCAAAGAGGTTTAGAATAATTTTTAGAGAAAGACGATCTGCGTCCTCCGAGTACAGGCCGGGACGTTATCTACGGAGAGTGTTGTGATAAAAGGCCAGGATATTATCCACGGAAAATGTTTCGGAAAGGCAGGTGCATCGCGAAAAGGACGCAAAAAATAAAGATGTGGGAAAGTTACACGAGCGTGTTGGGGGAGGGGGGGTTCTTATGCCGTCAACGCTGCCCCTGACCAACCAACATACTGAAAGTGAAGCAAATGGAAGTAGCGCCAGCCTAGACAGGCCTATAGTTCTTAGACGAAAATTAAATAAACGAACCAACAGGATGCAGGAAAGCGTGTCGGACGCCAGTGCTGCTTAGAAAGTAACCAAAAAAATTAAGACCTGTTTAAAGTGAACTTGTCATCTTATTACGGCATTGCTATAGATGTTTGAATTTTAACATCTGTCATTCCGGTTATATTTGCTTGTGAAAAGTGTACTAGATGGAAGTACGCCTTCAAAAACGGAAGTATGACGTCGACGGATACCGCTTAATTCAAACAGTGGATAAATAAATACAGGCGAAGGCAAATAAATGATGAAAAAGTAAATGTAAATAAATAACGGTTGAAAGGCACGAAACGTGGTTGTTTATTGTCTGCCGTGGCGAGTTATAAACGTCGGTCAAGAAGGGACTAGAGAACAGGATTTTGTTTACGTCAGTGTTAAGGCAAAGTTTCCTCATTTTTATGTACACCTAAGATGCGTTTACAACTTATTCGGCTCGAAATCCGACACTGACACTCAATATATTTTTTGCGATTGACATGTCAATTTTTAACGTCAAATAATTACAAATTTGTTATTTCTAAAACCAAAATAATGCGAAGTATTAATCATATTTGTGCAGTTTTGATTTCCGATTTTTTGCTCAATCGAACACCAAAATGCGAATTGTGTTAACTTTAGAAAATATCCAAAATATCAAATTTGTAATTATCTGATGTAAAAAATGGAAATGTTTAATCGCAAAAGCACATTGAGTGTCGTGTCGGATTACGTGCCGGATAGGTTGTGAATCTACCTTTAAGGATATGTACACATCTACAACATCACTGCTAGCACCACCAATACGTAGTAAGTAGATAAAATTGAAACTGACGCAAAAAATGTTTAAAATAGATCGCATTACATATTGAGAGAACACCTGAAAAAGAATCAATTAGTTTCACGTTGAGAATTCCCTAGAGGCAATACTATCAGCTCTAATGCAACTCGTGTATTACGTATAACTTTTAACTTATGATTGTTTTTGTACTTTTTGTAAAACTGTAGCAATTTTGAATACATTTATAAGTTTCTGGATTCAAAAACATGTGACGCTATCTGTGATTCTTTTGTTAGAACGTAAAGCCTCCAGTGATGACTCTCACTGTACCAGGGAGTTGGAATTCCTACTCTCTGCACTGTACTAGGTGCATTTTATATCCATTATTGATATTTTGTGATTAAAGCATCGTGATCGAAGAATAAGTCTTTTTTCGATACAAGAAAAGCATTTCTCCAGGAATTTTGTACTCGACTCGAGGTGTGTATTAACATTAAAATCCAAAATTTAAGAATATTAAAAAATATCATGTCATCCAAATGAAATTGTGTCTGTTTACCGCCCAGCAAATGAGATAGATCGTATTCAGGCGGATTGAGAGTTCGAAGATTGAATCCACCTGAATCCAAAAAAACAGTAAAACAGGATTCATGCGTATCGAGGCGGATTCAATCTTCGAACCCTCAATCCGCCTGCATACGATCTCGTTTGCTGAGTGAGGTTTATGAATTTGAGGTTTGTATAGCTTTCATTCATGTTATTAACAGCGGAAGTGTAAAAATAGTTAAAAGTATTGCGTCATCTAAAATGTGTGTTTGCATCCGCGGCTCGTGCTAAGGTGGCGAAAAGTTTTACTTCATTTAATGATCATTTCTTTAAGTAATAAAAATAAATTATGAGACTTTGAATTCTTTCCTCTAGCATATTGAAAAAATAAATTGCCTCCTTGCCACCCTGATTCTTTGATTACATATTAAATAGCCTAATCCAAGCTGTTCTCGTGCTGTTTTTGACTACTTCAGGATGAGCAACATAACCTTTGCTTAAACCAAACTGGAAGACAATAACAAAAAGCGCCTTCTGATCACCTTTACTTTCTGATGCAGGTTCAAAATTCATGAAATCATGTAAAGCTTTTTTACCCTTATTTATTTTATTTTGACTTGATGGTAGGAAATAAAATATAACAAAAATTGCTTTACTGTTACCATAACAAAATACAAATTAGAAATTTTTGAAATCGTGTAGAGTTGATTTCTATCTATATTCATTTAACAAGTTGTTTTCTATTTTTCCTAATAATATTCACTGATTGATGGTAAGGAACAAAATATTACCGATCAAAAATTTCTAAAATCATGTAGAGCTTATTTTAAGCCTGATTTGCTGTGAAATATATTTTTTAAATACATAATGATAGCCAAGAGCAAAATATTGCAGGTTATAAATTGTCGATATCATGTACAGTTAATGTTTCAACATTGTTTTCATAACAATACAACCAAAAATCTGAAGCCGGATTCCACATTTGGAATCTAACACGGGACTTGTTGGAGATAAACTTTATTTTCCAAACGTAGGTAAATAATTGATTACTTTACTTGAATTTCCATTTTGTCTTTGCTTCTAGTGTACCACCGTAGAAGTGTTACCTTTTTGCTAGCTGGGATACCCATTGAATTATGCAAGAAAAGCAGCAGCACAAAACACATTCCATATGTAAAAGAAAAAATTATTGCTACTCATTTTTCCAGGTACAAACAATTCCAATTATTTACTGAAAGTCAACAATTTTGAACGTTTATTTTAACGGTTACCAACGAATTTACTCTATACACTTCCGATTGTGTATAAAATATGTAAAATAATATATTTTACTTCGGGGTCAGATTTTTTCTATGTAATTGTCTAATAATTAAATTCACAATTTATGAATAATATAAATCATCGATTTATCTCACCACCAGTATTTTTATGCATTTGCAATTGTCTCTTTTAATACCTTATTTTTGATACCCTACTTGATAGGTTTGGAACTTTGCAGTTTTTTGTATCTAACGAGTAGCACCCACTGCCCGCCTTTTTGTTTTTTAATTTTGGATTTTAATGACTTCCAGAATCATTTAACTTTTGTTTCATAAAAATTTAATATTTTTTTATTATAGTAATCGATTATATTATTCAAGTATTTTTGTGTTTGTGAACTAAGCATTGTAAGTGGCAGACCAAAGGATTCAGCCCTTCCAGAATGAAAACCGGTAAACAGCAATTAATTATGCAAATACACTAGTATTTAAACATTGATGGTCAAATTAAATGTAAACAAGCCATATTTACATCTAATTTTATGTAAACGTGAAGAACACATATCAAATAATATATAAATTATTTATATGATGAATATGTGGACGAGTATATGTAAGTTCTTTTTCTATCAACATTAATAAAAGATATACCTATGTCACAAATTAAGTTTATTATTTACTACCATACTGTGCCTAATTATTAATTAAAGATAAGTAATTTTACATTAAAACTTGCCTTGAAGTTATGAATTCCATACGACGCAAAAGCTAGTGACATCAAACACGGTTTGTCCATTTCAATATAACCACCACCAAGCTAGGTAGTTCTTCCAATTTTTTAATCAATATAGAACCTGTTTCGATACAACTCTTGATAAAATTTTAATAGCATTTGCAGCCATTAATTAATAAACACTCAACTAGCAGAACTTTCTGCCCAAACTATTAATATTTTAAAGTTAGCGCAAAATTTCACGTCGGTGGCTCGTTAGAGGTTACAAATGGAACACTACAATTTACCAAATGTAAAAAAAGTTAAAAATTTACTTAACTATCACTAATCTGTATTACTCGCTTTTTTATTCTTGGAATGTTCTATTTAAACTGTTTCCTGTAGTAGTGTGTAAAGTATTAAGTACGGAAAAGATCATTTTATCATTTTAAGGTACGGTTTATCAATGTAGGATTAACTCGTAACTAGATAAATGTCAAACAAAACAATAGATGCCTATTGTTTTATTTGACATTTATCCTTTAGTTAGGATTTAATCCTGTATTGATAAACCTGGCCTTAACCGGAGGAGTAGGCAAGCTGAGGATTCCTGTAAAATAAGTAGTATTTTCTACCACCAACCATACAAGGTGTATTTGATATACATTCATAGATTTAGATTCATGAATTGCCACCTGTTCATGAGTCACGTGAAAATATTCATGTACGAAAATTCCCGTAGATAAACGAGAAAATTTATTTTTAAAACTGAAATTCTATTTGCCTTTACTATGGAATCAATTAGCTGGGATGCCACAACTTATGAACCAAACATACTACTTAATATGAGCCTTATTACTTTGTTCATAAACACTATAAGTTATAATGCTAAAACATTGCTATACATTTTATTGAATTTCTCGGTTGAAAGAAATATTTAAGAACTTTCAATGCCAATCTATATACACTGTTACATGCCTAATGCATATGCGACCCGCATCACAAATTTGTGTTTCGCGGGTCACATATTGGCAAGTCGCTATACACAGTTATCGCCAAGTAGTGAACCGTGGGTGGCACAGGTTTGGATCCTCTCCGCTAGGAGCAGTCGCGTGTCTCTCAGCTGGAAAGAACGGTGACGTGACTTCCGTCCGGTATAAAATATAGGAAGTTGAGAGGGGCTGGCTTCGTGTACGCTACCGATAATCCCTAAAAGCTCGTTTATTTGAGCCATCTCAATGAAATTTGGATTATCGGCAACGGTAAAATTTCCTGCGTTTTAAGTTGTTGCTGTTCATCAGAATGTTTCGTTGCTACGGAAGAAGTTTATTCCGCATCTGTGCGGGATTTATGTGTGCACACGCTGGTTCATCACTTTCCCTTAGGAGTCTCATATTGATTAAGTAAGTTCTCTAATTGAACCTATTGTGGCAAAATTTTATATTAGTCAATCCTTGTAAACCAAGTGTAGCTACACGAGGGATACTCATCTTTATTTTATGCTGCAACATATTTATCTGAATATAGCCACATAACTGAACATCGCCAGGTTCATATTAGAGAATCATAAGTTGTAAATATTGTAATATAGTATATTTTATGTTGAAGGAAAGTGTCATTATTTCATCTGCGACCACTACGAATGGAACCCTCAGTGATTTTATGTTAAATAAGCAACAAATTTCTAATAGTTTATGTTAACGTACCCACGCTCTGAGATTTCAGAGCTAGAGAAATTTTGTCGTGGGCACGTTACATCACTTATCCGGACTAAGTAGTGTCCGCGATCTGCTACACACAGCAGCCTAAGTGTTTTAGTATTAACTTGCATCCCCTATCGCCTCACAGTCAAGAGGGGGAAAACCAGGTACCAATACAAGATATATCAAAATATATGTATTTATATTTGAATGAGGCTTAATAAACCTTCGATATTATTTCAAAAATGGCAAATATAAAACAGCAACAGTTTCCTCTAATGGGATTGAAAATTTGAAAATTTAAACGATGCGGACGGAAAGCAATGCAAGTGCAGCTAACTTCAGTAATTTTGCTAGATTTCACATTTACAGTTCATAACCTAATCTTTCTTTCTCTAATCAAATTTTGTATTCTTTTTAAATTGTTTGAACTACGGGTTTATGTTTTGTTCCTGAAAGTGATCATACTAATAAAAGTGGATGTAAAATGTTTAATTTTCCAAAGGATGCCAAGTTAGAAGAAAAGTAGTGTTACAAGTTTATTTCGTGCAGAGTAGTTTCGGGGTTATGTCGCTATAACCTTATAATTTATAAATTAAATTTGTTGTTTTGCCTAGTTCACTTAGGGACTTTTCAGTTTCTGTTCACCTTACCAACACTCAAAGTGAAATTCTGTAGTATCTGCGGCTATCCATCAACGTGCCTGAATTTCTGTGTAATTGTTAATAATTATTTCATCAGTCATCCTTTCAAATTTGTTTACATATATCTGTAATTATTTTATTGACACTGGAGATATTACTAAACACCTTTTGGATTGTCCAGCAATGGTTTAGTTATTATTTCAAGTTGCAAGAAAATCGATCCTCCACGGCTATGAGTACACGTGTTTCTGTACTGTGTTCTGTCATATTCGGCTTCTGATGTGATCATGGGATCGGCGGAAGCGAGTTGTTTTCTTGGAGAGCATTTTTTCTCTTGGGGGCGACTCCTATCTTTCTTTTTTCGGCTGACCACCGATAAGAGTGCATTTTGGCTGTACTCTAAGCTTCAATCTTGTTGATTGTCTGCAAGGGATTTATGTACATAGCCTTTCAGAAGTTATTCTCTACCATTGTGTGTGGGTCTTGGTGAATTTTGATGTTTATACATGGAGAGAAACTTACCCTCGTGGGATTTTATGATCTAGGTAAGGGGCATACATATCACTACGTCTTCATTAATCTTTTAGGTACTTGAAATTGCTCACTGCAGTCACTGCTGTTCTATGCAAGGTTCTATGTAAATTGATTTTAATTCTGGGTTTTAACACATATGTCCTGATGTCTACGATCCGTTTTATGAGTCGGTGTCTCTGGTTATTTGTATATAGAAGTCTCAACAGAATTATTAGGACCCTTAGGAAAAAGGTAACGAATCCAATTGCTCCCTGTAGCGCAAACAATTTTAGGCATTATTTACAACATGTATTTTTCCTCCTCATTAGAGTTCTTCTTTCGGGCTAAGAACTGAAGATCCAACTATGGATTTATTCTTTTGGGTTAAGAACGGGAGATCCAACTCTGGATTTCTTCTTTTGGGCCAAGAACTGAAGATCCGGGTGCGGATGGACTTTTTCATGTAACACCACTTCCATGGGAAACCTGTGGAGCGCAACCCCTGGAACGCAAGCAGATAAGCCTTCAGCTATTTATGATAACCTTTATTTCATTTATAATTAATCTTTTGTCCCATTTAATGATTTAACTTAACTTACTTGACTTAACTTCAAATTTAACAAATTTTACCTCATAAAATAAATACCTTTTTAACATGTAACCCACCTGTAGCTACACCTGGTACAGTGGTAAGTATATGACACCTTTTATTATCACTAAGTGGTAAATTTAATACCGTTACTTAGTATTTAATTTTGCCTAAATTTCAATAATAATAATGATAACCTGCACTTCTGTATCGGCTCCCCTGTGTAGAGGGAAAAGTGTAAGCAACAAAATAAAAATATATATCTCTCTTGTTATACCTGCTCTGTATCGAATAAACTGTAATGGACATGTTGGACATCCTTTTGTATTTGCCCTAGGCAGTAATGCTGGACGTACCTAGACCCTGAGGTCCTTCAGAGCTAGCTGCACGCTCTACTTTGGAGCTGATACGTGAGGTAGTGTTAAATATTTTCGCCCTTTTTGCTGCCCCTCAGGCAGACATCAGCCTAACATCTTTTCTACTACCAAGTGCTCGTGGCAGTAGGGGCTACTTATTGGTAAGGTTAGGGTTATTTATAGATTACTTTATCACAGAATTTTGTAATAATAAAATGCTGATTTACAGTTAAGAGCACAGCAGTACAAATTATTAATATTTATAAAAAAAATTCTTTTTGTAATATTATTCTGATGCCGATTTTCATACAAAAATTACGTTAATTTTACTATTTACGTTAATTCTATATAAGTATAAACTGTATACCTAGTTAATTTTATTTGTTCTATTTAGGATAGAAAATAGAGAGGTTTTCGTTGATCTGTTCTTGCCACTTTAAAGATGGCGACAGAAATAATTTACCAGCGATATTTAAAACGGAATGTTCGAAAAACAAAGTAAACTAAATGATATATTTTTGTATTCTCAATTCCTATTGGATGATACTATAATTCATATTGTACTGTACATACTTGGTTATTCAGGAACGGTCACTAAAATTTTGAGAGACAGGAAAATTTCAATTGCCGTTCCTGAATACCGAAGTGGTTCTCTACCGCCCCTGGAAATATGTACAGTTCCTCATGAAACGCCCTGTATATAATTTCACGTACTTTGTGAATGTAAATTAGTTACAGAACGTTCTTAAATATTTTCTGTAGGGTAGAAATAAAATGAAATTCTAATTTTAACCCTCTTGATAATAGTCTTTATTAACTAGAGCATTAAGAATTTAGTTCCAGTGCATTTATTTCGTGCCGTTGGCGTTATGAAGTTAGTAGTTAGTATGTTGGGTTGACTAATACGTGACGTCATACTAATTGAGTCCATCAGTATAATTGTAATAGCAGTTTGTCTTAAATATGGTTTATTATTGGACAATATTTTAAAAGTTCTTCACAAAAAAGAATCCATCAATAAAGAGACTGGAGCTCTCGGAGGAAATTCTTCACGAGAGTGTAGAGCTGGTACTACCGCATATGTATCTGGAAGCTGCACTTGTTATAACTGTACATAAAATGCAGGAAAAAGCCTGAAATTATGGCACGCCACTGGGAAAATAATTTATTTTTGGAAATTGTGAATTGCAAATTTACTTGTAAATAAAAATTATCTCTTGACATTTTACGTAGATTTTACCATTTGAGAACCACACCAGTAAGTTGGCCTCCTCGGTTACCAGATTTAAGTCCGATTAACTATTTTGTATGGAGGTCATATAGCAAATTTGGTACACTTTAATGATACTATTAGTGAAGACGATATGCGAACAGACATAGTAGTGGTATTTGAAACAATCACTCGAAAAATGCACAAAGGGACACAAATAATATTGTTCGCCTTGCTGAGACATGCATCGAGCAAGAAAGAATGTATTTTGAGCAGGTTTTATAGTTTTTTTTTTTATTTCCTAACTAACTTCATGGATTGTGCATTAGATTCTTATTATGGAGAGTTAAAAGAGGAATATACAGCGAAAATAAATTTTACTAAAAAACAGTTTTATCAACATCAACTTGAAAATAAGAATAATAATAATAAAAAGCAAAAATATGTTTGGAATTTAGTTAGAGAAAAAACAGGTAAAATAAAAAACCATACACCCATTAAACTGTTTATCAATGACGCAGTGGCTGAGGAATCAGACATTCTGATTGACGCTTTCGTAAACTTTTTTACCTCTTCAGCTAAGTTAGCTAAACAAAATCATTTTGGAAGTACCACTTCCACTGAATTAGCGAACATAAATATAAGCAATATATTTATCTTCCGTAATGTAGAAGCTGGAGGCGTTGCAAATGCGATTCAAAACCTAAAAAATACAAATTCTATGGTAATTGATTGCATACCAACAAAAATAATAAAAAATACATGTGCACAAATCGCTTCACAGCTAACTTATATCATAAACTTGTCAGTCGAAATGGGAATTTTCCATGATAACGGTATAGTCACTCCCATATACAGAAAGAATGATCCGTTATCAATCTAAAACTACACAGGTATTACTGTTTCAGCAATAATATGTAAAGTTATCGAAAGAGTATTATACGAAAAAATATTATCATACCTAAATAAATATGGCATAATATCTTAATGCCAAAACGGTTTTTGCCCAAGTAGATCAACAGAAAGTGCTACCTATGATTTCGTTGAATATATTTAAAAACATTTAGATAATGCTAAATACGTAGGTGCACTATTCTTTGATCTATCCAATGCATTTGACTGTTTGGACCTAACTTTTATTCAAGCAAAATTGTATGCTGTTGGTTTTCGCGGCAATATCCTATCTTGGCTAATATCTTTTGTTCAACCTAGAGAAATTCATGTTAAGATTAATAATAAAATGTCAAATATACAAGATGTGGATCTGGGAGTTCCACAGGGCTCTATACTTGGTCCGCTTACGTTAAGGATCTTCCGTCATATGTCAGCACAGACTGTACAGTATTATATGCAGATGACGTTACATTGGCTGATGTTGCCGATAGCCCCGGTGAGCTTCAAACTCGGCTAAACACTTTATTGGCCGAAGTTACTGATTGGTGTTAAAAAAACGCTCTAATATTGAATGCTGAGAAGACCATATTATGTATGCAGTTTTGCTCTAGTAGTAAAAAATGGATACCTCTTTCCATATCACAGTAAGTAACAAAATAATTAACTTGTCTCTATCCACCAAATTTCTTGGTACGTTTATAGATTATGATATGGGCCGGAAAAGCAATATTGATTAGATATGCAAAAAACTTAACAGTGACTTTTATGCTCATCTTCAACTAAAAACAATAAATATCTATTATGCCTTAATTTATTGTCATTTGTCATATAATGTCATTGTTTGGGGCAACGCATACAGCTCAAATTTTAATAGAATACTAATATCCCCAAAAAAATTATCCGCCTAATATTTGAATTGGCACCAATGGACTCTTGTAAACCATACTTCAAGGAACATAAAATATTAACTAACAAACTAGACATGAAAACCTTTTTAAAATACCACATCATAAGACCAGTTTATGAAAAAAAAATAGATGAAATAAATTATTATTATTAATCATAATTCGTTAACCATGTTTACACAAACAATAACTTTTGGCCTAGGTACTTCATTGAAAGTAGTTTCGTTGAAAGGTATTTCCAGGCATATGTTTATAAGAACTTATCTTAGTATTTTTCCACACGAGCAACTAATCATCGATAAGTCAGTTTTTCATTGACAAAAAACCTTAGGTATATTTTTGTTTATGTTATTTTTAACCATATGTGAATATTCAACATTTTGGTTAAGCCGCTTTGCCTTAACAACGGTTTAGCGTGCGCTAATTATCAGGAGAGCTTTTAGCCGGGAAATCATAATTAAATCTTAAAAAACTTAAGGGCGTAGGGGCGACGGAAGGGCCGTCCCTCTGGGTTTTCATAGAATCAGGTACGGTACTGGGGCGGCCGATCATATTAGCCCAGGGCACAAAATTTAGAGGTACGTCCCTGGCAGTATGTCATGGGGTCAGTGGAGGTTGCTGATGGGATGTTTAATATTCGCTTTTTTTAGGTTTACCGCTGCAATCAAGTAATTTTTTTCTATAAAATCCTAGTTAGGTACATTTGACTGAAAAAAGACTTTTATTTAGTTTCAAGTATACGACATTCAATAGCGAAACCAATCTTCGCCTCTTCAAATCTTATCTTAAAAGGTTTTTTTGTTCATTATTATAAAAGGGGATAGTAGATCATCATTTTTTAAGGAGGAGAAGTGGTTAACAGATCACGTAAAAAGTTTTAGATTTTTCTTATTTACATGTATTTATGTTAAACAAATTTCAGAAAATATTTCTTTTAAAGGAATTACCAAAAACCAGTGCTAAAACTTAACGTGAATATCAGACCTCCAAGAATTGTTTATATAATTATTATCATTTCTCACTACATGCAAGATTATAATGACTAAATCTGTAAATCAAGTTTCAATATAGGAAAGATCTATTTCTCTAAAATATACAACTATTGTAAAAGTAGCATCATAAAAATTACTTAAATGCAAAATTTACATTTACGAAGGAAATAACGGAATCAAGTCACATTATCTGAAACAATTATATGATTAATAAGAACATTAGAACCAACCCACCTCTGTGAAATGACGCGAAAATATTTCAAAACCAAATAACATACAAAAATACAGCTACATCTTCACGTACCTGCCGAAATCCCGGGATATATCCTTTTGCCCTTAACAGTGACAAAATTAGTATAGTTCACACAAAAGTTCTATAATGTTTTTCTGACAACTATCGTAAACTATCAGTAGAAGTTATTCATAATCATTTATATCTATATGGCAACTGACACCAGTGACAAGTTTGTAAATAAAACTGACCGTTCCTACGTGAAAACTTCGCGACAATCCTCGTATCGTATCGACTGAAAATTCGGATTGTAGGTCCCGTATCTAGCGGAGTTGGCGGCTAACTGACGACGCTCGCGGCGCTGGCGACGACTACAACCGACGCGCAGAGTCTTCATCTGTTTTTATTCTCCAGCAAAATATCGCACGTTTATTAATTTATTAGATCAATTTTAGGTCATACGAGATTCTCTCTAATTCAAATTAGAACTTGTGTAGTAAGTTATTTTCAGTAAGTAAGTAAGGAAAATAAATTGTCATGTAGATCTGCGTTTGCGAAACTAGGTCATAAACATTTTCAATATCGCTAACGATATAATATTGAATAACTTGACTTCAATATAACCCACTAGAGCTTCCATTATGAATATTCGGAAAAAATTTTCCATGGGTATAATTTAAAGATTTTTTTCCTTTACATACATGTTTAAAGCATATCCCTATGGTAAGTCAATATAGTAGTCAATTTTGTTGGAAATTAAAAAATGAATATATCGGGAGGTGCCATAATTTCATGGACAGCTAAGGCTACAGGGTGTAATTAATCAGCTTTAAGACATTACACACACCACGCCACAGGCAATGATGACCCCCTTTATCCCGGAAGGCTCTAGAAGAGCCTTGTGTGGGAGGGGGCTACACATTTAGAGACAAGGGACACACACCCAATATCCGTGTATAGTGGAAAAATCTCTCTCACAGTTTTTTGCATTGCGACGACCGGGGATCGAACCCGGAACTTTTGGGTGAGAGGTAAGTGCACTCACCTCTCGACCATCAGTCATACATTGAAAGAACTGGTAATGGGGAACGCCCATGAAGTAGCGGCTCGCTTTTATAACCTTTTTACTTTTGATCATATCGAAATGAAACTAGGGGACCTAGAACCATTCTAAAAACTGCATTTTATGACATATAAAGTAATTTGATACCACTTCCAGTTTCGCCGGAAATGATCCTAACTTTTGATTTTCAAATAGAACACCCTGTATATTATTACACTTTTTGATTCAGGATAAATTTTTGAGCATGTATGGTGATTTTTACAAATTTCTGACCATTTTTTATAGCAAATATAAATGTTGATCTAGACTGCTATATAATAAAAAAATACGACTTTGTCATTTTAGTTTCTACGGAAAAAAAGTATTTATACGGTCGTGAGCAAAAAAAATAGGACAAGTCTTGTAATGGTATTTTGCTAAAATCTAGTTGTGTACATCTAACTTTAATTTTTATGACATTGTCAGTTAGTTGTCATAATTTATTGCAAGTGTGCAAAAAACTAATATGCCTCATATAAGCGATTTAGTTAAATCTGGAGTTATTGCTAAAGCAGAAGATGGATGGTCAATGAGACAAATTGCATTGCCTTATAATATTGACAAAAATTCGGTGTGTAATATTTGCAATTGGTAAATGCTTTAGTAGAAAATCCATTTTACTCAGTTATTCAGGGCTGCTGAAGAAACGAATTTTCCTGGATCGAATAGTACTGGTCGCCGACGAGTAAGAGAATCGGAGCTACGCTGTCATGCAGCAGCACAGAAATACTTACTTAAAGCTGAACATAAAGAAGCTCGAGTAGGATTTGCGCTTGAATTTTTAGCGCGTGATGTAAATTTTTGGAACAATGTAATCTTTACAGACGAAAAAACTTTCCAGTCAACACACATTGGTCGTATTCGTGTTTACCGCCCTCAGAATACTCGATTCGATGAGAAATATATATCTAACAATGATAAATGTGGTAGATTTTCCGTCAATGTGTGGGCTTGGATATCGGCACGTGGTCCTGGTGTTTTGTAGTATATTGAGGAACGATTTAATAGTGAAACGTATATTAGGATTTTAGACAATATTATGCTTCCTTCTGTGTCACAATTATTTCCTAATAATGAGTTCATATTTCAACAAGACAATTTTTCCGTTCATACTGCTCATACCGTAACTAACTAACTGGTTTCAAGATCAATGTTCTTAACTGGCCCAGTTATAGTCCAGATCTTAACTCTGTGGAGGAAGTATGGGGACTACTCGTAAAAAGTATCCAAAAACGAAATGTGAGACCACGGAATGCCGAAGAATTACAGACTTATAGAAGTTATAAATAGAAATGGTGCAATAATGAAATATTTATAGTTAGTTTCTTGTTAAGTAGGTTATCCTTTGTCCTTTGATCCAGGATTTCTATTCTCCACTTTCTTAAAATGTTACACACCAAATTTTTGTTAATGTTATAATGCAGTGCAATTTGTCCATTAACCATCCATCATTTACTATAGCAATAACTACAGCATTAAAATAAAAAATAAATTAAAAGTAATATCTGTTTTATATCGGCTACTCATTACATATTCAAATAGAGGCAGATTTACATTAGAAAAAAAAGTTGTCCTATTTTTTCTGCTCACGACAATACATAGTTACTATTATTAACTATTTTGTAAACGTTTTAATACAAATAATTTACTTCTTTTGAATTAACTTGTTTTTTTCAAATGGGACGGTGTGGCTCCTTGTGTCCATTAAATTGCTCTTTCTTACGAATTCACTGATGCCGCTATGCTTGGGTTTTTATTGACATTTATTTAAAAAACTGTAAAAAAACTTGTACTTGTAGTATTTTAAATCTGGAGTTATTATTATACGGCTATGAAAAAATTTCGCATTAACTTATCTTTGCATTTTAAAAGAGAAATAGAATAATCGAAATGACAATTCTCTAATTATTGAAACTGTCAGTTAAGTATTGTTACAATGGTGTATACAAATAATGATCAAGTTGACGTGCTTCTTATTTACGGGGAATGTCGCAAAAATGGAAAGCGTGCACACGAAATTCAGTGAAAGATTTCCGGAAAAAATACATCCATCCCGACATTATTTTAAGCAGCTGGAAAGTAAAAAGCTGCGGGAACCAAGGATACGCAACCCAATGTAGTAAGTGAGGAAATGGAAATTAATGTGCTACGCACAGTATACCATGGTCCAACTGCCTCTGCGAGACAAATCGCAGGGGAATTGGGTTCAAATAAGGAAACTGTATGATGCATATTAAAAAACACAATAATTATCATTCTTTTAAATACAACTTACACCAGCATCTTTATGAAGGTGATAATGATCGAAGGGTAGAATACTGTGAACGATTACTTAATAAATGTGAACCAAATAACAGATTTTTAGAAAATGTGTTATTCTCAGATGAATCAAGATTCACGAATATTGAAATATTTTCGATAGAGCACCAGATACTTATCTCAAGAAAATCACCGATTAGTCAGAACCAATAATTTTCAAGAATGTTTTGGCATAAATGTATGGGCTGGAATTTATAGACACCACATAGTTGTTCTTATTTTGTTTCAAGACACAGTAATGGGTGAAAGATTTTCGAATTTCTACAAAATGAGATATGGGATGAAGTTGAGGAGTTACCATTAGCTCAATTTAGAAACATACTTTCAACAAGATGGTGCTCCTCCGCACAATAGTAGAATTATTTTAAATTATTCCACTGAGACATATGATAAACGAGTGAAAGCAACTCATGGTTAGATAAAATAATGATAAAGTGTAGGGGACCCCAGTTTGACAGTAGGAAATCTAGAAAATAGAACAAGAACTGTATACACCTAACGTGTACTAGCCACTTAATGGCCTACTAACTAAGAAGAAAAAGAATAACAAAGTAGAATTACTGCTGACATTTTCGAATTATTAGATTATAGAATTTTAATTTATACATTTTAATAGACATATAATACATTTAATAAACACGTATTGTCTATCTGATCCATTCATTTTTGTAGTCTAGTAACTGCAATTGGTCGAAGCTTGATCCTATTAAATTTGACATTGCTAAAAATGAATTCAAACAGATGGTTGAATTGGGAATTTGTGAATCACCGTCATTGTCAGTTTATTCACCTTTGCAAATAGTTGCTAACAAAGAATCTGACAATCGGTGACCTTGTGGAGATTATCCACAGCTTAATACAGTCACTATTCCTAATTGATATCCGTTGCCTCCCATCTATGATTTTAACTCTCATTCACATGGTACTACCATTTTTTCTAAAATCGATCTGGTCCGTGTATATCATCAGATCCCAGTTGTAAAAGAGGACGTTTATAAAACAGCAATAACTATTCGTTTCGATCTCTAATGTCCTTAGAATAATCTTTGGAGTCCGAAATGCTGAACAAACCTTTTAAATATTTATTAACGAAGTTCTTAAAGATTTACCTTCCATTTTTGTTTATTTAGACGACATTTTGATTGCTAGTAAAGATCAAAATGAACATTTATTCAACAATGCGTTTTTGACATACCATCTTTAGATTTTCTTGGCTATCATAATTCTACCGACGGCATTTCTCCTACCAGTGGACGCATTGGCATGCTTAAAGCTAAGCAAACTATAGTGAACGAGACAGTTTTGTCTTATCCAATCTACATGATAACGTCACACTTACTTTATCTGTAGATTGTTCAAATATGTCTATGGGCGCAGTCCTAGAACAGAAATCTGTTAATTTAACTACCCAACAAAAATAAATTTATTTGATAGCAAATAAGTGTTTACTAAATCTATCATGTCTATTAAAATATATAAATTAAAATTCTATAGTCTAATAATTCGATAATGTCAGTAGTAATTCTCTTTTGTTATTCTTTTTTCTTCTTAGTTACCGAAAATACAAATATTTTTAGTAAGCCGGCTAGTACATGTTAGGTAGACGTGAACGTCACAAGCTGCATTCAATACTATAACACCTGAAATGTTGGAAAATATCATTCGAGAGACAGAACATCGAGCAAGACAGTGTATAGCTCATGGGGGGAGCTACTTTGAACAATACTTGTGATCTTTGTTAGTTGTAAGTACTTTAATTTTGTTACAAAACGTTGTTAAACATAATATTTTTAGTCGCAAACTCCTCTATAAAATCCTTATTTTACTATAAGGAACGTAACCAGACTGCAACCAACAGCTACTCTCCGGGCTATGTGCCCCGCCGAGTGCTGAATTACAAGTTACAAGCCTGGCGCGTTAAGTGTAATAATTGCATATTACCATCAAAATGCTAGAGCTTCGATTGCAACAAACACCAGCCAAAAGACTGATCCTACTTAAAGGAGCTCTCGTGCCAGTCGTCACACATCACTTGCATACTGCAGTTTCAAGCAATAAAAACATACACGGTGTTCCATTTAGAAATCAAAAGTTAGGGTCATTTCCAGTAATACTGGAAGTATTATCAAATTACTTTATATGTAAAAAAATGCAGTTTTCTGAATGGCTCTAGACCCGTAGGTTCATTTCGATATGTTCAAAAATAAAAAGTTATAGGGAGCCACTACTTTGCGACACAGGGTATAACTGTTTTATTTTGGGGCCTTTTGACAAAACTGACCTAAATAAATAATTTTACTATATATGATATTTATATCAGTCTATTTGGAAAATATGAAGAATAATAAAACAATTAGATACGAGAGTTTTCTTCACATCCATAGAAATTATACATCATATAGTGGTTTGATTGTCTCGTGATCTTAGATTGTGAGAGGGCGTTGTCAAATTTGACTGTACATCACCCAAAATTCCAGACATCATTGCAGTTTTAGAATTGGAATCTGTTAGTGCGATACATCAAATACATTTCGATATTGTGCAGCGACCGATGAGTGCTTCAGTTTATAAAACAACTGTGTGAGTGCAAATAGCAAGCTTGTCGGATACGTCCCTGCTAAACGTGTGAAAAATGTGCACTCTCTTAAAAGGAGAAGATTAGGTGTGACTCGTGGAGGTGGTTCACTATTAGCTATTAAGGATAGTAATTGTTCCGTCCCTGTTTATCCTAAACAAATTTTCCTTGTTATCTAACCTTCTCTCTTCTAACAGTACCGTTTGACTCATCCCAAGTCATGCAGCAAATAAATTGCTAATAGACTTTAGACTATAAATAAAAACATTCGTTTGTTTGTTTTTAATTTTGATTGATATAAAAAAAAATAAGAAAAAATAGATAAGAAAAAGTCAGCAGCAAATTTGCGGTTGGTCTCAAATAAATATATTGGAATTGTAAGGTCGTCACAAATAAAAATCTAGCTAGTGGAAAGTGATTTCAGTAGCAGTTTGAGTAGCAGTTTGATTTCGTTACAAGGTACAACGTCTTCTTTCTGCTATTTCTATAATTTTAACGTTTAAACTTTTATTTTTAGCTATCATTCACCAAGCTTCCTCTGGAACATTATTAATTAGATTTTATATTATTTTATTGGTTAATAATTATTAAATAAACCAACAGTAACCAAAATATATTTTTTATCATTATTGCCTAGGATAGGTCCGCCAAACCTTCCAGTAATAAATCGGTAGATCTGGACCTCAGCGAATTATATAATAGTTTAATTAGAATAATTTCAATATTCAAAATATTTAAATAACTATGCTGGTTAAGTCCCTCAATAAAATATGGTCCAAAAAACACCAACATTATATAAGATGGCACACCAGTCATAAACTTTCTTAAAATACTACCTCCAGTTTGTGGACGAACTGCCATATGAACCAAGATGTTTTTCACATCTTCAGCACGATGCCTTAGTGAGCAGTTCAAGAAAACTTTGAGAGGAAGGGAACAACATATAACACAGTCGCGTCGATAGGTTCTAGATAGCGTCGATCAACGGTGTTCCATTTCGAAATATTTTCGTAATGTACCACAGCCAGTGGTGTTGAATAGCTGGCACGAAAGCTTCTTTAAGTAGGAATAAGTCTTTTGGCTGTTGATTGTTGCAATCGAAATGGATATATCATTTACCGTGCCAGGCTTGCAATTCATAATTCAGCGCTCGGCGCGGAGACATAGCTGGGAGAATCGTTGTTGACTATCTTCTGCGTATTTCTTATCAAAAAAAGATTTATATGTGCACTTGTTGGACTGAAATATTACATTTAGTTGATATTGAGCCCTCTAGAAGCATATATTTGAACTCATATGTATAGAAGTTTACATTGTAGGGAAAGTGCATTTGCATTCAGCTAATATGTTAACTACTGTAACATTACATTTTACATTGTGTATTTTAATAATTATATTTTACAGCAAAAAACACGTATACAAAGTATATTTCAACGCATAAATGTTTTATTATAAATGAACTGCGTTCATCACGCTTAGCAATTTAAATACTAAATTGTATCATATACACGCAATTATATGTATTATATTCATACGGATAACCGTCTGCAGATTACTTATTTGTAGCAGCTAATATAGGATTATGTTTATTGATCGAAGTTTAATAGGACGGTTGTTCTCAGTTTTATTACTAATTCAAACAATTAGTTCAATAATCATCAGATTTTCTTGTTTAGACTCTACTACTAAAAAAGAAACTAGACTGTAGTTTTACAACATTTACATAAACGACAGGATAGTTAGCATTTTTATCGATTTTAAGGGCGCTGAGGAAAAATTATTTAAAAAATTGTTTTTATTTATCCGATTATATTAGTGAATAATTAAACTAAATTTAATTATTAAGTAGTATAAGTTTTCTACGTTTAAAGCTATTATTAACCTCTTATGGATGCTTTAAATCAAAACACTGAAAGGGTTTTAATAAAGAATGTAAAACTAAATAAATTGATAAAATCACTTCGGCAGTTATTTTACTGAGCCCACAAAATACGTAAAGACAAATTTCTTGCACGTTCTTAATTTAATAAAGAAAGCAGTGAACCATAAACCCGTTACAGTGAAGCTCAGTTAAATGCAGAGAGTGGCCTGTGTCTGCCACCTCTAGATATATCTATGAGAGAAGTGGCTTTGACAACACTGGTACGCTTCAAATCCGTTGACATACAACCAAATATGTAGGCTCTGGAGAGACCAGAAGTCGACTATGGAATGAGTCTGTCAGGAAATGGCCTCTTCCACAGGCGCGGACAGATGGCATTTCTCTTCGACAGACCCTACATAATACAGAGGATTAATGAGAACGAGGCTGTTGGCCAAGGTGTGAACAACATCTCAGATGGATAAAAAAAAAGTAAGGGGCAAGATGTGTAATATACTCCAGAAGTTTGTAAATCCAATATAAATGGGCTATGAATGAGCCAGCGTAATAGAGACTGAACTAGCGGGCAAAACCATAGCCACAGAGAGATTGTCCGTAGAGAAACTACGGGCAAAACAATCAGGATCTACACAGATTGTAGACAATCACTACTAGCCCTGAGAATTACCACAAGAGCAGTATGGAAATGTCACCAAGCACTTGTGGGGGGTGCCTCCAGCATGAATAATATATCGATATGTCGCGTGAAGGAACATGCACAGTACAATAGCAACAAAATAGCCGACAGACTGGCCAAGAAGACAGCAGGCCTAAATATCTTTGGACCAGGTTCAGCCAGTCTGTTACCGATCACGACGATAACACAAGTAATTAAAGAGAACACTCACAACGAATTCAAGAAGCGGTGAGATGAAACAGGCAGCTGTCAGCTTGCTAGGGAACTACCAAAATATCCCAACAAGGGTACAGCAATGGCCTGCCTGGTAATATCCAGAAGGAGTTTACGTTTTATAGCAGGAATCCAGACTGGACACTGTCCGTTAAGGAAACATCTACACAATATAAGATTAAGTGAAACACCTCTCTGTAGAGGTTGTGACCAAGAAGATGAGACGGTCCAACATGCACTGTGTGACTGTTCTGCCGTCTCGTCAATCAGAGAATCCATTTTGGGAGAGCGTTGGCCTACTTTTGCCGAAGCAAGGGAAATGCCCTAGACAGCATCACCACCTAATTCGCAAGATTAGGTTGGTTGGTTGGAGCCCTAGGCGAGGGTCTGCATACACGGAGGAAGTAGAAGTGACCTAAGTGCTGTGGTTCAATATTTTTCTTTAACCACCCTCTCAACCAATTCCAAGTTCCAAACCCGTTACAGATAATTTAATAATTCTAGTTTAAACTAGTTTTTGACAAAATTAATTCAGGGAGAAATGTACATAAAATTAGTTCCATCATGGAGAGATTCACAAAAATACAATGCCGGATATCAGAGAAAATATTGACATTTGGCTAAATTGGCTACTAAATTCAATACTTCCAAGAAATCAGGTATAAATATCATAATCTTTCGCGTAAATATCAAAATAAATAGATGTGGAAATAAAACGAATATCGTTGTGTCAATTAGGGCTAATATTCTAACATCCAACTGCTAAGTCCCCCTAATCCACCACTAGTAGGAAATTCTGCGAACTCAAATATATTTTTTAGTTCCATAGATATTAATGAAAGTAAATAAATCAAGGAAAGTTGCAGTAAAAAACGATGGTATCCCTTTTTTCATTATTATTCATGTAATTGACTTCATTTTCCCAGTTTTAATAGAGTTAATTAACTCATCCTTTTGTCAAGGTATATTCCCAGAAAACCTTTAAACGGCTATTGTCATTCCAATTCATAAGAATAACGATAGCATGGATATAGCCAATTATGTGGCAGTATGTCTTTTATCTGTATTCTCTAAAGTACATGAAAATGCCTTCTATAACAGATTAAGTTTATCTTTAATAATAATATACTTTATAAGTATCTGTTTGGTTTTCGTAAAGGGCTGTCAACTCAAGATGCTATGGTATCTTTTACCAATTATATTTTAGAACAACTTGACAAAAATCAAAAAGTTGTTGGTATTTTCTTTGATTTTACACCTGCCTTTGACATGGTGAACCATAGCATTCTATTAAAGAAGGTCTATGGTCTTAGAGGACCAGCCTATAATTGGCTAGGTTCCTACCTGACAGAACACAAAAAGTTATTTTAAGATCTGGAACGAGGAAGTCCGGCGTTTACGAGGAGGGGTTCCGCAGGGCACCACGTTGGGTCCTCTATTATTTTTATTGTTTATTAATGACATTAATAAAGGCTTGAACTTTGGACATATTCGCATAAAAAAAAATTAAATGTAAATATGTTCAAGAAATCAGTAAAATTATTATTAGAGCATAGTTTTTATACAGTTCATGAATTTTTTTTTACTCTTCTACTGTAGATTAGGTAACTCACTCACAATAATCATTCATTGTTTTTTCTTTACATTTAGTAATTTTTGTTCGTTCTGTTTGTTTTTTAAGTGTCAACTTAAAACTATTTTATTGAGTATGTTGTTCGTTAATTATATATAAGTGATACTAACTTTCGATTTTTAAATAGAACACCCTGTATATTATTGCATTTTTGAATTCTACATATTTTTTTCAATCCAACGATGCCAAATAAGTTACATTTCAAACATCAATTTTTTAATAATATATTTTTTAGTTTTCCATTTAAATGTACCATGGCGGTTCCAATTTATTCTAAATGACCGTGTAATGCTACGAAAATCGAAATCCCGTTAAAAACACTAAATTACGTGATTTATGAGCAAATAAAATTCACCAAAATTGTTTTTGGGGCAAAACTCAATTTTTTCAAATGGAACCATACCGATACCGTGGTACCATTTATTAGTACTATTAATAAGGAATTTATTCATATGTCGTATTAAAATGTGTAATAAATACAAATAAAATTACAACTAAAAGAAAATATAATTTTATTCTAATTACCTCGTTACATATAAGGTGGTTTTGGAATACAAAAAAATTAACACAAAACGTTACAACAGTTGTTCAAAATGCTGTCCATTAATGACTAATTCTGACCTCGCATAACCGTTTCTCGAAAACCGTTCGCCAATTGCTGGGCCGTTATGCTATTAATTGCTCGTCTTACTCGTAGCTCCAGGTCTTCACGGGTTGTAACGGCGGTTGCATAGACAATATTTTTAAATGACCCCAAAAAAAGAAATCAAGGGGCGTTAAGTAAGGTGACCTTGGAGGCCATCTCACAGAACCATTCGTCGAAATAACGCTTTCTCCGAATCTCCGTTCAAGGTAATCAATTACTCTTCTTGAGTTATGGGGAGGAGCGCCATCTCGTTGGAAATACATTCCCTGTCCTAAATCTAAAGGTAACTCATCTAAAATGTCCTCAATCTCATTTTCCAGGAATCTCAAGTATCTGGCACCAGTCAGACGTCCTTCAAATATTATTGGACCAATGATTCTACTACCGATTATTCCAAGCCAAACATTGAAACCGAACCGCACTTGAAAGTCACCCTCCCGTAATAAATTTTGATTTTCTTTTGACCAATATTTTGTATTTTGTCGATTAAATAATCCCAAATTTGTAAACCTAGACTCGTCCGAAAATAAAATCAGTCCCAAAAAATCATTGTTTGGCTGCACGTTATTATACAAAATCCAATTGCAATATTCCATCCTACGTTCGTAACCACTTTCGTACAAGTGCTGGTGCAATTGGCATTTAAACTGGTCTTTGTGCAAAATTCGGCTCACTGTTTGGTGACTGATGTCCAATTCAAACCCAACTTGCCTGAAAGAAACAGTCTACAGTCTACAGAAACTTCTATTCGAGTCAAAACATTAATTTCCGTTCCTTCGTCAATAATGAAGTTTTCTTCTGGATCATTGTTGGGCTCTCTTCGGAATTGGTTGTCAACACGTTTAAAATACCTAATTTTTCGCTGGACATTATCTATCAGGATATCGTTGGGCATACAGGTCGATAGCCGCAACTGCATTTCTTTTACATTCCCCATAAATAATGAACATGTCCACTTATTCATCTCCTGTATAAATTTGTGGCATTTTGAACACATTTAACAATAATTTTAAACTATTTTTAAAGACACAATAAAAACACCGTAAACCAACAAATGTTTGACAAGCTAAATATTTTATTGTTTTCAATGCCACCTTAGTTACTTCTTAACATTTAATTAAAACAAAATTGTATGTTCTCATTTTTTTTAGCTGTAATTTTAATACGACATATGAATAAATTCTTTATTAATAGTACTAATAAATGGTACCAGGGTACCAATATGGTTCTGTTTGAAAAAAATGAGTTTTGCCCCAAAAACAATTTTCGTGAATTTTATTTGCTCATAAATCACGTAATTTAGCGTTTTTAAAGGAATTTTGATTTTTGTAGCATTACACGGGTCATTTAGAATAAATCGGAACCGTCATGTCACACTTAAATGGAAAACTAAAAATTATATTATAAAAAAGTTGATGTTTGAAATGTCATTTATTTGGCATCGTTGGATTCAGAAAATTATGCGTAATATAGGGTGTTCTATTTAAGTGAAAAAAATCAGTTGTATGTCAACAAGTCAACAAAAAATTATATGATCATACAATTAAGAGGAAGTGTTACCTTATATACCATAAAAACCTTTTATTATGCATCAGTTTTTCAGTTGTTTCTTACGGTCTGATGTGCTGGGGAAATTCTACTGGAGTTTCAAAAATATTTGTTTTGCAAAAAAGAATACTCAGAAGTATGCTTGGACTACCCTATGGCACTTCCTGTAGAACTCATTTTAAGGAGCAAGGTATTCTTACGATCTATAATATGTGTATTTACCAGTGTCTGTGTCACATTGGAAAAAATATAAACTCCTATATAAAGTGCAAAGAGGTTCACACTTACAATACACGTAACTCTGAGGACTTATTAGTACCCTCATATAGATTAACACAGGTAGGAAATGGGCCTCTGATAACAGCAGTCAAATTATATAATCATCTTCCCACAAGACTCAAATACCAAAGCAGCTTCACTCAGTTCAAATCAAAAATCAAAATTTTTTTAAAAGAAAACTGCTTTTATTCTTTAAATGGATATTTTTTGTACTGAGTAAATGCTTGTTAGTAAAATTTTCATATCTGTTCTTATACTTATATGTAGTGCATTGTCATTTCATGTTAAATGATTTTTTATATAATTTTACTTATACTCTAATGCAACCTTGACAATTCACATACTGTCAAATGGCAGTCAAATGGAAATAAATGATTTTTTTTAAGTGCCGCTTATTATGTGTGTAGTATATCCTAAATTTCAATCAATTATCTTCAAAACTAAAGGAGAAAAGGGGGTATACCATGATCCTGTTACACCCGGTATATTGCTACTTTTATATATTTTTTATTTTATATTTATTTATATTTTTATTTATTATACATGTGTGTTTGATCTAATACTTTTCATGTAAAAGTGCTATAGAAGTAAAGTTTACTATTATTATTAAAAATTTTAGAGCAAGATAATTTGAACAAATGATTATGATTTTTTAATTAATGGCTGAAGGTTTATCACTAGTCAAACGCCAAGCAGCCGTTCACACTTACATAATAATTCCGCAATTCAAAGAAGAAAAGATCCCGTTTTGTGAATTCGCCTTAGAAAATACAAAAACATTTCATTACATGGGGTTCCATGATTTGGGATTCTTCTTCTACATACCAATCCCTATTCATTTTCATCAGAAAACCTATCTGTCAAATATTCGCACTTATTTTTGGGGCATTCTGTATTTTGAATAGAGCAGAACATGTTATTATAATGGCATATATTTCTGTGTTACGGGGCTTAAAAATGATGATTTCACAATTGGCAACCCCAACTGTAGTTATGCAGTTGAAAAAAAAACTAGATGTAATTTTTGCCTGATGTACTTTTGATTCGTAATGGTAGTTCCCTTGTGTAGTAATTTAAACGCGATTTCCAGTATTCAGCACGAATGAAAAATTAATATTCAAACATGTCATTCTAGATAATATTCATCAGAAAGTGGGTTATTGTTCTCCAGAGCAGCAGCGCATTTCACATTGACATTCGAAACATTTTTACCTCATGGGAACGGTCATATTAGTTAGTAGTTAAAGCTTAATTTATTCAAGGACCAGCAGAAAATTGATTTGGTGGCACTGCTGGATGAGTTTTTACAGGGTGTGAATAAAATTCATACTTTTCACTGCTTGGTTTTCAAAAAAACGCAAAAACAACGAACGATTAACATTAGTTGTCAGTTTTAGTTATTTCCCGAAGATGCTTATCTAGATGGACGAAAGTTGGGTAATTACATTGTATTTTTTTGTTTCTCAGCTACTAAACGTATTGAATTGAGAAAAGTGGGCCTCATACAAAATATTCTCCACATCTTGGGTTCCGAACGCCACGTAGAATTGTTTCCTTAGACAGGAAAGGATGCCATATAACTTAAAGAATGCTATCAGACAACTTTTCAAAACTTCGGTAACTCTTGGTGTATTAAATCTGCAGTAATTATTTTTATTATCATCATGATAACTACTATTTTGGCAAATCTTAGACCCCAGGATATTTGTTTTGGCAGTGCTTGAAGATATGCCAAGAACTGGTTCTGATCCTATAAATTTTGATGCCGCACCTTCTCTAGCTAGTCAATTGGCAATTTCATTGCCCTCCAGCCCAGAGTGGCCAGGCACCCAAACCAGAGTCAGTTTGTTGTTCCTACCCAATTGGATTAAAGCCTTTTGGCAGTTCTACACTGTTTTAGAATTACAGCGATAGGATCCAAGAGCTTTAAGAGCTGCTTGGCTGTCTAACAAAAACTTTATTGATCTGTGTCTAGGGTGCTTTGATTCCAGCCTCCGTACACACAGTTCAATGGCATATATTTCAGCTTAAAAAATTGTCGCGGTATCACCCAGGCTCGAGGTTATTCTTACCTTTGGACAGCGACTATAAACTCCAGCTCCTGTTCCTTCAGGAGTTTTGGAACCATCTGTATACCAACAACTGTCTGCCTTCTGTAGGTCGGTTTTATTCCGTCCCATTCATCTCTTTCAGGAAATAGGATGTTAAAAGGCAGCTCATGGTTGGTCCTGGTAGGCATCACATCAGAAGGCATACCTAGGATGCTGTGACTGTTGAGGTCATCAATCAATCCATTGCGTTCCATGATGATAGCCTGCGGCATATTGATTGCCGATTATTGGAGTCTATATGTTGCCCACCTAGCTTTCTCTCCAAGTAAATATGGAGAGGTGGTAAGTCTAAGAGGATCTCCAAAGCAGCTGGCAGTGTGGTGCTTATAGCACCAGTTATTGCTTGTCTCTCTAAGCCAGAGAGTTTGGCTTTGGCCGACTGTCGTAGCCCTTTCGACCACCAAACTATGGAGCCATACGCTATCATCGTAATCTAGTACATTTGTTGGGGACCCATACCCCAGGATTTTCCACAAGTTCACCGGCATGTCCACAGGGACAGCCTTGCTTTGTGGATTATCTTCTCCAGGTGAGAATTCCAGTTGAGTGATCTATCCAGCGACACCGAGAGTAATCAGAATCACCCATAGAAAAAGCTGGTTGGTTGATGAAATATAGGGTGTTATATGTATTTTTACCAAAATTTCTTTTGGTTATTACTTTGTAATAGAATGGAATAATCAGTTCATATTTGGCTCACGTAATAAGCTAGTGATCCTGAATAAATACATATATGACAAAGAAAATAGTCATTGACATTGGAATAGGCGAATTACATTTTACATTTATAAATCAATTACAAATCACGATATTCTTTTAGGATCTGATTGGTAAGGTACTTCTTATAAACTTCATTTTTACAGCTCACTTTAAGACTTCGAACTTATAATCTTATGGCACATATTTTCCAAGCTTGTCTTTTTGTTTTACATGCGATATTAAATCACTCTCAAACCACAGTGGATAATTTATTAGTTGGATATTTTTATTAAAAAAAAAAATTGAATATAATAAATCATAAAACTCAGACAACTTTATTGACACTCGTATTCTGCACACATACACGATTGGAATGTCATTTTATCAAGCGTCTAGCAATCTAACAACTCAAATTTCAAGTACATCTTCTGATGTACTCTAAAATCTGTCAAAGGACAGAATTATTATTCTGATGTTTATTCGCAAGAAATGTGTAGAACGATCTAAAAATAAAATTATAATATGGTATCAAAGGTTCCTTTATGAATTTCTATTCGGCAGGAATATCTCGAGGATCTTGTTTGTATTTACTGTTAACATCTATGTATACATCCAGTTCATTCATCTGCATATCAATCTAGATTAATATGCTAAAGGTAAAGATAGCATATCTAGTACGAAATGGTTTGAAAGACGATAATTAGACTTGAAAATAAAAAAAAATTCATGAGCAAAAAGTGTACAATGGAGAAGCAAATTTTATGTAATAACGGTATTTTCTGGGAATTGTGGGAATATAAATTGTGAAATGGGCGTGTATCTTTTTTATTTTTTATAAATAAATAAATACCCCTTATTGCCCAACAAATATAAGAATCCAATTACAGGACAAAATTTTAAAACAGGAATTAAGTAATACAATAAGATACATTAATTTTCTGTTCACCTAAGTCGTATTCAATATCTAAATTAAGAAGGTTTAGAAGGTCTTCTAGTTTGAACTCAAATAATTTAATAGTTATTTTTTGAAGTGACAGGTAAGTGGTTGAAAATTTTAATTCACATACAGGAATGTGGAAAAAGTCTAGGCCAAATATCTTCGTTATTTGAAGAGATACGAGAAAAATTTTAAGGAGAAAATTTTTTGCAAAACAGGATGTTTCAACGAGATTTTATTTTTATTTTTTTTTTTCAAAACCGCTGTACGTTGAGATTTACTCTTCAGACTGTTAAAAAAAATATTTTGAGACGGGCGGGATCTGTATAGAGTATTTTCCTCCCTTTTCAACGATATATCACATGCCATATTTATTCATTGGTACTACGTTAGTAATTATAAAAACATTTTTTTAAAACCAATAAATTTTTTTTAACAAGCATTATACTTGCCGTGGAGAAGTATGATTAAATAAAACGATAAAATAATTCAATAAGTTGTTCAAATCTTTGCTATAATAAAACATTAACACAATTAAGAAGAATAAAGTAAATTTAGGTAACAAAAACAACATGATAATCAATCAAGCAACATGGAGCAATTATGGAAAGAGTATTCGCAGTTATGCCAATGTATAGAGGTCCTCCATAAAAGCGTCACTCCTTGCTCAGAAAGTTAAAATGTCTTTACCAATTAATTTAAGTATAATATCCATTTGTTTGTATTTCATGATTTCACTATTATTTCAATTATTTTAAAATAGTTGGCTATGAACAAACTATGTTCGTTACATATTGCCAATGCAATTTTAACTCTCGATTAGCTCAAGTAGAATATAGAAACAGATTTCCACAAGCACTACAGCCGAATAAAACTCTGTTCAGAAAGTTAGCTACGAAACTGAAAAATAATGGTTCATTTTTAAAAAAGAAGACAAGGTTGAACACTGTTACTGATAATGTAAATAACGTAAACCGAGTTATTAATTATGTAAATTTGGAAACATCATTAAGAGAAATTCAAATTGCTTGTCATATAAACAAAACAAGTGCTAGAAAAATTTAAAAAAAAAATGGTTACCGGTGTTATAAAGCCAAAAAAGTTCACAATTTACAAGCGGGAGACAAACCAAGGAGGACGACTTTTTGTAGGCGGCTGTTGGAAAAGAAGCGTGCCGATCCATTAATATGTAGTAAAATACTTTGGTCCTACGAGGCAAATTTTATTTTTTTAATCGCAATATTCATTACAAATGGACTTCTGAAAATACACACTTGCATAGACCGACTAGGTTTCAAAATCGTTTTTCAATAAATGTGTGGATAGATATTTTAGGCACCAATTTAATAGGTCCTTATTTTTATGATGGTCACCTCAGTGGTCAAAGGTACCTAAACTTTTTGAGAAATGAATTTAATGAATTCTTAGATGACCCATCTTTAGAGAATCGACACAACTTTCAATATTTTCAACAAGATGAAGCTCCTCCTCCCCACAATTTCTAGATTTGCCTAGATTATTTAGACGAAATTTTGCCTCAACATTGGATAGGTACCAATTGGATTTATTCGATGGCCTCCTCGTTCTCCAGATATAACCCCAATGAATTTTTTTCTTTGGGAGTATATTAAAGATAAGGTGTTTTCGACGACACCGCAAAATGTAGAGAGCCTAAGAGCTCGATCTGGAACTCTAGCATTTTCATTACTAGAATTAGATATTGTTTCAGTATTAGTTATTATATTGTTTAAGGTGGAAGAAGACTGTGTAGTGACTCTAGTTGACGTTGTAAATATTTATTTTATATCGAACATAGGTATTTAAAAATAATTCAAATACTTGTTTGGCTATATTTTTGGTTTCAAAGTGTATGTTAAATCACCGACAATTATATAATTATAGTTTATGTTGTATAGATTGTTAACTTTATATTGTTACGTGTTACACCCTTAGTAAACAGCGTAGGTTTAATAATTGCAACACGGATTGTCACTGTCCACTGATTTATTAATCACTAAATTACAATAATTAGTCCTTATAATAACACACTAGTTATAGACCTGCTATTATAATTCACAACTTTTACTGTCTTTTTTCTTATCTGAACACTTAACTCATCTCAGAACTATACTGAACCGACTCCGTGGATTGGTTCTGCTAATTTTATATACCATGACCCATATTCCAGAATTCTTCCCCTTGTTCTAGAACAAAACTATAATAATAATAATAAATGTCTTTATTTCTGATTATAACAATAACAAAAACCCCGAAATTTCTAAATGTTTGCGCCATCTCCAGAACAACTGGCGAACTACCGTTTTACTGGTAGCTAAATCTACATAATTTTTTATACAGATCAAAACACCGCCATTCTTTGCATTGGGCCAACAGTACCACACAGCTAATTTATAATTACTTAATGTTGTAGCACAAATTTCACTATGTTGAATCCAATGTTCAGAGTAGCAAAGAAAATGTTTAGTATTTACTTTTTAAGGCATAACCATCTAAATAGATTTTTATGTCGTCTATTTGTGTCTTATACATTATAAAATTTGATGTAGTACTCTAAATATTTCTTGTTTACTGACGTATATCAAAATCTCAAATCTCACTTAGACAAGAAAATCTCGCGACAAGCGTTTATATCATAAAAAAATTATATAATGTAATAAAATGATAGGTTTGATTTACTTCAAAGTTTATTTTCTACTTTTTAGAGCATTTTTTAAATAAAAGCTTGTTTTAAATATTTTCTCACTTATACGAAAAGTACAGACGATAATTTAATGTTAGCTTCAGTTTTTTTTTGCAGAACTTATTTTAAAAAACTTGAAAATTATAATATTTTAAGTATTCTCTCAGCTATTAAGTGTTCCATGTAATATTAAAATATGTTTTCGTTCAGTAATTTTACGAATAATGTCAAGAAAAGTAAAGTAATACGTTTTCCACTTCTAAGGATATATTTATCTCTAAAGGAGAAATTGTTCTGTGTAAGGAAAATATTAAAATTTCCTCAGAACGTGTTACCGAACAAGTGAAATTTTATTAAATGCGACAAGCTATAAGTACAACATGTTCACAACGAATATGGTATTTGTTCGTCATCGTTTGCATTTTGTAAAGATTAATAAATTAAGAGACGTACAAAAGTTGTGAAATTGAAACTATGAATATTGCTTCTGTTCATTTTTAAGATGTAACTCTTTAGAGTCTTTTTAAATAATCTAAGAAATTTTTTTATCAATTTTTGTACTATTATAATATGTCCTCTGGAATAAATATAGGTATGACACCCTTGACTTACTGTTTCTTCGTTTTTGTTGTTTTAACTTGCAGATATGTTTTATTTTATACAGGTCGCTGTATTTCCGGGTGCTCTCCCCCATATTTGGTAGGCTCCTGATGGAGTCATGGTTGTCTAAACGACTTTTCAACAGATTTGCATCTGTCATCTTCAGGTTCTCGCTGGTGGCTGCTTAACAGTTTGTGGTTTTGGAGATATATTTTTTATTTTCACCAAATATTCAGTAAGCTAAGCTTTATCTTTACAATAAACTAAAACTTCATCTGCAAGCTTATGATTATTTCGAAAGTTGTATAGTAAATTGTTTAGGTATATTATGAATAGGAGAGGTTCTACTACTGTGCCCCATATTTTTCACTTTCTCGAATTTATTTTTGTAAGAATTTTACATATATTTTTTGTAGATCGTTTCATTCATTAGCTTCAAGAATTTAAAATATAATAAATATTTTTTGTCATAATATTTCTGAACTGAAATCAAATCAAATGAAAAGTCAGTAGAAATATTTTTGATCCATGGGCAATAGTCGGAATGTAATAACGGCCCACAAAAACAGTGGACAATATTCTTTCCCGTCCACTTCTCCACTCAAACTTTTTAATACTAATAATCTTAGTACTTTCATCATTTTAGTTTGCTGGGGAACTACGATAATATTCCAAGAAGAACACATCCATGGACTACCTGGTAATGTCCAGAAGGAATCTACGTTTTATAGCGAGAATTCAGACTGAACATCTATACAATATGAATTAAGCGAAGCACCCCTCTGCAGAGGTTGTGAACAAGAGATGGTCCAACAAGTACTCTGTGACTGTCCTGTCGTGTCATCAATCAGAGAATCCATTTTGGGAGAAAACTGGCCTACTTTGGCCGACGTAAGGGAGATACCCCTAGGCAGTATCCTCACCTACTTCGCAAGATTATATTGGTTGGAGGCCTAGGTGAGAGTCTGCTTACAGAGAAGAAGTACAAGAGGCCCAATGAGGCCTAAGTGCTGTGGTTCAATAATTTTTTTGATCACTCTCCCACCAATTCCAATTCCAACGGCAGTAAATTAAATGAATAAATTAAATCTCAAATACATATTTACAATATTTTTCTATACTGTAAAACTAATAAGACGCAAACGTGCTGTAATCTGTAGGCTAGACGAATTTTTGGTCAAAATAATTAGGATGGTACTTGCTTCAATTCTTTTTGGTTGGTACTGTAATTTCGTAAACTTTTATATTCAAAACCTTTAAATGTAATAATCCACTGGAGTAAGATCTGGTAAACTTGGTAGTCAAGCTTGTTACATGGCTTATGTCCATTTTAAAACTTGTTCTTGTAAGTGAGGCTACTTCAAACTAGTAGAATTATCTTTGTATCACTACTAAATATCTTCACAATTTATATATAGTTATTTGTGTATCTTAGGAACTGTCGTGTATTTTTAACACTAAATTGTAATAATTGTAACATGTATCCCTGTTAGAGCACTACAGATTTCCAATTGTCTACCAAGCCTGCAAAAACATTTACATTCATTTAAATTTTCATTTGTTTACTTTGCTCACTCTGTATCACATGTAGTTGTTTTTCTTACCTCTAAAATATCTTTCATTAACACCTGTTATATAGTATATCTTTTATAATCTAACTGACAATTTGCTTTATTTGGATAGTTCATACTTAGGTTATATATACAATTTATTTATTGTCATACTTTTATGTGAATATTATAGATTTCCTTGATCGATTCTGTAATTTGGTTGAGAAAGGAAACCTAACTAGAAAAGGACTCCTATTGTAGTACACTCCTATATTAATTAATTGAGACGCTCATCAACGGATGGCGACTCTCATAAAATATTAGTTACCCTTTTTTTTGTAAAAATATATTTTTAAAGTTTGTACATTGGTACTGTAGTTAAATTGTACTATAAAAAAGTTTATCTTATTAATTAATCATTCGAAGATGTCATTTTCTTTCCAAATCTGATCTGATTAACACCATAGAACTCTTCGATTGTGAGATCTTCCAGTATTTACTTACTATTACAATTAAATCCACATTTCATTGTACCGTCAGGTAAATTTTATTTATTAATTATTTCATTTTCAATAAATTTCAATTATTTTCTTAATTTATTTTCATTTTTATTAAATATATTAAATTCAATTTCGTCAATTTTATGCAACTAAAATTGTTCATGTGACTACATGGTAATAAAATATTTTTTTTCTATTCTCTTTTGGCAATTTAGTTCTAATCAGCATTTATATATTGAACAATACATATATAAAGCATATTAAGAGCATTAAAAACTTTAATATTATTTAACTTTCTACAACTTCAACAAGCAACTTCCTTTATTCCGGAAGCAACTTTATGTATTTGAGTTAGCAACTTAATTTAATTATTGAGCAACCGTTGGTTAATTAGCCAGCTTACTGTTCAATTGAAATTGAAGCTTTTTTGGCTTTTGCTAAGACGTTTAAGCCTTCAGTTTTTATTCGACTAAAACTAGAAGTTATTCTGCTTTCTTTCCATTTAAATTTCCTTTAAAATCGAATGTTGCCTAGCGAAAATAAATTGCCAAGAAATGTTTAGATTCGATGTTTTGAGACATTTGGATTCTGTAGTGCAGTGCCAGGACGTCCCAGCTTCAGCTACATTCAGTTGGGAATCATAGAAAATTGGTATTATATCCTCGATTATTTTTTGTGTTATACTCCTTTTACTTATGCATTTTTTATATAAAATTGTCACTCAGAATAATATTTTAATAAACTTAAACCGTTTTTTAAATTCATGTTGTAAAATTTAATTATTTATATATTTTTTATTATTCATCTTAATAATTATTTCTTTTCCTTGCCATAAATTTCAATTTTGTCTATAGGAGACTGGTTTTAAGGAAAAAAGAGACAAACCAGCTTATTATTCACTAGAGATGGCGCCAAGTAATATCAATTTTTAATAGTCTCTTAACCCAAATAAAACAAAATTCGTCTTATGTGTTACACACACAAAAAGGGTACGTTTCACCTTTCTTAAAAGTTACCAGAATCCACGACTCTTTGCTCCGACTAAAATCAGCAAGTCGTACGTATTTGTTGCTTCTTTTATTGCCATAATAACAATAAGGGGAATAAACAGGTAACAAGCTACAGAATCTATTCTGATAAACTGTTCCTGCAGATACCACCCCATGTTATATTACCAATTCGTAAAAGTATAGACGTTAAAGCTGGGACAACCTGTTGAATAATTTATTAAACTATAATTATTACAAGTGAATTCTAAACATTTAAAGATTTAAATTCAGAACGACTTTCGAACTGTTTTCTAATATAAGGTCCAATAAAGATATCAAAGTAATGGGTAACACTGGGCACATATAATTCGATAAAATAGGTCTTATCCGATAAACCCAATTTTCATTAGACTTAATACATAATGTTGGTTTTATTTTCTTTTCCCCGGGTAGATAAATCCTAAAATATAATTTCGCTTACCATTGGAAAATGTAATACCAGCTCCGCTAGACCCTCTCGAGGATTAATTTCTTGGCACTTCGCAACATCTTTCAGGGACTCTCACGTACGTTCGAATTCCATCAATAATATCAATATTTACAATGAAAATGTATAACTTCGCTAGGGAATAACATAAATCTACAATATTAATAACGTGCAGTTATGAATGACAACAAGCAATATATTTCCGAGAATAGAAAATTTGTTGCCTCACGGGGCATGCAGTTAGTAATTCCTGTTAGATAAAATTATTAAATATTTTTTTCAAATGTATGGATGTCAAATATTCAGAACAGTGGTGGCTTATCAGGATAGACAGTGCCGTACCATAAAGAGGAAAACAAAGGAGTTGTTTAGAATTTAAGACATTTTTTTCATAAATAAAGTCGGTGGTCGATAACTTACAATAAAATTCACAAATTTTGCAACCAAATCGGAGGGCATTGGAAGTGACCAACTGCCTTTACACAATTGCTAACTTTGAAACATGAATCGTGTTATTATAGCAATTTATACCATTATACTATGTATACTGACATGTATTTTGATATTCCATAAGATTAATAAAGTAGTTAAAATAAGAAAATGATAGATTTAGTTAATAATTGTTCAACATTTGTATACAGTTTAAGTTTAAAAATGGGGGCGAGCGTGGGTGCATCTTTACTATGTACATACTTCGATATGCGATGTAAAGCAACGTAAGGCGCGGTTAGTAGTTGGATGGGTGACCGTTCCAACGAAGACCGCATCCTCGCCTCACACATCTTCCAGCGGCTTGTATATCAGTGTATACGCGGAAGCTATACAACCTTAGGCGAGGGTTGTATAGGGGATATACCATCCTTCGCAGGGGATGTAAAGCCGTCGGTCCCTTGTCTATTAAATGTTAGGCAAGTAAAAGATCCCTACTCTTCTTAAGGGAAGAGGTTCGGCAAAATTCCTGGTTGGGGGTAGCTCGTCTACAGGCGTCGGTGTTGGGCCTCAGTAGCGGAAATAGGCCGACGTTAAATAAATGTAAGTATTAAAAAAAAAAGTTTAAAAATAATAAAAAGAGACATTTCTACTTACGAAATGCTATAAACTTACTGTAAAATGTTCTAAGTTCTCCAAAATAAAACTTTAACAAACTTCTTCATAGTAACATAATAGTTCTTCAAAAACAGAGTTCTAAAACCCAAGTGCAAATGATAAAAACTTGTTCAATAGGGACAAAACTCCAAAATTTGATCTAGAAAAAGTAATAAAACAATAATTTATAAGACTAAAGAGAGCAAAAATTAATATAAAACCATAAAAGACACAAAGGATAACTTAAGGAACAATTCAAGTGTAAAATAAACAATTAAATTGGTAAAATAGTCAAAATTGGAAAAAGTGAAAATAATCACAAAAACTGTAAGGAAATGTTCAAAATACTAAATAATAGGTTAAATACTTACAAAATAAATAAACACATCCAATATAGGCAACGAATCAAGCATAGAAAAAGGACTTATTTAGCTTGAGAAGGTGGTTAGGTGTCACAGCTGGTATTCTATGCATAGAACTTTTATAAAAACTTTTAGTGTAGTGTACCTTTATGCCATGGTGAAACTATAGGCCATGAGGAACAATTAATGATAGATTTCAATTAGGTAAGATCTTCCACAAAGTCGGGAGATACCAATGTTCAGGAGATGTTACCTCAAATATAAAAAAATTAATATAACTATTAAATTGTAATTGAAAATTGACAACAAAATTGTATTCTATTTAATATTAAATATTCGGAAAGATATTTAAATGGTAAAATATATAGAAAATAGCTAAATATAAAGAAGTTTGTAAATTTATATCGGATTAATTTAATGTTCAAAAAATTCAAAGCAATCACATTTGGTGAGAAACGTAAAAATTAGACAATTTTAGGCATAGATCTGCAAGTTTAGTGTATATTTAAGCGTAATAAAATTTCAAGCAAAATATAACCTCAAAAAGTATAAAACAAAATGTTGACTAGGATAAAGCAGATGTCGACTCCATATACAAAATATTATTGAATTTAACAAAAAAATATAAAATATATCTGATTACAGGTAAATGTAACAATAAATAATTCAAAATAAATATAATTAGTTGATCTAAGTCGGTATGCGCTTGGATAATATAAACTTGTGATAAACTTTAAAATAAACAATAACATTTAACCTACCTACATATAAATCAAAGTGTTCTAGTAATCCAGTCAAAACAGATTAAGATTTAAACATTTCAACAAGTAATAGCAGAATAAACATCGTTTAAACGAAACAAATATTTACTTCGCGAGTAAACAGCTGTGAGCAGTATAGAATGAATTCAGCCCAGATTCGAGAAAGGAAATTTTTTACAACAACAAGGGAGCACACCGACCGGATGGTTATAAAAGGTATGCCTTTTCGTTACATTTGAGCTCAAATAAATAAATAAAATATTCTTATGCATAAAACATTTATTCAATTTCATCGGTTTACAAAAATAAAAAGCAATAATTAATTTTAAGATTCGTTATTGTTCTAACCCATGTAAATTCAAATTATATTTAATTTTAATTCACTGTAATGTTGAAACCATTTAAATCTTTAATATATCTAATCATTTCTTATTTCAGCTTGTGACTTTTATTGATAATTATCTAGAGCGATCTCACAACATACCCTGAGAACAAACATGTTTAAATTCAAACCTTAAAAATATAATAATCATAAATTCATAAATAATTTAGTTTTTCAAAATATATTACCATAGGGCCCCCTCCATCTCTAAATTCTGGGACCGCCACTTCCGTACCTACTGATGAGGGCTAACAACTATTTGCCTATTAATAAAAACTGCTTTATTGAAACCCTAAAGCTTAAACATGTTTTCTGCCAATCGAAGATTTCGGTATTTACTATTTAGTTCATTTGATTAATTCATTGAGAGGATGATATCACCTACATCTCACAACCTTGACGGTGTATTGGAAACAGTGGAGGTACCTCGTATAAAAAATAGCGTCGAATCTAATATAACGTATTGTCAATATTAGTTTGGGAGTGCGATGATAGCTCTCTCCTTGATCAACTTGAGCTCTTTAGAAAGAATTTCGGAACGCCACAAATAACGAATCCTAAGGCTTTTAACGTAATAAAATACTTTTCGCTTGTAGTCAAATTACTTTCAGAAAGAAAACGAGGAATTCAATTTCCACGAAACAAAGAAAACTCTTTACGGCTTGCTTTGGCAAAAAATTAAAGCTCAACGATTAAATTTTATATACAATGTTTTATTAATCTTCCAGCATTTTTACCTTTAACAATGTTAGTTTTAAAATTAATTATCTAACAATGCACACAAAGGAAAATTGTACTGTTTTCAAATATGGTAAGTTTACGTTTTATTCTACAAAAGTCGGGCAATTTATACGGCTTTAATAATTGTCAATTAAATTACTCGCAGTGTTTTGTAAAACAATTTCATTACGAAACATTTACTTTGAACCTTTGCAAACAGTATATTGAAAATATAGTTCAAGATGAGCTTCTTAGCACAGAATTGTTGTTGCATGTACAAATACGATTCACATAAGTAAAGATACATTTTTTAAATTTTGAACTGATAAAAGTTGTTATATAAAGTTGAGTGAAAATGTTAGCTTCAAAGATTCAGTATGGCCGGCAGCTACAGGCCCATCTAATTGCTGTCGGCGTTCTCCAAGTTGGTGGAGAAGGACGTCCTATCAGACTAGACACTGTTCAGGAGGAGCTCCACATCGACGATGAGTCCCAATTTGGCTTTAGGAAGGGCAGGAGCGTAATAGGTCGTTAAGATAGTTAACGACGTCAAAGAACAATACAACCTCGGGAAGAGCACCACCATGGTGCTTCTCCATATTGAGAAGGCGTTCGACATAGTCTGGATCCCGGGGTTACTCTACAAACTACACCACTACAACCTTCCGACTTACTTCACTAAACTCATTCATTCATGCCTAATGGGCAGATCCCTGCAGGTTCGAGTGAACAATACAGCGGGACATTCGCACAGGAGTCCGCAAGGATCGTGCCTGTCACCAAATTTGTACAACTTGTACATCCTGACTTCCCAAAGTTCCTGAATACGAAGCTGGTCATGTACGCCGATGACACAGCCATGTACGCGCATTTTCATAATGCACAACTAGCAAATATGCTGCTGAAAGCGCACATGGCTTATGCCACGGCTTATTACTACCAGTGTAAGATTCGGGGAACGTTGAGAAGTCCGAGGCGATAGTTTTCACGTGTCGGTTCATAGAGAACAAAATCTTGACGCCTATTTCGATCAGGGAAACCAAATTCTAACCAAGAGATGCGTGAAGTACTTGGGGGTGAGATTCGACCAAAGACTGACACTCAATACCTATATAAATGAGACAATACGGACGGTCTACTCCTTGTCCAGAAGTCTGTATTCGCTCATGGTCAGGGGTAGCAGACTTAACCGACAAAATAAAAAATTGTTGTACACAATGGTGGTCAGGTCGTCCATCACATACGCGGCTCGGTGTGGTGCAGCATACCGATCACGACAATGAAAATGTGTTTGAACATAATTTTTTTCCACTTTGTTGTATTACTACTATTGGGTAAATTTTTACTTTTGGTTAATAAACTTTGGGCCATTCTCTACATTATGTTTTTATTTCGACAATACATTTTCTCAAATTAATGTGGAAAAATTAAATAAAAGGGAATAAGAGAAAATAATAAATATATTTATATGTAGGACATTTTGGATTTTGAATGTGTTTTGCTTAATATTGATCGAAATAGGAAAACTATGGACTTGAAATTACATGCTCTACAACTTTCATTCTATGGATTTTTTCATTTAGACTAGCCGTTTCAGAGCTGAAGATGTTTAAAAAGTTATCCAGTGTGAATTTTTTGCAAGTTGGCAAAAATTGTTGTTGTCGACTGCCAATTACGCCCATATCTCTTGATAAAATTTCAACTTTGAGGTACTCATTCGAAGCAAAATTTAATGCTCTTTAATTTTGATAATAAATGACTTTTCCATTATTTTTTTTTTGAAATTTTTGGCTTCGAGCTTATGGAAAGCTCACACACCACAAACTGTTGATAGTATCAAAAGTAGCAGAATTATTTAACGTGGATTAACCCAGCAGAGACAATGATAATTCTAACCTGACCCAAAAACTATAGAAATAAACATCAGGAACTGGAAAAGGTATGAGACACTTTTCTCGCCCAGGGGTCTATCAGGGCATTTTTTTCCACAGAGAGGTGGGCCACGGTTGGAGGGAAAAAAGGAAAAATATTATAGGGATAGAAACAGAGGTGGAACAAAGCTAAACCTATTTCACAATGATGTTAGCCTTTTAAAATTGAATCACAAGTCTAATTTTATTTCTTTTAGAAAAGTTAAAATTGTGTTGAAAATTTGTAAGTCATTGTAATGTAATAAGGTAGTAATATTAGTAGGAAGTTGAACGTTCTGTAGTGAAAGATTTTTAATGAGTTTGGTTGTAGCCTGAGTGTTTCGATTACAATTAAAAATAATGTGGTTCATATCTGCGGTAGATTCATTATCACAGCTACACAAAGGACTATCAAGCAGTCACACAAAAATTTACTCTCTACAACATATACAAGATTTTTTAAAATCTACTATAGAGTACCCTGTTGTTAATCTACAAAAAATACATTGGCACAAAGATGTTAATAATATTTTTTTTTACAAATAATACAGGTAATATTGTTTATACACTGCCTCAAGCAACAAACATGGTTCAAACGATGGCTGACATATTGTCCCTTGAAATAATTTGCTGCTTCTAGATTAATAGTATTCTTCATAATTAATATTAGACAATTAAAGTGAAGTGGATCGGTGTAATATAAGTATGTGTATATGTACCGAGGTAAAAATTAATTTAAGTAGTATTAAGTTGTGAAGAAAAATAAAGGCGAATTGCTGCGAACATATTACTCCACTCGCAAGTCCACCATGTAATTAATCGCTCACAACTATTATAGATGAAGTAACTTCACTCATAACCTCAAACCTTGCAAATATCAATAATATATATCGTAGTTGGTGATCTAATTACTTCTGCCGAAGTACGTCCTTAAACAAAAGCCATTGGCTATTTCAGCATCTAATAGACATAAACTATTCTAAGATATCCCTTTATATTGAAAGCATAACCATAGTGGCCACCTGTTCCTGTGGGATAAAACCTGAAATGAAAGCAGAGAGCGCTCATAACCCTCCCTAGAAAACACTTGTAAACACGAATAAGCTTAGGTTACAACTTTCGTAATGTCTCTAATGTAAACAGATTTTGTTTAGTAAAAAATTGAATTACGGAAAAGCCTGCGCAATATCCATATATACTCATATTGTGGCACAGACTACGTTGCGATGCTCGGCGGCATGTAAGACTCGTTTGATTAATAGATTCTGTTTAAATTATACATTGCTACAAGCAATTGTCACATTTTTAGATACTTATGCATTTATAATAATTACTTTGTCCATTGTTCCAGTAGAGACGATAATGAAATATGCACCAAATAATACCGAGAAAAAAACAAAGAAAATAAACAAATTGTCAACTAATATTTAACTTTGAAAACATTGTGATTAAAATTTCAGTTAAAAAAATAAAATATCTACACTTTGTTGTTAAATATTTCTTCCAGAGAATTTATAGTTTCAGCGTGAAATCTGTAAGCAGGATCTCTGTCTGTTTAAGCTTGGGAAATTTGATATCTTTTCACCCAAGGATTCTTAAAGACAACACACAACCACTCACATCTATCAGACTATGCAAATTCACATTTGTCATAAAATGCAAACTATCTAAGTACACCTCCGTGGCCAGTAAGAAAGTATCCTTGAATTTTTGTACGTATATTTACTCATGTACGAAATATGCAATTTGGTAAGCATCGAAGTCATTTGAAACCAACATGTAGGGGTTTAGCTAATTCGCGCGTATTGAAAATGCATATTGGGTCACGAGTGCAGCTGTAACTTGTCGAGTAACAGTGTAGGGTTGTTGTGTATTCACCTATATCGTACTGATTAGAGCAAACAAGCTCGAAACTAGTCTGAAGCTGGTGATACACGACAGCTCTGCGCTGTAGTCCTTTCTTTAAGATTAATCTGTCTGCTGGGGGCGGCTTATTGCAATCAGATTTTTGTTTGCGTTTTCCGATTGTAGACGTTCAATATTAATTTTAATGAAAACGGTTTTCATAGTAATAAATTGAAACAGATGATTGCAATATTTGGTCTTGAACAAATTGTTAATGAATTCACACGTTGTACTAATTTAAGTAATACTCTAATTGATCTAGTAATAACAAATAGAAATACTGTTAAATGTAAAGTACATGATTGGCCTAAGATCATTGATCATTCTATTATAACGATTAAACCTGTGTCAAACTTAACCCATAATATATCTGTGCCTATAAAATTTAGAAATTTAAACTCTGAAAATATGCATCAAATTTGTTTACAATTGATTCAAAAGGAGTGGCCTCTTGATTCAGTTGAAGTTGATTATAGGGGGCGAGCGTAGGTGCGTCTTTACTATGTACATACTTCGGTATGCGATGTAAAGCAACGACAGGCGCAGTTAGTACTTGGATTGGTGACCATTCCAACGGAAACCGCGTTCTCGCCTCACACATCTTCCAGCGGCTTGTATATCAGTGTATGCGCGGAAGCTATACAACCTTAGGCGAGGGTTGTATAGGAGATATACCATCCTTCGGAGGGGATGTAAAGCCGTCGGTCCCTTGTCTATTAAATGTTAGGCAAGTAAAAGATCCCTACTCTTCTTAAGGGAAGAGGTTCGGCAAAATTCCTGGTTGGGGGTAGCTCGTCTACAGGCGTCGGTGTTAGGCCTCAGTAGCGGAAATAGGCCGACGTTAAATAAATGTATAAAAAAAAAAAAGTTGATTATATCTATGATTCTTTCTTTATTGAGTGTGAATCTACTGTTAATAGTATTGCTCCGGTTAACACCACTTTGAAAAAGACTACTGAAGTACCATGGTATGATTTTGAATTAGAAAGTGTATGTCGTGAAAGAGATATGGCATATCGTAACTTCAAGAATTGTACTGATAATGATAAATCAAATTTATGGATAATTTACAAACAGAAAAGAAATATGGCAGTTAATCTTGCTAAGCTCAAGAAAAGAAATTATTTCGAGCAAACAATTGATGCATATCATAATGACTCTAAAATGATGTGGAAAACATTAAAAACCCTTATTAAACCTGAAAATAAAACATTTATGGCTGAGAGTATCAGATTTGAAAATAATAATAACAACATAGTAGTGGCAAACACAGAGCAAAATATAGCTCATATGTTTAACCAATTCTTTATTAATAGCATTCATGATATTATTCACTCTATAAATAATGGTGGTCAGTGGTCTTCTGTTAGTTATAATTTGGTTGAAAGTAGTTTTGATGAATTTAAACTTTTAACATTACAGGAACTTAAAGCTATTGTGTCATCATTAAACAATAAATCTAATGTAAATATTATTCTAATTTCAAAAGGTTTAAAATCCATATTCGAAGTGACGGGACATGTAATACTACATTTGACCAACACATCCTTGTCTAGAGGGAAAGTGCCTAGTTCATTAAAATGTAATATTATTGTACCAGTTGCTAAAATTCCAAACTCTAACAATGCAGGTGACTTTAGATCAATTAATACTCTTCCCCCAATTGAAAAAGTACTTGAATTATCAGTATATCACCAACTAATTGAATATTTCAATTATAATAATTTGTTTATAGGAAATCAATCTGATTTTCGGTTTGAACATTCGTGTGAAACTGCTCCACAATTAACTTTTGCAAATTGGAATGAAGAAATTGATAAAGATAAATACATTGTTGCAGTGTTTTTAGATTTCAGGCGTGCTTTTGAAACGAGTGACAGAAAGATGCTTTTAAATAAATTAAAATATTATGGTATTGGAGGATCAGTTCTTGACTGGTTCAAAAGTTACTTGCACAATAGATCTCAACGTACAAAAATAAACAATGCCATATCTCCCTTGGAAATAAATGACACTGGTGTACCGCAAGGAAGTGTCTTGGGTCCATTGTTATTCATAATTTATTTAAATGACAAAAGTTATTCTCTATCGCGTGACTTTGTGAATTTATTTGCAGATGATACACTTATTGCAATATGTCATAGTGATGTTGATGTAGCAATTGAAAGGATGAATGAAGAACTAGTAAAATTATCTGCATACCTTAATACTAACAAATTGAAACTAAATTAAAATAAAACTAAAGGCATGAGTATCACTAAACCATATAACCACTCTAAGATAAATATTGATAATATTAATTTAAACTTTGAAAATTTAAAAATAGAAATAGTTACTGAAATAAAATATCTAGGCCTTATTATTGACAATAATCTCTCACTGAAACATCATTTTATGTATATGCAAAAGAAAATATCAATAAAATTATTCTTTTTCTCTATAGTGGCTAACTTTCTTTCAATTAATACTAATATTATAGTTTTTAAAACAATTATTCAGCCTCACTTTGACTATTGCTCAAGCATTCTATATTTTTTAGATAATAACAGTGTAGCTGCATTACAGAAGTTACAAAATAGGGGCATGCGACTAATATTAAAATGTAGTAGAGTAACATCAATTGCTGTAATGTTGGAGGTGTTAAATTGGTTTAATATCAGAACTCGTTTGAGATATTTTATGTTGATTTTTGTTTTCAAAATTATAAAATGATTACTCCCATCATATTTTAATCAGTATGTAGTGTTCAATAACCAAGTTCACAATCATTTAACAAGAAAACGCGATGATCTACATGTACAAAATAGAAACTACAGGAAATATATGAATACACTATTTATACAAGGTCTACGGGAATTTAATAATTTGCCAAATAGTTTAAGAGAATGTAGCAATATTAATACATTTAAAGCTACTTTAAATGAATATTTAAAATAACTAAAATTATTATATAATCATAATTTACTTGTTTTTATGCCACTTGAGCCATATGTACTTAAGTATGAGTAGTTTTTTGTATTTGTGTATATACAGGGTTACTGGTAATTCGATACATTCCTTTGGAGATGTGATGGGACATGATCTAAGAAGTAAATTTAGCCCTAACATATATTATGCAAAACTCAATAGTTTTTGAGATATTTAATTTTTTTTGTTTTTCTCAAAAAGTAGATCTTAATGTCCTAAAAGTTAATTTTCGAAAAATCTATTTGACATTTTTAATTTTTTTTTTACTGGATTACTTGTCCAATATTATAGATATCTGTTTGGAATGAAAAATATCTGGAAACATTTCGATCATGTGAACATCTGAAATAAAAACTTTAAAATTATTTTTTTTTAAATCAGCTATGAAATTTACCTATTAGGTTTTTTCAAAAAAATATTAACGTAACAAGCGTATAAATTATTATAAAAACTGCCTTATTTCAATAGCTATCTAACAAGGTACAAATGTTTAATGTACCCTTAATAGTTCTAAGAAAATACTAGTAAAAATAACACAAGTAGTACGAATTTTATTTTTAGATAAACAGTAAAAAACATTTTAAAAGTAGAGTTTAATTCTTCATTAATTTCAAAGCTGTACTTTATTTTTTATATATCTTGCTCAAAATGGGAGCCCCTATTCCGTATACAGACACGGCAGCGTCTTCTTATTTCCGTCCTTGTTACTCTGGTCGTCAGATTATGCCTTATGTGTTGGGCAACATCGACTATCCTTTGTCTAAGGTTTTCTATAGTATTGACTGGTGTGGCATAGACCATCTCCTTCATATGACCCCATACGTAATAATCAAGGGGTGCTAAGTCAGGGCTTCGCGTTGGCCAAGGTATTGGGCCCGCTCTTCCAATCCAACGGTTAGGGAAACGTTGATCAAGTAACTGTCGTACTGTCAGCCGATAATGTGCTGGACAACCGTCGTTCTGAAACATCATTCGCTGTCTGACGGCGAGAGGAACATCTTCTAATATCACCGCCAGATCATTTCTTAAAAAAATTCATAGACTTCCCCGTTTAAATTTTGAGGAAGAAAGTGTGGCCCTATTAAATAGTGGCCAATGACTCCCATCCACACATTAATATAAAACTTCATTTGGAAACTAGTTTCACGTGTTAACTTGGGATTTTCCTCTGCTCAATAATGTAGGTTGTGGAAATTTGTTATACCCTCGCGATTAAATTTCGACTCGTCCGTCCATAAAATACTTGTTAAAAAATTTGCACTTTCTGCATCTGAATTTAACATAAAGCGGCAGAATTCCACTCTCCTTCCAGGATCACCTTCCTCCAAGCCTTGGACAGGGGTATAGTGGTAAGGATGACATCCAACTCTACGTATCGTAGACCAAACTTTCCATTGTGACGCTCCGGTTAGTCTTGCGACTTTATTAGTTGAAATAGTTGGGTCTTCCTCAAAATACCTCAATATTTCTTCCTCATCATCTGGTTTATAAACGGGAGGAGCACCAGCGTCACTTCGATATGCCGTACTGAATACACGTGCATTTGGTAAGCGGCGGTTAGGGTACCAAAGACCATATTCTCGGCGAGCTTCAGCAGCGTTGCCGCCACAGTATCCATAGACAAACAAGATATCAGCGTATTCTGCGTTGGCATACGCGGCCATGGCACAGGAAATACAATAACAACAACTAATAACAACAACTACGAGCAAAATCAAAATCTTCGATAACTAATTTAACAAGACCAACAAACTTAAGGGACACGGAGATAAGAATGTCAGTTAATGACATATATGCACAAACGTCAAAGTCAAGGACTGACTGACTTAAATGAAAATGAACGATTAGTCCTTTAATAAATTCCGCCACCAGCATTATCTTTACTAATTTTTTATTAGAACTATCAAGGGTACATTAAACATTTCTACCTAGTTAGATAGCTATTGAAGTAAGGAAGTTTTTATAATAATTTGTACGCGTGCTACATTAATATTTTTTTGAAAAAACCTGATAGGTAAATTTCATAACTGATTTAAAAAAAAAAATTTACAAGTTTTTATTTTAAATGTTCACATGATCGAAATGTTTCCTGATATTTTTCATTCCAAATGGATATCTATAATATTGGACAAGTAATCCAGTAAAAAAAATTTTAAAATGTCAAGTAGATTTTTCGGAAATTAACTTTTAAGACATTAAGATCTACTTTTTTGAGGAAAACAAAAAAATTGAAATATCTCAAAAACTATTGAGTTTTGCATAATGTATGTTAGGGCTAGATTTACTCCTTAGCTCATGCCCCATCACATCTCCAAAAGAATGTAGCGAATTACCAGTAACTCTGTATATTATGTCTTATTTTTATTTGTTATTAATGTATTTATAAGAAGAAACATTATTAATATGTATATTAGGTTTGTCCTATTCAATAAACTTACTTACTTACTTACGTAGTATGTCGCAAGTTCTAGGGCATTATTTTCAATCGTTTTGGAAACGCACATTGTGCACCTTGATAAGTGGCAATTAATTTAATTCCTTTTATAGGGAATAGTGGAATTTTTGGTCTATCGTAGAATGTATTTTACTACATATTAATTTTTGTAAAATCTTTTTATGTTGGCAAAAAACTTGTTTGGGCCAATCACAAAGGTCCCTAAGTAAAACCAAGCGAAGTCGTATCGTATCGTACATTCTAAACTATTCACTGATATTATGTTTAAGCTGCAAGACATTATTTATTGTGATGTAGAATATCGTGGTGAACACCGTTTGAAAACATAATGTATAGCAATAATAAGGATTTAACTCAAAACGTGAGTATTCACCGTAAAGGAGACATTGAGTAGTATGATTATTAAAAAATAACATTATTAATGGTTTCCTTCAGGACCATAAATTCTGGTGTGTATGTATTATATATTAGCGCAACATCTAGTTTTACGATGCTAAGAGCAATACCGTGTTTGCCTTAATGTATTTTTAATTTCGCAGAGCATTTTTCCAATTATTAATAACAACTCCCAAACATCTTTCATCTTTCCTATAAAATTAGTCAGTCAGTCGTGAATATAAGTTATTACTAAATTAAATAATTTAAATTCCAGTGAAATTTTAATTGAAAATACAAATAATATATATTGACTATAGTAAAAAATATAAAAAACTAGAGGCCAGTGATGTTTGCATATATGTAAATAATAATTTGTTTCAAATATTTTATCGAAATATTCGTAGTTTAGGAACAGAAACAAAGCAACTGTATTGTAACTCAATTAGCTCTGACATCACAACGTATGCAACCAAACATACTACTTTTTTTTAAAATTAATAATAATCTTTATTTAGCACAAGTAGCTATTACAGAGGTGTAACATACATGTGTAGTACAGTACATTTACCTACATTTAACAATACTAATAATTTATACAACATACCTATAATAAGCCTAATGAGTAAAATAGAACTAAGTTATTTATACATGAATTTATATAAATATTTTTTAAACATAAAGATATTTTTAGCTTGCTAATGCTTTTGGTAAGCTTTTGGTTTGACCAGTTTCAGTAAATTGTATTATTACATTATTAGCTAAATGATTCACATGAAACTTAATCATCAACAATGAATAATCAGTCAACAGAACTTCAGTAATCATAATTAATAATCAGTCAACTGACAATGTGAGGAAGACGCATAATCATGATCATTTGAGAACTATCATAGGTACTATATCTACTAGTACATCTTAAAATTATGCTTAAATCTAATCGTTGCATGTATTGGCAGTATCTGTTCCCTTGATCTAGGCATGAATTAATGTCGAGATTAATGTCTTATGAATGACTTAAAATTGTGTAGTTGTAGTGTTATTGTTATGTTATAACTACTACAACTACGTACATTGAAAAGTATTGCTAAGTGGTCTTGACCAAAATTATTGCTAATTATGTATTTGGATAACGTATCTTCATACTACGTATACCTAAATTATTCATTTTGTTTTTTACATAAAATGTAGTACAACTTATTCCAGAATCATTTTGCTTTTAGAATTAACATAAAATATATTGTGCTCTATCCTGGACTCTGTTTTCATTGATAGCGCCCCAAAAACTTTAGCTAAAACTAATAAATACCCACCTTGGTTTAATGGTAATATCATTCGCAATATAAAGACAAAATCAAAACACTGGCGCAACTTTAAAAAAAATGGTAACTCATATGAATTGAATCAATATAAAATTCTAAGAGCAAACATCGATATTGATAACGCGCACAAAGAATATCTTATCAATATTGAGAACCAAATTAAGTCAAATCCATATCACTTCTGGTCATATGTAAACTGCAGAAAAAATATATCCAGTATTCCTAGCGTTATGACCTATAATGACTCCATATTAAACGAACCACAAGTAATAGTTGACGCATTTGCTAATTACTTTCAAGAGTCATATTCCGCATCTACAAACTTTGCTTATGATATAAATAGTACTCATTGTAATACTAACAATTTATGCACTCCCTATATTACCGAAAATGACGTACTCAAGGCACTTAAGATAATTGAACCCAAAATCACTACAGGTCCTGATGGTATTCCGGCCTTTCTGCTTAAAGATTGTGCCATTTTATTTGCAAAACCGCTAGCTAGTATTTTTAATTTGTCTATTAAAACTGCCATTTTTCCAGAGGTCTGGAAAATATCTAGGATCTGTCCGATATTAAAAAAAAAATGATAGATGTGCTATTGAAAACTATAGGCCAATAGTAATATTGTGCAATTTTAGTAAATTATTTGAAAACGTAATATACGATATTCTCTTTAATCACGTCAAATCTCAAATTTGCCTCGATCAACACGGATTCATGCCAAATCGCTTTACCACCAGCAATCTGGTGTGCATCACTCAGTTCATAGCTGAACAGTTGGATGCTGGAGGCCAAGTAGATGTCATTTATACAGATTTTTCTAAAGCCTTCGATAGACTGGACCACGGAATTTTGCTGAACAAATTATCCGAATTTGGACTAACAGAGCACTTCCTAAACTTTTTTGAATCCTACTTGGTAAATAGACGACTAAATGTACAATATTGTGGATTTTGGTCTATGGATATTTCAGCTACATCAGGTGTTCCCCAGGGTTGTGTACTTGGGCCATTACTCTTTAACATTTTTATAAATGATAACGTTATTGGCTTACACTGCAAAACATTACTTTATGCCGATGACCTAAAAATTTTTACATCTGTCACTAGTGCAGAAGACTGTGTTGATTTGCAAAACGATCTTGTACAACTATGGTCTTGGTGTAACGTAAACAATTTACAGTTAAATATCTCAAAGTGTAGCTTTGTGACATACACTCGTGCACAAAGTTCAATAAAATTTATCTATACAATTAATTATGAAGAACTGAAGAGCTGTGGTCATTTCAAAGATCTAGGAGTAATATTCGATCCAAAGTTATCTTTTATTAGCCATATCAATCAAATCACCGCTAATTACTTCAGAAATTTAGGCTACACTCTCAGTAATTGTAAAGAATTTAACGAAAATACACTGAAACTTCTCTTTAATTCATTTGTGAGGTCAAGACTTGAATATGCTTCAATAATCTGGAGTCCTGGTTATGAAAATCATAAATATAGCATTGAAAAACCTCAGAGGCGTTTTCTTAAATACCTCTGGTTCAAAAGTTCTGGAAATTATCCATAGAGAGGTTTTCCACATTGTGATTTATTACATAGATTCAACACGAGTGATCTTCAACTACGTCGGACGTATCACTCTCTTGTATTCCTTTTTAAGATTTGAAATGGCACTATTGACTGCCCTGAAATTCTTAGCTCCATTAGATTTCATGTTCCTAATTTGCAGACTCGCTCGCATTCGTCTCTATTCTATTTGCCTGCACCAAGAACAAATTTGCCGTTATTTTCTCCTCTGCACCATATGTGTTCCAACTATGATTCTTTATATAATAATATAGATATTTTTAATACTAGTATATCCAAAATGCGAAATATGGTTCTCAATTCTGCACAACAACTGTAGCTTCTAAACTATTAGATTACAACTCTTAGGACTATACTAATCATAGATTTATTTTGTTAATTTTTATTATCATTTAATTGTTTACCTTTAGTTAACTTATTTAGTTTTAGTTATTATTTAGTTTTCCTTTTATGTTTGTAAAATTCATTCCCTATAATTGGATTTCTGTCTGGGCAGTCGTAACCAAAATAAATAAATAAATAAATAAATATATTTATTAAAATATTTCTATGTTTATTCAGTAGCACAAATTTTATTATAATTATAAAATTTTTTGACATATTGATAATAAAAAATATTAATAATTTTATTTTTAAATTTATAACCCTTTTGTCTATCTACGCTTCTGATCGTAGTGGTTATCAAAACATTCCCCTTCCTCCCCACTCTTCGCCTTATCCATCATCTCAACATGATCAACGAGCAACTTTTCTTCAATGCATTTTAAATGGGATTACTTATCTATGTTTCTTTCTTAATCTGAGGTACAGCTAGATTTTGGGTACAAAACTTACCAACTGTTTTTGATTATTTATTTATTTATTTGATAAACATGTCTACAGGATGAAAATCCCATTTACAGACAGTTGATTAGGTACAATAAATTTAAACTAAGAATAAGTAACTTCGAAAATTAAACTAAACATATGTGTGCTACAGAATTAAATAAACATAAGTACAGTGTAAGCATACATACATATATACATATATAATGAGCATAAATACATATAGAATACAAGAAAAAGAAGAAAAACAAAGCGAACAATGAAGCAAAAAAGAGGAAGAAAAAAAAATATGCAACAATATACAAATATTACACCTAGCACAGTACAACGAGTACAATCCACATGATTTAATGATAAATATCAATATTATTTGAAACTTCGTACAACCTGTTTCTAATTTTCTTTGCAAATGATTGAAAAACATCCCCAAAAATATCACAATATTGTTGAAAGTTATTATAATTACTCATCATAGTATAGATAGGTGATCTCATTACATAATTCTTTCTTAATAGAGGTAAATAGAATGTCCTATTGAACCTCGTTTGTAAATTAGAAACACCAATACTAATCTTTTCTAGTGTGTCAGAGTCGTAAGATAAATTGTTAACTATCTTGTAAAGATAAACTATACTATAATAAACCCGCCTGTTATGAAGTGTTATTTTGGATTTGGAATTTGTATCATTCTGCTATTCTTTGGTACGCGATTTTTTGTATATGATTTTGCGCTCTACATTAGAGAAACCCTAAGATTTCTGAAAAGCCTCATTTAATGTTGGTAAAGATTTCTGAAAAACTATTAATTTCATTATTTATGAAGATTTCTACAGCCAACAAAGACCTTTATCAGAAACCTTCAAATCTGGAGCACTTGGAAACTCTCCAAATAATTTTAAAGCCATAATACAAATATGTATATTTTTTCATTGTAAAATTGCTCAAATGAATAATCGTTTTCCCTAGCGTTAGCTTAACTTCTCGTTAACGATCTCGTTTGAGTGACTTGAGTTTAGGTGGTAATAATCTTCTTAAAATCGGCGTAGCAAGATGACAGTTTGTGATGTAACATAACAGTAGTCATCCATGCAAAACTATCAGAACGATAGTTGTTGTTTGGATTTCAAAGAACTTGAATATGGGTAAATAGTTAAAATATACACACACTGAAATGGTAACTGCGGTTAGGGATATGCGCAATAGTTTATAAATTTAAAAGTGTAGAGTTTTCTCACTATGTAACGTCCTCGCATGCAGTACATTGGTGTCAAATAAAAAACTACCCATTTCTCTCTCGGTGCAAAATATACTTTGGTTAACTTGACCACAACGAATAAACAAGAGATGCGGTACTCTATAAATCGCTTTTTTATTTAATTTGCATGCCGGCTACAGTCATAACAAAAGTTATATAATGGTGAGGTGGTATACTGTATATACAATAGAATGGAGTGATATTTATAATAAGGATAATGTGCCAGTATTCGCTAAATTTAATTTTATATTAATTTTATATTAACAGAATGTTTTTTAAGCAATGTCTGTAATTCTAGGTAGTAAAAGAGCTATTGTATTCGCCATTGAAGATGTTGTGCCTATTAGATATAATAAATTGTTTCTGTCGCTATTTTTAAAATGTATACTCAGTGTCAGACTCGTTACTCGTCATTAATGTATAGCCTTGTAACCTCTCCAACATCTAACGTCAGTGGAAGGAAATTTTCAAAGCATTTAAGAAGTTATAATTCTAAGTAACTTCTGGTGTTGCTGCTTTGCTCAGTTTCATTGTCAAAAATTGTATCTATACCTTTGCCGAATCACTAGTCTTATATAGAGCTGAGCAAATGTGTGGAAGCACCTGTTTTCTCGCTAAACTATAATTTCGAATAAAAAATACCCTTGACAAAAGTTTTTGTAATATTTCAATTCTATTCAGTGACGTACTTTGATTTCCAACAGCTACCCTGTTTTTTAGAGATATGACGTCATCGGTAGTTTTCAAATGGATGACCTTGTATATTTTTACATTTTCAGATAGACACTATTTCATCAATTATAACGACATAGAGTTTGGTGGGTGTGCGACTTGTGGTTTTCTAAATATTAAATAAAATAATGTCGGCTTGGTGGCGTGATGTACAGTGGCGCGTCCTTCCACGCAGACGGCCCGGGTTCAAAACCGGGTCACCGCCAAGTCGATGAGATATAGAAATATAGATATATTACGGCCTATAGTCGGGATAAGCAAACGAGGTCCCAGATCTTTGTAGTGAGAGCGAACAAATAAAAGAATAAATAAAAAACAAATACAATTTATTATAAAAATAAGCAAAGTACAGTACAAATAAAGGGTAAAAATCTTACAATAAAACAAATACCAATAAAACTGCCAATCTAGAGTCTAAAGCTAACGCTATGGAAAAAGGATTATTAAATTTAAGCAATTTTACAATAAAAAGGAAATTCAGTAATTACTTAGCTGTTACAAAGAAAATTTGAGAATTTCCAGGCGCTCCAGACTTGAAGGTTGTTGATCGAGGTACAAATCTTCACAACACAATTTAATAGGGTTTAGAAATCTTCACAATGGTTAGATAAGGTTTCTCTCAGTCGTAATGCATAAATCAGGACACATTCGTGTACCAAAGAATAGCAAATGATCCAAAAGTCCAAAAATCCAAATAATTTAAAAATAGCAGAGTAGGCAAGTTCTGTACTCAAAGTCTGGCCTTACCAAAATCGTCTATAATTAAAGTTACAAAATTATTCTCAAAATAAACCTCTAACGTGAACACGTGTCTATAATAAATCAAAAAAACTTACTTAGAATGCTACTTCTAGACGAGAACTTGCTTATTAATCCAAATAAATCGGAATTTCAATTAAACAAACCAAAATATAAATTGAAATATTAGGTTAAATCTAGATTTTGATCCGGTATCAAACCGACTAGTAACCACGTGCCTTTTAACTAATTTAATCCATTACAAAGTTTTCGGCTCAATTTCTTGATTTAAAAAGGGAGTTTGAAGCAATTTGAGTGATTTTATAACCTTTGGTAACTCACCAAAAGCTGACAGTTCGCCTGTCAGGGTACCAACTTGTGAAATGTTAAAAACTAAATCGATTTTTATGGACTTTCGATCATTAACTATCTTTGCGCTATCATTTTGTAAACAATTTTTATTCGCTAATTATTATAATAGTCTATAGATTTCCTAAGATATACACATCTATTTAATAAATTGATATATTTTCCTAGCGAGAACCATCTGTTGGCAAAGGCTTATAAGGCGGGAATTCAATTGACATGCCAGCTAACGACAAAAGTGCAATTCTATACCATAGAGTCGTGAATTGATCTACTTATTAACTTGCGGACGCCAGCGAAAGATGGCATGTCACAATCTGCTCGCGTCACCATCTTTCGAAAGAGATGTAAAACTGTGGGTTCCGTGTATCTATGATGTGTGCACGTTACCCTACTCTTCGACAAAGTGTAGGGGTTCGGCAAAATTTCCAGCTTAGGGGTCCCAATGCCTACACAGACACTGATGAGCTTATCCTCTGGTGTCGGTGATTGGCCTTGGTAGTGGAAATTGGCCGACGTTAAATAAATGATTAAAAAATGATAATAATAATAAAATAAACAGATAACATTGAGATTAATGGTAACTTTTTCAATAATACAGTCTTTTCCGACGAAGCAACATTTTGCCTAAATGATTTGTAAATCGACATAACTGCCGTTACTAGGCTGATCAGAATCCTCACTGGATGGAAGAAATGCACATCCAAAACGGGGGGTATGGGCGGGGATAATCAGAGGACACATCATTGCGCGAGCAAATTGTTCCAGCATTAAATCGTTTATTTCGAAACCAGGCAAATCCTGAACGACTCTCAGTTGAAATTTGGTATCAGCAGAATGAAGCACCGCCTCATTATGGAGTTGGTATGCATCAGTACCTAAATGAAATATTCCCACAGAGATGGATTGGACGAAGAGGACATATTGATGGCCACCGCGATCGCCAGATTTAAGTCCTTTAGACTATTTTCTTTGGAGCCATTTAAAATCTGTTGTCTATAAGACCAAACTTCAGTCGTTAGAAGAGTTGGAAAATCGAATTAGGATGGCTGTTCAAGGAATATCACAGCATGCTATTTAAAACTCCTTAAGAGCCTTCGTTGATCGATTAGGATATTGTCAGGCTACTGAAGATTGATAGTTTGAACATATACTTGAAGACTTTCTTTTTTCCTCAATATTAGTGTTCAATATTTTGTAACAACAAATTTAATTTTTAATAAGTAATAAATATTTATTACTTTTTATTTTATTATTTTATTTAATATTTAGAAAACCACAAGTCGCATATCCACCAAACCCTACATCATTAAAATTGATGAAAAATCACAGCATAGCAATTACAGCAGCGCCAGCGTACAGCGCGTTGGATCACCCCACCCCAATCACACTCAATTAAATGACATTTTCGCCCACATTGTACATGTACATAAACGTATAGGATTTCCCTATACGCCTAATTGCTGCTAATATTTATATATTATATTTCAAATAAAGTTTAACATCTAAATAATGAAATTCCTAAAATGGTGCAAATTTTCTGATTATAATTTTTTTGCGGACTGTATATAATTCCGGTACATTCCGGTAACGGCTTAAGATAAGAGTTTTTTTTGCCCTTGTTTGATTTCAATCATTTTTCACACTACTAAACTACACAAAATGCCACATACTAGTGTGGAGAATCTAATTGGCGTGCGGTATATCTGACTAACTTTTCGACTATACATATTAATGTCGCACCTTCGTGACGTTTCTCTTATAATTTAATGTATATCCTACAAAAAACCCAAGCTTCGCCGCTGATTATTTTACATAGACTAATATTTCGAGGATATATACGTGATGTTGCGCCCATTATTACATGTGGCAACTTTTTGTTTTTTTAACAGACCTCATAAGTGAAACTTTTTTATGTAATATTTTCGCCTTTAACGCAGGTTCAAATATGTAATAAAGTTATGATTTACTACATAAATGTTTTATTAACCTTTTTTGCCAGGAAAAAGATTTCTTAGTACAAATCATAATGTGAAATTACACGCAACTCGGATGATTTATTTGAAATGGAATTATTGTCGCTTATCTATTTACCTACTTTATTTCATGTAGTTGTATTTGAAATCCCTGACATTTCTTTAACATCATGTAATTAATCACTCCTAATTTTACATGTTGTGCATTTATAGAAAATGGGGCAATAGTGCTTCCATCTTCAGTATCTCTAATTCTATGATATAGTAAAGGCAAGAATTCAACCGATGCGCGTCGCGAGCGACCTCATTGAAGAAATTTTAATACCAATGTAATTTTTAATTATTAATTACATTATAAACATTAATTCTTGTCAACAAGTTATTAAGCTTTTTTCAGAAATAGATATAGGTTTAATTCTTACGACTTTTATCATAAATATTTTATTGACCTGTGACGTGCATCGCTTGAATTCTTGCCTCTACTATAGTTATAAAATTGTATTAAAAATGTATAACAATTATATGTAAGGGTCCGCAAATAGTAATTAATATTTTAAAATATATACGGCAAGCCAAAACAATTATTATACGGGATCTTTAATGAAAAACGAGGTACACCAGTAACTAAATTTTTGAAGCTTCCATCATCATCCTTATTCTAACTCGGAGATCTTCAATCGTCTGTGATCTTGATTTATATATCTCTTCCTTAATAGTACCCAAAACAAAAATGTCCACTGGTGTTAAATCCGGTGACCTAACCGGATATTCAATTAGTGGGCTAGGACCTATCCACTGATTTCCAAAATTATTATTTAACCACTCTCTCACGGTCACTGCATTATGCACAGGACACCCAACTAACTGTAGTTTTAAATTGATGCAGTCACGAATAGGTAAACACTCTAATGCTTCCGAAAATTCATTTAAAAATCCAAAAATTTAAATCTAATTAAATTGCCTTCAAAGAAGTACGGACCAATAATTTTATAATGGAGTATCCCGCACCACACATTTTCTTTTAGTGAATATTGTCTTTTAACCTTGATAACATTCTAGCTTTTCTACAGACCAGAGAATGAAACCGTAGTGGTCAAAGGGGCTTCGTCGGTGTACAATTTTTTTTTATGAAATTAGTATTATTAGGGTATTCTATTTGAGCCCATAAACAAAATTACAATTTTCTATCTTCATCTCCGGGCTCTAAAGTATTCAAAAACTTAAAGACGTAAATATCAATTTACTAAACATAGGCCTAAGCACAACTCGGTATTTTACATCAATGTTTGAATCACTTGGATCCCATCAAATTGTCAATGTACCCACTCATATTACCTCTAATAATCTATCATTGCTTGATGTTGTATTATGCAATAATCTGTAATCTGTCTCATCTCTAAAAGTAGGAGGATATATCTGATCATGAACTAGTTCGGTGTAAAATATTAACGAGTTGCTCTAAATTTAAGCCAACTTACATAACTTATAGCAATTTTAAGTATTTTGATGAACATGCATTTTATACCGACTTATAAGGGCTTCCCCTATAAGATATAATTTACGTGAATAATATTGAATAAATCATTTAACAATACACTCTTTTTAATAAACATGTCCCTTTAAGAACAGTCCGTATAAGTAGAAATAAGGCTTCTTGGTTGACTGATAATCTGAAGCTGTTGATGAAGCAAAGGGATAAGGCCAAATAAGAGAAATCTCTCACTTGCAAAATGGAACTATTATAAACAAGTTCGAAATAATAAATACACCACAGGTAATGACAACCCCCTTTATCATGGAAGGCTCTAGAAGAGCCTTGTGTGGGAGGGGGCTACACATTTAGAGACAAGGGACACACACCCAATATCTGTGTATAGTTGAAAAATCCCTCTCACAATATTTTCCACTGCCACGACCGGGGATCGAACCCGAAACTTTTGTGTAAGAGGCAAGTGCGCTTACCTCTCGATCATCAGTCATACAAACAAATACAAATGCTACAAGCCATGCCCAAACCGCTGAAAAACGTGCTTATTTTAATCATATTACTAGAAACAGAAATTCTAAAAAGCTCTGGGGTGAGCGTAAGTTACTAAATATTAAGCAATACCTAGCAATTTACGAGACCCTCATACCTCAATAATTATTTTATAGATAATATTCCTTAAAATAACAACAGTATTGCAGATGTTTGAACTATTATAACCAAAATAAAATCACTAATTCAAAGGTCAATTTCAGCTTAGTTTCAGATTATTCAAAATTCTACATCTGCATCTGACTCGTTAAGCATTTATTTTATTAAATTGTGTTCTTCGTACTTACTAAGCTTCTTAATTCATATTATTAATAGTTTGTTTATTGAATGTCAGTTTCCTTCTGCATGGAAAATTGCTGTAATAACTCCCATCCCGAAAAAAAATGGTCCAAGGGCATTTGCATATTTGAGACCTATTGGTATTCTCACGGGATTGTCAAATTTGGCAGAAAAATAATTGAGATTCAGATTAGGGAACACGTTAGTACTTGAACACACTGTCAGCAATTCAGTCAGGTTTTAGAGCGGGTTATAGTTGCTCTACAGATTTAATGCATATAAAGGATGATGTTGTTGAGGCCAGCGATCAAGGTAAACGCACTATTTTGATATTACTAGAATTTAGTAAGGCGTTGGACACCATTGATTACGAACTGCTCTTAGGAATTTTATAATCATGTGCTGTTAATAATACAGGTTGAAAACTACTCAAGTGAAAACTTGAGGGACGCACACAAATGATAAGAATATCCTATAAACTTTTCCAGTCAAGGGCGATCAATAATGGTGTTCCACAAAGTCATATTTTAGGGCCCCTATTGTTTACAATTTACACATCTCAATTTGTAACTTTTTTTAAACCCTGTTCGGTTGATATGAAGACGACACACAAATTTCTTATTCTTTTTATGCTAAGGATTATGAAACTACTGTGCAAGAAATCAACAGTGACCTAGAATGTTTATTGGATATTTCTTTGCAGCATTCACTCTTTTTAAATCCATTAAAATCAGCTATGCTTTTTGTCGGTAAGAACCCCAACTTGAAAAATCTAATTAATTTGAAATAAATGGATATCGTTTAGAATTTTCGCAACATGTCCGGAATTTAGGATTAATTTTAGACACAAGTTTAGGATTTAGAGAACAGGTTTGTAAATTCATACAAAAAGCTTACTCCGCCCTAAGGCTTCTTTATCCACACAGAAGCTACTTAGGCATAAATACTAAAAATACGCTTTGTGAAATATTGGTATTATCGCAGTTCGCATACTGTGCCCCAGTTTATGGCCCTTGTTTGGTCAGAGATTGTAGCAGTTGTATACAGCACGTGCAAAACTCATGTATTCGATTTGTCTATGGTATACGTAAATATGAACATGTTTCACATAAGCTGTCTGAGCTCATGTGGCTGAACATACAAGATCGGAGAACCGTTTATTCGGCTTGAATCTTTCACTAGATTATCACAATGAAGGCTACGTCTTATCTCTACGATAGCAATCTCAATGTCAGGTCTAAAGGTTTACTTAGTCTACCTGTGCATAGAACTTATTTCTATGAGAGAGGTTTCAGACTTGTTTCTATGAGAGAGATTTCAGATATTGCATTTATAAATGATATCATCAGGTCTCATTTAGCGCTAAATTATCAGTTGCAAAATGTAAAAGATATTTTAAAGCTATTTTGCTAGATTAGTCAGAATAGTTTTATGTGCCTATCCATTTTATTTACTTGTTAATTTATTACTCATGCAAATAATGTTTTAGTTTTTCTATACTACCTTACACTTATTGTAAATTTACTTAGTGTGTAGTTTTTTATTCTTAATGTATATCGAGGGTTAAGTGATAGAGCACACTTGTGAACTTCCCCTTGATATTTCCTAAAATATATCTGACATATGTTCTCTTTTCTCTATGTTGAATATTACTACAAATAAAGACATTTATTATTATAATTTCTGCTCTGACAATATGTCTTGAAACGAAACCTGTGTCATTGAAAACTTTATTTATATTGTATACGTGGTATTACTGACTTTACCTATCTGAAGAGTATTAAGGATACTGAAGGTTTTCGCTGGGTGGTGTACCTAGTGGTAAAAATTGCAAGAAACTAATAAAATAATATTCATCATTGAAGCAGTTATATTATGACAGAACCATATAAGTTGGGTGCAACTGGAATAGGCATAGACTGAAATAAAGGGGAACGCTATAAATTATGCGAGGATGAGACTGTAACGACATGATGTATATACCATAAAAAAATTGCTGACTATTAAAATGGAGACTGCTGCCTGGCCGTAAAATTGGTAAAGTGAAAATTGAGTTTATTCGTAAAAATGGGGTTTTCTTGCAAACATGATAGCTCTAAAGGGAGTTGAAGTATCTTTCTGAAATGTGGACTATTTGTTTCGAAACAAAATAGTAGTTAAATTAGAATTTTATGTCAGTTACTTATTCTTCTTGTCAAATTTATAATTCCAACTGAACAACATAAAAATAGACGGTTACGTTTTAGTGTGGCACGATAGTTGAATTATCTGTGAAACAAAATTAATATGTTTGGAAATATATGTTCATTATGATGTTCTGATTTTTGGCTCAGATATAACTCTGTTCTTTCGGTAACAACAGCTGGATTTCTCCAAAAGACATTTTCTTTAAATAAGTACTTTACCATCTATTTTCTACAATAATTACTGAAATACAAAAAAAGAATTTGCAATCGAAGCCATTTTAGGACAGTAATTACAGATGAAAGTGAAGATTGGGATGTATACTTACCAAATGATAAACACAGGTGAAAAGAAATTAATAATGTAATGCACGAGGATGCCCGACCACCGGCGAGAAGTCACGTGGAGCGTGACGTTTCAGCGAGGCCACTTGTCGCGTTGGCTCGGATGCCCGCCACGCCTACCACAGGTGGTGGGGGACCGGTAACACATAGCCAAACGTGCAGGCGCGCCCTAGACTGGAGCATATATAAGGAGCCGCACAACACGGGAAACGTCAGTTCAGTTCGAGCAACGAGGAGCAGCAGTAGGCAGCTTTCAGCGAGAACCTGAAGATGGCAGATGAGATTCTGCCGAAACGTCGTTTAGACAACCGTGACTCCTGGAGGAGTCGACCGTCGACGCGGGAGAGCACCCGGAAGTACAACAACACTTCATATATATATGTATATATTCATCTCTCATAATAGTCGAGTATTATGGAAACAGTTTAAAAAGTTATTACTAGATGAAAATCGCACTAGTGAGTGTATTGAATTTTCGAATAATAAGGAAACAAACTAAGATATAAATACATATTAAAATGTACTCCTCCTCATAACTATCGATTAAATGATTTCCAATCTTAACTCGAGCAATAAATTATGAAGAAATTCTTAAAATATTGACCAGAAAGGAATTCTAGTTGCAGGATATTCTTTGTAATCCAGTCTGTAGGAGATTTTATTTCATTCATTACAAAGAAAGCTATTGTTATTGTAGTTAGTGGAAAAAAAATTCTGGACAACTGGTAATTATTCCCTTTCATGCAAGTGGACACGCATTTACGTTTAAAAAACAATTTGAACTGAAAGGTGGTTACTCGGAATCTTTTATGTAATGCATACTAAAACTATTATATTTCTTAATTTATCTGTCAGGCACAAAGTGCCAATTGTCGTACAATAAAAGTGTCTACAATATCTGCAAGAACTTTACAAATGAGAACAACACACCAATAACCGAATACTAACATTTAAATTAATTTTCAAACAGACAATCTTAGTTATTCTACCAAGATTTGTTCCGTCTCAAATAATTCACTCTTTTAACGATTAATGGGCTTGCACCAAAGGAAGCGAGAACAAATTGCCTACTTTGTGTTTGACTTGCTTATATTATCGGAGAGTTACAATTAGCCGCCTTGAGATAATATTTTACTTCCAACTTATTTGAAACTGAGTAATGGTGTTATTGTCCTACTTGCTACATAGTTAATAGTCACGTGTTAAAAGTTCATTTTGATTGGTTTTGAAATATTTAGGGATATTTTATAACGATCTATCTCTATTTTTTTCAATTCTAGTACAGGATATACGGATTTACGAATATCTATTAATTTTATGGTACCTAGAAGGACGTGGCGTTACAGTTCGATGAAGTTCCTTTTTCTCTATGGTAAGGTAGAGTATAGGTACAAAATGAGTTATCTGTAAAGGCATAAGGTCAAGTTATATCGAGTTAGATTTATTAATATGTAGAAAGTATGTGCCCAATTGAGCATTATAGAAAGATACATTATAGAGAAGTAAAAAAGGAATTTCCCAATATCCTCGAGGTTAATTCTCAAATCTATTATTACATTCATTTTACCTGATTTTTTATAGACAATCAGTATTAGTAAACAAGAACCTTAGCAACAGAAATAAAAATCCTAACGACGGGATGTTTGCTGATTAATAACCGCCTCTTCCAATCCACGAATAAAAATGCTGACTCTTGCAGGCGTCCCTAGCAATGTAATTTTCTTACTGAAAACAGAAGCTACTTCCATCTGTGTCCGGATAAAAGTTCATAATACTGTTTAAAAGCGTTGGAATAGGTTTTTAAAGTTGACGTTTTTGTACGCGTACATCAAAGCAAAACATTAAAATGAGTGATAATAAAGCTCTACCAGTGACGTTTTCACTATAACTGCACTTTCTACAATCAAATTATGAATAATGTTTCGAAGCCATCTGACTGTTTAATCGATGTCCTTTAACTAGATTGTTTATGTGCCACTGATATTTACAAATAAAAACATTTTCATTTTGTCGCTTTTCAGAACACGGTTAACAGATAACCGTTGAAAATGGTCTGATGCTGTTAGACGTGCCATGCAGTGAATATCATAAAAGAATTAAACACAAAGAATACAATTCAACAGAATATGTACAGCGTGTTCCACTTGGCATGTTAACACCCCCAATAATTTTTTAATTGAAATGAAAATTGAAAAAACATAGATATTTTTTTCAAAATATTTGTTGATATAAAGTTCATCATAAAACCCCAATTCTTCAATTTGGTCAGAAAGAAGTTTCACCCCAAAAAATCAGCAGTAAAATTAATTTCAATGTTCTTATCACATAATTGTCGTGATTGGAAAAAACAATCCTTTAATTTTATGATCACTTAGATATCCCGACCTAACCCCATCAGATTTTATTTTTGTGGAACTATTAAAGCTAATGTATACAAAACCAGGCCGCAAAATATAGAAGAACTTCGTGGCAGTGTGACCCAAGCTTGGTAAGAGGTTACACCAGTTGAATTACGTAGAATGTTTGTTTGTTTCTTTCTTAAAATGTTTTCTTAACTGCCTCTCAAGTTACCGAAGTAACCCCCTGGAATTTACAATTTATTGTGGAGTCCAAACCACTCTTGGGGCAATTTTTTATAATGAAAAATTGTTTCACCTTCACCTAGACTTCGCTAGGCATACTCATTTTGCTAGCCAGACGCTTAGCACACTAAGCTACCGTTCCCGTCAATAGAAAGAGAATAGAAAAATATGTGTTATTAAATGACGATTCAAAAATAATTAGAAAAATTTAATTGATATACATAGTATATCCGCCATTTTATTTTTTTTTTAATTTATTAAGCATAATTATCTAACTATGCCAATTGAAATTCTAAATGTTTTCGAAAATAAGGAACTAAAATTAACACTATTAGATTTTTTAGAAATCGGTAAGTAAAAAAATTGTTATAAAACATAAACTTACCATCCTTAAATATGTTATAAACAACAACTCCTCAAAAGACGAGATCACTTAGATTCAGTTCTTTCAATTTAGCCTTTTTTCGAGAACTTATCTGCACTATATCTACCGTGTACTAAAATTACTGGCATAGATTTATACCAATTATTCTTCTTCTCTTATATCGTCCTTTAATTGGGTTGATTTCTATTAGCCAATAAGTTGATATTTATTTATTTGTTTATTTATTAATATTTAAAAATAACAAAGTATTTAATTAGAGAAATGTTCAAAAAAATAGTTACAATACGCACTTGGTTTATTGTTTCATTAGTTTTGTTCAGATTTCTCTGACATAGGTTTCGGCCTTGCAACCATTATCAAAGAGTCTTAAAAGAGTTTTAAAAGAGTTTTTAAAACGCACTTTAAAAAGAATCTTAAAAGAGTTTTTAAAACTATTTAAGACTCTTTGATAATGGTCGCAAGACCGAAACATAGGTCAGAGAAATCTGAACAGAACTAATGAAATAATAAGCCAAGTGCGTATTGTAACTATTCTTTTGAATATTTATAATTATTCTATTGAATATGTTTCATCAAGAACCTACCGCAGATTCCATCTAATTAATAGAAAAATGTTGTGCTAATCGTAAATCAATTGCCATATTTTATTACAATTATTACACTTAAAGTCAAGACACACAAAAATTGAAATATCAGTAGAAGTCAGGACCACAATATAAATAATTTATATCGATGTTAACATTTTAAGAAATAGTTTCCAGCTAAATATTGTTAAAACTTGAACAGAAGTACCTAATATATCATTTGGGTCATGTTAAGTTTTCCATTATGAGGTAATTCTCCTATAAATGGGATGACACAGACCTTTTATCCAGTGCATTTGCTACTAAAGGTCAGTAACCAACTTACCGGACACTTTCAGTGAGGTTAAGATATTGTGACGTTGAACGTGTAAAGTAGTTTAGCTCTAAATTATTACAATAATTTCATATTTGCCAGTTACATCAAACTTTGAACGAGCATCCACGACAAACAAGAAAATACTGTGCATAAAGCGACGTCTTTATTGTTGAAACATTGTTCAAATGATATTTTATGTGTACGGTATATCGGTACCGAATACTATAAAATAAATTTTATAGTCAACAGCAATTTAAATATAAAATGTCTGCAATAAAATTTAAACACACAATTTTATTTTATCTGCAATGGAAACCTGATTGGGTAAAGTTACTACTCTTTTGCATGTGACCTATGAGCCTTAATATTTGAGGATAAGTTAGAGAAAAAGTGGACAAGTTCATGTTTTAAACTTTTGGCGAAGGAGCTGGGACCACACAAAGACCCAGTCGTGCATTATTCTTCTTCTGATGGTTGGTTGTAAGTGTGTGAATAGTATTTTTGGTTTTAATTAATTGTTTTTTATATGTAGAAAGTCATATATAATATATGGTTTTTAAAGTAATAAACGGAAATGAAGAATAGGATTTTTAACTTATTTTACCTTCACAGTGGTTACGTGAACGGTGTTTCTTTTATGAAGATGTGCATGAAAATTTTATAGACTTTTTTTAAAGACCTTTCTTTGCATTCTTTCGAAATTTTTCCACCTGTCTAAAGCACAAAATTCTTTCAAAAACGTATAACAATATATTCAGGAGAATTATATACACTTTTTTGTTAACAGGTGGCGAAATTTTCCCTAACAGGTGGATTGGAAGACGTAGAACTATTGAATGGCCACCTCGGTCTTCCGATTTGACCCCTGTTGACTACTTTATATGGGGCTATTTAAAATTTCGAGACATTCGGCCCTTATTAAACTTTATGCTAATAATTATAATTTGTAGATGCTCTAACACAAGTATGCATCGCAAAATGAACAACTGAAAAAGCGCTCACACCCCACTAGTAACAAAGTAGTATTGACTACTAAATGCACATAGCACTGGCATATCTACAGCAGATAACTTACCTATGTACGCTGCAAGTGGTTGCGTGTAAATCCGGCCCAATGTACGTACCTAACTGCCGGAACCTCTATAAATGCACCAGCACAATAATGAAAATTTCCATTAATGTCATGAAATATGTCTGTTGCAGTCTAGGCAAAATTCTAGCAAATACATCCTATTTTCATGCAAGGAGCATTTTATGTAACAATTGAGTAACCACACATTTCCCCCCTATTTCGACCCCGCTGAATCCGAAAATCAGGGTGGACGAACTGAAAACTCTACCGAAAGTGAGATATTTAAAACGGCGTCCAATATGGCGTAAAAATTATACAACAACGCTGTATTTTCCGTCCATTGTGTCCCAGCAACATGGTTTAAATATCTAATTATATACTTCCGAGGATAGAGGCGTATCAAGGAGAAGGGGAGGGGGTGATGATTTATCGATCGGGGGACACCCGTGGTGTATCCGCGGATTGATAAATTGAATTGTATACCCATGTGCATATACATGAGATCTTTCAAATCAATTCGGTTGTTGTCGTAGTTTTTTAAAGCCTCTAGTTTCTTTTTTTTTGGTCAACAGATAGTTTCCCGTAATGGCCGACAATAGTTTGGCCTGCTCCTCCCCAACTGATGTAAATCTATGTCTTATCAGACAAATACGAAAAACCCAAAGAGAAAAACTGTTAAAGATCAAGGATGCTGGCAGAGAAAGGCTCCTCACCAGTGCTAAAGAAAGGCAAAGTGCAAACGATTCCCAGCACTCAGATGCAATGATGAAGCTCAGAATAACAATAACAAGAACTATGAAAATATTTATTTGTATCACAAACCCTGTTATACGATTTGCAGAAAAAATAGGAAAGCTGAAGAAAAGGACAGAGAATGTGCAGAAGGCTGCAGATGCTTCAACAAGGGAAAGTCCAACAAGATCAATGATTAGAAAAGCTGATATGAAGAAATGCTTTTTGTGTCAAAAGACACGTAATGAACATTTGATGGAAGTCATATCTGCGAATATGAAAGCAACAATAATTGACTTGGGAAACTATGACTGCATGCTGCATATCAGAATAAGTAGTATTTGTGACTTGATCGCCAATGAAACGTTGTATCATTGCAGCTGTCTTTTAAAACACAAAAGAAATAAGGAATAAACAAAAGTTGAAGAAAAAAACCTTAAAAGTGCCTACCTTTCTTCCAGATTTGCAAAAAATTTGTCACTTTAAGTTTTAGCTTTGGATGATGTATGGAAAAGATACATTCAACTGGCAGAGATATTCATTTTGAAGTTCCACAATCATTCCAGTGGAGAAGGAGTAGTTTCAAGGGGAAATTGGGATTGAAGATATCTGTCATGATCTATCATGATGAAAGACAAATGCTACTTATTCCAAAACAGGAAAGCAAGAAGTTAGCTGCTTATGAGTGGTTTTGTGTGGTGCATCTTCAATAAGTTCTAAGTATACGATTTCTTCTTTTTAAATGATAATTTTTTTAAAAAATTGATACATAGCTAATGTTAACTGGAAAATTCCACTTGGTGTTGCCACTCCTCCTCTCTACCCTTATAAAGCTTTTGAAATTGTAAAAAATTAGTAATTTGAGTCATTTCTGTATTCAACCGATATATTCCAGAGCTGGCCAAATCAGTTTAGAGATAGTTCGTGTCGCTAAATGATTTTTATTAAAAAATTGACTTTTAAATGAAAACTTTGATTTATATCTATAACTGTTAAACCGTGTACGATAAAAATATTTCTTTTCGGGAATATAATAATTTAATAATTTAAAATTGCTTCCGGTCGTTAGAAACTTTTAACAATTGTTCGTTGTAATAATTTACGCTATAAATTTTAAATAACTTTTAACTTGCGTGTAAATCAGAAATCGACTCCCTCGGGCAATAAAAATGATTGGCTTTACGCGACAGGTGCCTACTTCTAATACTTCTAACGGCTTGAGGTTCACACAGTAGTCCGTGGTTAGAAAACTTTTATTTAATTTATTCATTGGTTAATTAGGGTTTTGATATATTTTCTATATATATTAAAAGTATATTTAAATACCCTAAAGGAAACCTCCTTTAAAAGTTCGTTTATGTTTGCTAAATTTTAATACTTTACAAGTTCACGGTAATTTTACTTGGAACAAGGTTATTTTCGGGAAAACAACGTATTGGAGATGTTGCTTTCAATTGAGCTACTCCAATAAACACAAAGTGCAATTATATTTGAATTATTTTGCTTTATTATTTTTACTTGAAACCGAATTATTCTTGAAAAAACTACTAATTAGAGACGCTGTTTTTAAGTGGGCCACTCTAATAGAGACGAAACGCTTTTTTGAATTTTAAATTATTTCCCTTGTAACGAAGCATTTTTCGTTACGGAAATCTGCATAAGATTTAAGTTTAACTGAACTTTGTATAATATTTTCTGTTCAAATATTAAACCATATTGTACCGCCTTAAGCGCACGATAGTATTTTAGCAAGCAATATTTACTATTTGAACACCGGGATATATTTATAAACAGAATTATTGTTTATTATTTGAAGTAATTAATTCAATAATTAGTTATCTGTGGCCGATTAAATCCATTTCTTTTTCGCAGTTGGTTAGAATAATTATCTGAAACCGATTTCATACATTATAAAAGTCAAAATACTTTGTTTATACTAACCGACGCTCGTAATAACAATTCACCGGCCCATTAAATAATTCAAAGCCGCAGACTTCGCTACCTTGTAATCAATGTATTTATTCCTGCGCGAGTCTGAAATAGAGGGGACCCTGGTAGAGAACGGCTATAAATTAAACAGCACCGGGAATTTTATTCATTAGTTCTCCTACAACTTGAAGAAACCAGTCGACCACCAGTGCACCAGTTGGAAAGAGTAAGACCCTTTTAAATACTTGGCTAGTGTAATCATATTTTACTGTTGATGAAATTTCTATTAACTGTTAGTAAATTTTTATATATTTATGAATATTTCCTTTTATTCTGCTTATTTTATGATTGATATATTTTACTATTTTACTGTCTAAATATTTTACTGTAAATTATTCATTTTTGCAAGTTTCTTGCTTTTCTGAACCTAATTTTGGCCCTGCGGTGACAGCAGGTTCTTTTTCTGTTCTGAACCAACCTGACTTTGGCCCTGCGGCGACAGCAAGTTCGTTCTTTCTTTTCCTAACCTGACTTTGGCCCCGCGGCGACAGCAGGTTATTTATTTTTCTGTCCATTTTATCCACGTCTAGTCACGTTACTGTCAATTTCACGTCCTTGCATATTTTCTTGAGTCCGGGATTAAAACCCTGTGACAAAATATCTACTCGTCAATATTTATTTCTACGTACTGTTAACATCGTAAAACACTAGCCAAGTTTCCGGTTTGTTTTATAATTTGTTTGTTTGTAACACTGTAAATAAGTCTGCTTGCTTCGCATTTCCTGGTATCCGTACACTGTTTGCTTAATGGTCATTTTTATAAACTCGCTAATTTTACCGCTTATCCGCTTTTGCCGCTAATATTGTTATATTGCTTGCTATTCTTACTGCTTATATATATATCTGTACATAAATTTGTGTTAATTGTGATTTTTCTGTTCATTTAGGACTGTAACCACAGGCTTATGTAATATACACAAATATTATTGAACTTCTGCATTTTACTGTTGTGTTTGTGAAAGTCTGTTTGCCCTTATTTGACCCACTGGAATTATCTGTGTCTTCACTGAGCTGCTTAGTCTCGCTCATTCGACTTGTGGGTAGTGTTGTTCAATCACTTTAAAACTTGAACTGGCGCCCGAGTACTGAATAAAGCTCGAGTGTCAAAGTGACAGCCTTAGTTCTCGCCACGTACGAGAAAAAGAGCCTCACATCCTTGTTTTCGGAAGAATTGCCCTCAAGGGACGTTTCCCTTTAGTTGGGTACTTCAGTAGGTCCGAAATATTTATTTCTGAAATTATATTATTAATTGTTGAAATATTTCCCAGAATAATAATAACTGGGGACACTGCTCTTATGTGGTTAGTGAATGGGGTGCTGAAAAATCTTGCACATAATTTTTTTGTGTATTATTTAACTGGTCATCTTGTGAACGATCAAACTTATGATGTCTGAAGGACTTTTATTACCCTTCCTAAAGTGGATATTATATAATATACTTACTGTTTCTTTTGCTTAACTGCTGTCACTGATGGTATCATTTGGACGTCGCAGTGGCACTATCTTAAGTCTAACACTGAATACTAACACTCTCTTAGTTAACCTGAAAGGGAATTTTGAAACACAAGAAAAAGGCGATATTTATAGTTCAAAAATATATATTGTCCTTTTAAAAAATGTGTTTACAGAATCTCAAAATATGTGCATGATAACAATAGTCTGGCCCGTGTACAACATATAGTGAGGAACGGAACGATAAAGACAATGTCTCCAACTACCATCCAATGTTCAGTTTATAGCAAACGATTACACAAAAAGATTCAATATAAAAAATTCAATGTTTATGAATAGGTGGGCTTTTACTTGCCTGTCTATTTACATATTTTGTATTATTATAATGGTAATTTCGGACGCTCTTCCAGAGCTTAAAAATGCTTGAATCGCAGCTACTTTGAATAATAATGTGGCAGTTATATATTCATACGTTCAGGCAAGGCGGTCCCATGCACATGTGAGTACATGGTAATAGAACTTTTTTGCCACCGAATCACTGAGGAACCGGTTAGGGCAAATATGTGGAAAACACATCGTTTTTCCGCCAAAATTGATTGCAAAAAATGGAAATGTATCCTCAAAAAATTTTGCCTTTCACGCCAAATTTCCCGTAAAATTGTGAATAGAAACTTTTTAACCCCTCCACATATTTAATAAGATGTATGAGTTGCAGTGCAGCACAACGTTAGGTAATAAATAGACGGTTAATTTGGAATAAAAGTTAGATTTCATAATAGTTCCTAAAGTTTTATCGCCGGCGCGACGTTACGCCCCGGTGCAGCGTCATTCATGATAGTTGAGTTTCATGCAAAAATATTTCCGGATTTCGTTGTAGTTTTAAAAAAATTCTCGAGGGTCTGGCGTGTTCTTTAACAATCTCTATATACTAAATTTTGTGGGATAGTGGATACATCTTTCTTAGATTTAACATATTATAAAATTTGATAGCGTAATACATAGTTCCATTTCGAGTTTTATAAAGTCGTAAAGAAACAAGATTAATATTTTCAGTGTTTGTAGTGGAATAGGTATGCATTTGTGAGTGTGATGTGTAGAGATTAATATTAGTTTTTATAGGAAGGAGACATTGAAGTATATAAATTCAAGGCAGTATTAGTACCCTTAGTTTTACTTCCACGTCCAGTGGAGAGAAGAAATATTTAATTGTCTGTTGAAAATCAATTGCCCTTTAATATCGATAAATGCAAGGTGATGACTTTCACGGTGCGTAAAGATATGACTGATTATAAATATGAAATCGGAAACAAACATTTAGAGAGGGTTTATACAAAAATAGATTTGGGTGTGGTATTCGACTCAAAATTAATATTTGATGATCATGTAATCAGTATTTCAAATAAATCCTATAAAAATTTAGGGTTCATTCTACGTCGTCATTTAAATATGAGAAAATTATTTTAATGTTATACTTCTCTTTTGTAAGATTCAAACTAGATTACTCTTCCGTGATTTGGAGTCCTTTCTATACCAAATATATACAAATGTTGGAAAATGTGCAAGAAAAGTTTATAAAGCATATTAATTTCCTATTACAGATGAGGAATACTAGTAACTCTTGTTACTTAGATCATCTTTCTACGTATAACTTAATGACACTAAATAGCAGAAGAACTTACTTTGACATTGTTTATTTGTATAAACTTATACACAGTCTTTCATATAATGTAACTACCTTAAGTAAAATAATAGTCAATGTTCTAGACGAAAGTCACCTTCTGTTAGAATAGCAAAAAGTTATAATTCATTACAACGGTATCTAGATATATTCGGAGATACATAGGTCATGTTTACAAAAGAATTAAAAAATAAATTGCTTAATATGCAGAACGAAATAGAAATTTTGTAAGCAATTACCTAGCATTTAACATTGTGATAAACTATTTTTTCGTACCCTTATTTCCTCTCCCTTCCCCCCCCTCTCTCTTATCTCTGAATAATTTAATTTAGCTTGAGTTTAGTCTAGTTTAAGTTAGATTAAGTATATATACAGTCTGTAATTGGCTTGTGAAAGCTGTAAACTTGTACCAATAAATAAACAAGTACAATACGTGCTAATTTGCGTATATCGGGAAAAACATTATTTAATATAAACCAGTTTATCAGGTTTGTTAGAGGAATTAATATAACATACTTGATAGAATTCAAAATTCCTATATTGATTTCATAAGCATCCTTAATGTTGTTCTTGTTCAAGATATTTAATACATCTAGAACTTGTATGTGTGATACTATGCAGAAACTAAAATACTCCGGTATATTATCAGTATTTACCTCCCTCAAATAAAAACTAAAATCAGTGGCAATATTTGTAAAATATACATTTAATTCTGTTGATGAGATTCCATCTAAACAATCCTATTTTTTGGTTTGTAGTTATTTACAATTTCCCACATAGCTTTCCGTGGATTTGGTGACTGGGATATGTAGACATGATTAGCAAATTTTTTGCTTTGACTATTTTCTATAGTATGATTTTTTTGTATTTATTAAGATTTTTAGATCCTCCGACGGGTGTACTGTAGATGTCGATTAGCAGGTGATTAAATAAGAATTTGTTTAAGATCAACAGTGAATGAACACCTTCGAGCCTCTTCGGATGGGAAAAATTATAATTTTTTGTTTGGGAAATTAAACTTGAGTCTCCTGAGGCCGTAGATGCACATTATTTGTTATGATTTTGAAGTTCGGGGGTTGCCTTAAAACTGTTGGGCAGGGTCAAAAGCTACACCCTGTATATGACCAGATTGGTAACTTCACTTTTTGTTTAACAGAATTTATTATTTTGAATTTTTAGTAAATTTGAAGGTCACTGACAGGGCCGAGAGTAACACCCTGTATAGTAAAATAACGACACTTTGCTTAAAAACGAATTTACAATATTTATTTAAGAACTTTTAACAGAGTTTAGAATTTTAATGTAATTTATTTATGATTTACACTATATTATTTTTTAAGGTAACTTTTCGACAGTTAAATTTCGACTCGAGAGGTTTAATTATTTTTTAATTTTTATTTAAGCGTTTCGGCTTCTGAAAAAATTCCCTTTTATTTTTTATGCTCGAGAGCAGATTTCATTTATTTAAAATTAATTGGGCCGCGAAGGCGAATACTTAAAACTACTCGTTTTAACCAGGTTCTAGGCCCCGTTTATAAAAACTCCCGACGTGAATGATAATAAGTGGAACTAAGAAATCGGTAACTACTCTCGTTATTAAACCGAGAGAATACGAGTATACTTCTTAACACGAATAGTACACGAACTTTTATAATGTTACTTTTAAAAATTCACACAAATTAATTTCACTTGCAGAACAACTGGTGGAACGATTTAAATACGCGAGAAAACCATTGGAAAACAACTTTATTTGGGCTGCATTTTTCGTGCCCCGTGAGTCGGGCACAAACGTTTTTACCCCCTTTTTAGAGCTGGAAATGGTACCGTCTAGTCTGGATCTGGAGATGTTGCACAACATTGCGCAGTAGTTTTGCAACAGTTTGAAATTTGGAAATAAAAATTATATGGAAAAATCGGCATTGATGTGGAGAAATTTTGAATCTATTCGAGTTTAGAAGTTATTAAGGTTTTATTGTCCGGAAATTAAATGTTTTCAGAATGACCCTGTGAACTCGAAATGAAGGTACGACGTTTTACGGTTGCAGAGATATGAATCATATATGAGAATGTTCCCGATAGATGCGAGGTGAATAATAAGATATGAAAATGTTCCCGATATGCTTGAAGTAAATGGAACGAAAATAAGTTATAATATCGGTTGCAAGCGGAATTCCGATATTGTATGTAGTATTACGAGGGGCGATCAATAAATAGTGAAATTTGAGATAGAAAACGGGTTATTGATGAACCGAAAGAGAGTAGTTTGATGTATACGAGGGGCGGTTTAAAAGTAGTGGAATTTAAAATGTAAAATCTGTTTATGGAAGATTAACGAACCGAGATAAAATGTTGTGAAAGTAGCTTTGATGTATTTTAAGATTTTTTGGTGCCGATATTTTTGAGGTAGTTTTTTGAACAGGTTCGAGTCTTAAAATGGTGATTTTGACTGTTTGATGGTATTTGACGGTAAATGCATGTATCGAATGACCGTGAATTTTTTCATAATTATCTTTGAAAAACTGTGTTGTTTTATTAATTTGAGTATGGTAATTATTTTTTTATACTTCTGACATGATGCACATGAAGTTTGATTTATTTTTGAAATTTGGAAACTTTTTTCATTTCTTATAGTACCGATAGAAGGAAGGTACTACAACATGAACCAATTCAATTTCAATTCAAAAAATATTTATTAATAATAGCGCTACAATAGTTGCCTCACCAGGACCTGCTCCGGAACCGATCGTGCAACCACGGCATTAACGCGGTGACGGATTGCAGGATCGAGCGGAACAGACCTAGACTCCTTTTTAAATATAAAATAAAAATAGGTCATAAAATTAACAAAAATGCTTGAAAACAAGCTCAACAATACTTATAAACTACACTAATTTTTTAAAAACAGTGGCGCACAAAAAACACTATTAAATTTGGTATCTGGAAGCAGGCACCACAACTCGAACAAGGTGCCTTCCGCGAGATATATCAATGCAGGGCTGCGCAAAGCTGGCCTAAACTTTGATTTTTAAAAATTTTGATTTCGAAAAGGTTTCAATTTTTTAAAAGGTGTGAAGCGAATTTAGAAGCAAAAATGTACAAAAAGAAATGAAGAAAACTAACAAACGCGACAAAAATACACAAACAGAAAGGAAGAGCGGGACAGGAAAGATTTAAGGATAATTAAAAGGTATGAAATACTAGCGAAAGGTAGATAGGATTAGAGAAAGGCATAGTTGTTGAAACTTGGCTATAGTAGTTGCAGGAGAATCGGTAACGTCTGGTACGGTAAGGGGTGTTTGATCCGAAATGGGGCATTGTGCTGTCTAATTTGCGTTATGTGTCTTGTTAGCGGATTATCACCCAGCTTGAACGAGTAGAAGTTTTGAGAGATATGCTGGACGTAGTCCGCTATCGGGGTTATGTCGTTGCAGAGTGCATATAGGTCTCTGAGGGAGGTGTATCTTCCTAAATTTGATATGAGGCGCATGAATTTGTGCTCAAGCACTTTTAGCATCGTGTACAACAGTTTTTTATTCTGTCTGTTAAGTCTGCTACCCCTGACCATGAGCGGATACAGACTCCTGGACAGGGAGTAGACCGTACGTATTGTCTCATTGATATGTGTGTTGAACGTCAGTCGTTGGTCCAGTCTGCCCCCAAGTACTTCACGCATCCTTTGGTTGGAATTTTGTTTCCCCGGATCGAAACAGGAGTGATAATTTTATTTTCAGTAAAGCGACGCGTGAAGATTATTGCCTCCGACTTATCAGCGTTGACCCGAATCTTCCACCGGTCGTAATAAGCCGTGGCACGAGCCATGTGCGCCTTCAGCAGCATGTTCGCTGCTTGTACGTTGCGCGAATGCGCGTACATTGCTGTGTCATCGGCGTACTTGGCCAGCTTCGTATTCGGAAACTCTGGAAAATCGGAGACGTATAAATTGTACAATTTCGATGACAGGCATGATCCTTGCCGGACTCCCGCACGAATGTCCCGCCGTGTTGAGAGTTTGTTATTCACTCGAACTTGCAGGGTTGCGTCAGAAACGAGTGAATAAGTTTTATGAGGTGAGTCGGGAAGTTGTAGTCATTGAGCTTGTAGAGTAGTCCCGGAATCCAGACGATGTCGAACGCCTTCTCAATATCGAGGAGCACCATGGTGGTGTTCTTCCCGAGGTCAACATGAACCAGTTCAGTTTAACTGAGTTACTGAAATTAGTGAACATATAATGAACTTAATTAAAAAACTAGATATGCCGAAGTACTACGTCGGTGCAGTATAACACGTGATAAAAAAATTTAGCTAGCCCAATACTTATATGTTACACTTGAGATCAAGGAATCCCATGTTCAAATCCTAGCCAGTGTATGAATTTAGAGTAGCATTTTTTATGTATTTTCAAGATGACAACAGTGAGCTAGACCGTATCTGTGTGAGAGACAACACGATTAGTTGCTTTCGTCTTCTGAGTTCGAGTCTTAGCTGCGACAGATGGCCATGTTCTAGGGAATTGCCATTGTAAAATTGTCTGTATACATTCGATTAAAGATGTAAAAAATCGTTGTGTTTTAGTTGAATATTTGTAAGATTTTCTTTGTGATAATTTCTTTGTACTTTTATCTTCTACTCTTCCATATTAGCATATTTTAATAAATTGAACGCATTCAACGCCATATTTCACTGAAAGCAAATAGTTGTTATTCCCAAATATAACGGAAGATTCAAAGAGAGAGCATTTTTTGTTGTAACAACCCATTTCGGTGGGGGATTGATTAATAACTCGCTTTCTGGCCGCCTTAAACATAAATCCGTCTTAGTGGGCGGTGTTTATCAGAGCTGTGAGAGTTGGTATGTGCAAGATGACATCCGCTAAGCTTACGGAATATAACGTAAGATCCGGTATCGTAATGAAATTTGGAAGTCGTACAATGTCGGTATCTTAATTGGTTCTATTATTCCGAGTACATGTAGAAGCGTATAATCGGAACAGAAATGAGTACATTGTCTAATGAGAAAAGACCTAGCGCCAGACCTAATCGCATACAACTCAAGACATACTACGAAACTGATAGCAACTTGGTGTTTCCAGTTAAGTAGATATGCAAATGTAAGATTTCCTCGAATTAAAAACTTTCCAAGGGGCTATATCGCAGGTAAAATAAGGTAATGTGCGGATTAAGATATTATGTAAAATTACCAAATGCTTCTACAGATACACATACGCAGTAAGTAACTTTATAAGCACAATGTTTGAGATACAGAGTGGTCATGAGAATCTAGGACGGTATTTGTAACGTTTAACAGGGTGTTCGGAAAATGCATCAGGAGACATTGAAAGGTGATTATAAAAGTGAAACAACGGTAATAGTTCTTTTAAAGAATGAAATCTCTGTGGTGGCAGTCACTCAAATGTAACTTTTTTCTTTTTTGACATCATTTGCTTAATGCCAATCAAATTGATATTTGACACACACATTAAGAACAATGAGCTCTCTTATTATAATATTAATTCAGTTCATTAGTATACCGCCAGAAGGCACAATAAATACAAGATACAAAAGTTGAAAATTACAGGCCTATGTCGTTACTGTGTATATTAGGGAAAATTTTTGAGGCTATACTATCTTCAGAATTATTTCTTTGAGTTAAACACATATTAAATCCATTTCAGCATGGTTTCTTTCAAGGGAGATCAAGTGAGAGCACAACACAACACAAATTTGATACCATTTGTTCAGTTTGCGTTAGAGGCCATGGAAAATGGACAACAAGTGAATGCCGTGTATAGCGATTTCTCGAAAGCATTTGACAAGGTACACTGTCCTACCTTGTTTATTAATCTTTCGAATTTTGGTGTGCATGGTAGCCTCCTTAGTTTGTTACGGTCCTATTTACTGGGTAGAACTCAGGTTATAAAAATAAATAATTGTCAATCAGCGCAGATGCAAGTCACGTCAGGTGTACCACAAGGATCGCATTTAGGGCCACTTCTTTTCCCATCTTTATTAATGATATAGTTAATTGCTTTAAATTTTCACAGTGTGCCTTATAGGCTGATGATCTTAAAATCATAAATATTGTAAATGATTGTATTCTTTTGAATGAAGACTTAAAAGCATTAAACGAGTTCTGCACGTCAATAAATGTTGTCCCATCACTCTCACGCGGAAGGTCAATAGAATAATATTTAATTATACACTGGATGGAGAAAATCTCAAACAGGTCAAGGTAGTTAAGATCTAGGAGTTTTGTTAGACACTAAATTAATTTTTGAGAACCACATTGAGACTAGTACAAAAGTCGTTTAAGAATCTGGGCTTCATATTAAGATCAACAAAAGATTTTAAAAGGGAGAAATAGGGATTTTAATATTATGTAACTCGTAGTCACTTGGAATATTTTAGCTTAGTTTTGGATACGCATTACAACAAGTACATTAGTAGAACTGAGAAAGTTCAGAAAAAATTAATTCACCAGTTAAATTATAAATTTCATCAGGATAGACAGTGTAATACCTATGATCATAATTTAAAATTGTATATAATGGACTCCTTAAAAAACAGAAGGCTGGTTTTCCGTGCTACATTTCTGTATAAAATCATTCATAATAATATAGACTTTCCTTTATGTCTGAATTACTTATCTTTTATTACTAGATCTCACGATATTCGGGGCAATCTTTATTTTACACCAGATTTAGTAACACTAATGTGTATTTTAATTCTCCTATGAATAATATACAACACACATATAATGTAAGTTTTTCCTACATTGACTTATTTCACTTATCTCTTAGACAAGTAAAAAATAAAGCTTTTCAAGCATTGAGGTTGTAATAATGTAATAATTTAATTTTGAACAATTTCAGCCATGTATAAAGTTGATTTTATCAGCATGTGAAATTACAAATCGTATGAATATTTTTGTTTGTATTGAGTGCGGTTGGATATAGCTCGGGAGCTGTGCAAGACGGTCGTTCGCGTACGGTCTCACTCGCGGCGTATATGGAGTTATCGGGGTGGTGCCGAGGAACAGGTCAGACTGCGCGACCGGCTTCTTGGCGCTATCTCGGTGACTTAGTGCACGGCGCGTGTACGACCTTGCGTGGATTGTTTGTTCGTGCAGGTCTCGGGATGGGTCACATCGCGCTTAAATTTTTATTATTTAATATTTCTTAATATATTTTTTTGGTACTCATCGTCCTTGTGTTCTTTTTGTTTTTTTTATTGTGTTTTCTCTGTATTAAATTGTTATTATTTACTGTATTTTATTAAATAGTAGGTCTCTCTGATTAGTGCGATTGTCCATGATTACATTTTAATATTTTATAGTTATACATAGTATTGGCTCCTTCGTTTAAGGGCCAATGAAATATTTATCAATCAATTTTTATTAGCTTTATGTTTTTCTTGTTCTTTGCTAGTTTAGTTTAAGTTGTTTATATTCTTCATATTTTAATTATTGCACAGTTGCTGTACACTACTTTGTAATTTGTGTCATTCTGTTATTGGAATCTTTGTATTCTGCTGAATGACCTGTTCCTTAAATAAATAAATATAATGGTATAATTGCATGGATTGCTTGGTTATGTCCAAGAGAGAGAATAGGGGTGAGCAGATTTAACATTTAATATAATTATTATACAGGGTGCCACTAGTTTCATCTCATTAAAAAGAACTGGTAATGGAGAACGACCAGACAAACAATACACCTCTAAAACTGTTTCCTCTAGGAGCACTTTCTAAAAACTGACCGAGATCAATAATTTCAATAGTTTCTTTAAAAAAAGTTTGAGAACCTCTGTTTTATGGGGCAATCAATAACATTAATCAGTTAGTTTTTAAAAAGTCATAAAAGCGGAAAAAGGCATTTGTTCTTGAGCCGGCCGCCGGTATCGGCATTCGCGGCTTAGATTAACAAAGGAGACAAATTGTACCCACTTTTTGGTTCTTAAAAACTGAGCCAAATAAAATAATTTTCCACGAAAAGAAATTGTACAGTGACAGGCAATAAATGATAACTTACCGGTGTTGTTTATTCACATAAGTTGTTCGAAATGTCCTCCACTTTTCAGCACGACGAAGTAAAGACATACGCACTCCATTCAACACATTGGGTAAATTAGGATCATTTTTTATGGTATCTATGCGCATTAAAACGCGTTGCCGCAATTGTTCTCAAGTGTCAATTGGATCACGGTAAACAAGCGATTTAAGATGCTCCCAAAAATAAAAATTCATTGGATTTAAGTCACGAGCTCTGGATAACTTTAATTTTCTGCCATAATGTCCAAAATTCACTTTTAAATACAGCATTTTGAAATACTACACTAAACTAAGTTAAGTCAATAAAATAAATTCTAACTAAGGGTACAGGAAAACGTAGTAAAAATCGAAAAAAACAGAATCAATGACACAAAAGAACTGTGTGATTGTACGTAATCAAGTAACCGACATGAACTAAACTAAAGTAGATTTTTTTTTTAATAACAGTTTGGAACATTTTGTTCCTTTGTCCCTTCTACTTTTTAAAGTGTCTTTTATTGGTTCTTAGTCCAGGTTAGCTGATGCTATTGGCTAATTAAAATTGGAAGGAATAAAACCCCAAAAGTAAAAAAAACAAAAAGGTTGCCGCCGGCCCCGCTACTTTATCGGCGACACGCGGCAGTAGACCTTTAAAGTTTTTATCGCAATTAGGGAGATGTAGATACAACCGGCAAAGCATACAATAGAATTGAACTTGGACTTGGTTGAACTTTCATTTCTATTCTGGAATACTTTGCCTACCCCAATATTCCAGAAGTACTCAACCGATTATATTAACAATTAAGTCTTTAAACATTTTTTTCTGCAATACTATGGAATTTAGATCCTATGTTATATAAGACTTTTTTTGTTTCTCAGGTCATTCCCCATTACCAGTTTTTTTAATGACATGAAACTAATTACACCCTGTATAATAGGTAAGCAGACATGTTATTTAAACAGGGCTGAGAGGAGAGGGTAATTTATTCTGGCAAACTTTCTTAGTTTCGCCTTACGTTTTCCTTTGTTTTCCTTTTTCTTTTCCTAATTGTTCTATTTTAGGTAACGTATTGTAAAGCTTGAGTCGATTACAAGGCGATTAAAAGAACATTATTTCAGCCAAAGCTTTGTACGTGATAAGCAAGTTTTTTTTGCTCAATACATCTCTTAATTGGTAGAATTTATATGTTAATCATGTCGGCCTTTTTGTGAGACGTTCTATATATTTGTTCCATCTTAAATGTTGATCGACCATTACCCTAAGTATGCTATATCATTTACCCTATCTATGAACTGACAGTCGCCTGGGTTATTACATGAGGTATTATGAACAATAAACTTGTCTCTTTCAGGCTGATCACTAGCGAGAAGGGTGAATGACATAAATTTGGTTTTCCTTGGGTTTAACCAACATTTCAATTTTTAAGACCAACTTCTACATTGGTATAAACCGCCTCCCATGTTCTTTCTTGAAACAGCAGTGCTCTCTCATCGGCATAAGAAAAAAACATCATTAATAGATACTATCATCTCTGCAATGCTATTAATGTAAATTAAAAATAGAATATACCCTAAAACGGTTCCTTGAGGGACGCCAGTGTTTATAATTTCCGAATCGCCGAGTATTTCATTATCTTTTACTTTTTGTTATCTATTTGCTAAATAGTCTTTATATATCTCTAATCCATGTCCCCTGATTCCTATTTTTGTAAGTTTTCCTATTAATATCTCATGATCGACCTTATCGAAAGCTTTGGCTAAATCCAAAAATGTTGCAAGACATTTTTATCATCATCCAAACCATAAGTCATCCTTTAACTAGCTCTGTAATAGAATCTTCTGCTGATAAGTTTAGTCTAAATCCAAATTGCTTATTGTTTTGTTTCCATATCTATATAGATAATTATTTAAACGTTTCTTAAGACACTTTTCGAAAATGTCTGCAAAGTTATTAGTGAGGGAGATTGATCTGCAATTTGTTAATACATTTTTTTCGTCTGACTTGTGTATTATCTTATGGTCTGGCTGTATTCTATTTGGATATTTGGAGAGTATCTCCTCGCAGCAGCACGTCCGCTAAAATTATTTTGTGCGTATACATATCATATCCCTCATTTACCTATTTGAAAAATTATTATGCCTAGGCACTGTAAATAAAGAAATTAAGGAAATTAGCTCGAGGAACATAAGAACAAAATAAAATGATTAAATAACGTAAATGACAGAATTAAAACGTAACCAAAGCACACTTTTCAATAATTACACTTTGTTTCATTAGAATTTGTCTTTCAAAAAATTATTGAAAAGTTTAACGGCACTTTCCTCGGAAACTGTTGGAGTTATCATGTTCTACAAAGTAAGGTCCTCATCAGATTTTCTGGACAGAAGTTACAATGTTTCGTCAAAAAAATATGAAAAAAATTCATCATCAGATACAGGTCCTGCGACACCCTCTATGATCTAACGTAATATATAAATTATTGTTTCTTAGAATAAATAAAGTTCCTCTAGCAAATTTGGCGAAGATCAGTCAAGAGGCAGAATGTTGAGTTATGGCAAAAAAACTAAAAAATTATTTGAACTTTGACACACTGTACCTTTTTCCACAGCAACATTTTACTAAAGCATATTTGGTTATATCCTCATATTTTGGCCCAAAGAATCTACTCATGAACTATGGCTTATTATTAATGGTCCATCCTGTATTTTGATCATAATATTTAGTTTTTTCACTAAGTATTGTTTTTTTTATTCATTTATTTAACGTCGGCCTATTTCTGCTACCAAGGCTAATCACCGACGCCAGGGGATAAGCTCATCAGTTTCTGTGTAGGCACTGGCACCACTAACCTGGAAATGGCTTTACTTGTGGATATCAATGTTGTGATATATCTATCTGTTCTAATTTTGTAACAATTTAAAAATCTGCACTTTGACTTTTTTCTAAATTAGTAATATGCAGTTAGAATATCATACAGTTGAAACACTTTAGTAAATAATGGTATATAATATCAGTTAAGTAGTTTTAATATTTGGTGCATTATAAGCGTTCTGAAAGTAATACACTACAAAGGTTTCTAGGTCTTTGTAAATATAGATGTGACCGTTAACAACAACTTTTTATCAAAACAACGACCAAATCACTGAAAGTATCTGGTCTCAGAAGTACGTTATTATCAACAGATTAATCAAAATTTATCAAAGATTTCTTCCTAAAATAAAACACTGCGTTGCATTTTCTGATATTAAAAGTTAAATCATTTTTATACACCAATGCTTGATAACAATTAAACTCTTCTAAATCGCGAGACAGTCGTCGATAATTGCAAATATATTTGTTTCTTTTTTGAACATTGAAAATAACGCTTTTATAATTAAAACACTCCAAATAAAATTTAAAATGCAGCTTTAGTAATTTTACATTTAATACTCATGCATATACGGTATTATCCTTAGTCCATGTCATTAAAGTATTTAGTGTTAAATCTGGTAAGCTGAGAAATAATAATTACGAGAGTGTAGGCCATAATTTTTCCTTAATGAAGACAAGAAAAGAAGCAATGTAAAACCGCAAGTGTAACAAACTTTATATTACTAATTAGACAACAAACCACAGCATGAATGATAAGGACCGTCAAGTAAACCTTGTGTTCTATTCACCATAAAGAGCGAGTTAACTAAGTAAATTTTGTCGTTTAGGTGAAGCTTAATCAAATGACACTCGGTTTCTTATTATACAGATTTTAGCAGGTATAATATCGCAGAGCATGTTTATAAATTTTTTAGTAGTATAGTTTATCCAAAGTCAGTTCAAAATATTATAAATTGGGCGTCTCTACCAGGGATGTCCGTTGTTGTGCCTCTCTAAAATAGTGTACACCAAGTAGAGCCGCGTTATCTATATAATTTATCCCCTCGTATATGAGATGTAGTCGAGCAGATGTACAATTGCGCGGGCGGCCGGTAAAGAATTCAAGCTGATGTTCGGAATGACCAATTCTAAAACAAGAAAGTGCGAGACTGTTTTCGTGGAACCAGGCAGCGCCGTACGTTTATTTAAAGTTGCGCGGTGATTTTCTCCTAATAAAAAAAACATAAGTTGTTTGTGTTATTTTTAACTAAAATAAATACTATTAAGTATAATATTTCTTTCAAAAATATTTTTAAGACGGCTTTTTGGAGACTATTGAAGACGACGTAACGGAGTCGATTGAATCGAGTTGGGAGTTCAAGAACAAGATTTACCCGTGCAAACACAGCGTCTTCTTTTAAATATTTAAAACTATTTAATGCTTAATAGTAATGGAATCACGCCTTATTGTGGAAATTCGACTGGAACATTTGCGTAAAATAAGAATACCACGAATCAAATAGGACGCTAATATATCTTGACTAAACGTGGTTTGATACGCATGATACTGTTAATTACGGTTGGATAGACACGACTCAAAATTCTACTTTAAATGCGCCATGTTCAAGGGGAAAACGTATTATAATTTTGCATGCCGGAAGTAAAAATGGGTTCGTACCCAACGCACTGCTCTTGTCAGCCAAAAATATATAACAGTATTTTGCTGAAAATTCGCGAATCACGTTATAAACAAAGAGTATCCCGTTTTGCCGCCCGTAGAACCTATTGTTATTCAGGTAGGGAATGATTCTAGTAGTGAGCTTACTGATGACTCCGTTATCATGTGACTAGTTTTTTTCTCGAAAGTATGAGAATTTCTTTTATTATTATAGTAATAGTAATGGTAATTACAATGACAATGGCAATAGCAATAGCAATAGGAATATGAGTAGTAATAGTAATAGTAACAGTAATAGTAATTTATTAACCATTTCAGATACATAAGTATATATAGCAAGTCAAATAGTAAGTAGTATAATTTTTTTTAATACATTTATTTAACGTCGGCCTATTTCCGCTACTGAGGCCTATCACCGACGCCTGTAGACGAGCTACCCCCAACCAGGAATTTTGCTGAACCTCTTCCCTTAAGAAGTGTAGGGATCTTTTACTCGCCTAACATTTAATAGACAAGGGACCGACAGCTTTACATCCCCTCCGAAGGATGGTATATCCCCTATACAACCCTCGCCTAGGGTTGTATAGCTTCCGCGCATACACTGATATACAAGCCATTGGAAGATGTGTGAGGCGTGAACGCGGTCTTCGTTGGAACGCAGTACAATTTGATATGATAATATTATACGTAAATACATATAGGTATACATATATATACAACCACAGAGAGGTAAACATTTATACTATATAAAATAAACGAAAAAATTTTAGCAAGACAAACAAATTATGTTTAACGCGATTATAATCCTTCCGGTTTCCTATTTAAAAAATGTTGTGTACTATAAAAACCGCCTTTGAGTTGCAAGTCTTTTGTCTCAGTTTTATAATTTTTATTTTTCTTATGTTTTCAGGTAGACTGTTATATCGAGTAATGAAATTGTAGTAAGGGAAATGTTTAAATTTAGTTGTATTATGGCTAGGTATGTCAAACAATTCAGCATGTCGCATGTTATATGCATGGCATTCTTCCCTTTCAGTAAATAAACTCATATTTTTCCTAGCATACGTCGGACACCAGACATTTGTATATAAATATAGAGGGTGTGGTTAGAATTTCTTCCTTTTAAAATATTTTCCTCCTATATTAGTCTTATCAATCGCTTTTGACATATGAAAACTCTATCTTTGTCTTTAGCACTCCCCGAACATATTATATTGTAAGATATGTGAGAGTATGCTAGAGCTTAATAGATATTTAGCAGTCCAGTTTGATTCAGGCTATTTCTCACTTGCAATATTGTAAGATAAGCTTAATTTAGCTGTCCACACGCAAAATGAATATGCTCCTCCCATGATAATTTAGAGTCGAGATAAATGCGTAGCACTTTGGTGATTTTTGAGTTAGTAATATCATCGTATATGATCGCATCATGAGGTAAAGGCTTTTGGATACGAAAATAGATAAAAAGAGTTTTGCTGTCATTTAGTATCAGTTTATCCCTTTGGGACCATGAGCTGATTTCTTGCATGGTTAAATTTATTTGTGCTGGAAGTTCATCAAGGCTCTCCGCACTTAGAGTAACCGTTAAATAATCTGGAAATATGGTTGCATGACCAGCTGTTAGATAATTAGATAAGTTGTTAATGCAAAGTAAAAATAGAAGTGGTCCAAGTACCGAACCTTGAAGCACCCCAATCTTTACCTCACGTTCATTGGAATGAATCTCATTCAGTATAACCTTTATTGACCTATTTTCCATATACAGAACTATCCATGTCAATATAGTCCCCCTTGTACCCATATTGCTACTTTTTTTTTCTATGAAATTCTTATCAATAGTATTAAAGGCTTTAGTTAAATCAAATAAGAGACAAATAATATACTTGCCCTGTCTAAAGATTTGTATACATTAATTATTTAAACTCTCTTCTACTTTAATAGAAGTATTATTTTAATTGAGGTAAAATAACATAAGTAGTTCTGTTTTAGTTCAAATGTGCTTTTAGAGAGCGGAATATTAAAACATAATATTTTTAGTCGCAAACTTCTCTATAAAATCCATATTTTATTGCAACCAGCCTGCAACCAACAGCTACTCTCTGGGCTATGTGCCCCGCCGAGCGCTGAATTACAAGTTACAAGCCTGGCGCGTTAAGTGTAATAATTGCATATTACCATCAAAACGCTAATGCTTCGATTGCAACAAACACTAGCCGAAAGACGGATCCCACTTAAAGAAGCTCTCATGCCAGTCGTCACACACCACTTGCAGACTGCAGTTTCGAGCTGTTGGCTCTCGTCAGTGCAAGGTAGGCATGTGACCATATGACGACCGACACGAGGATCACTTGCCTATTTAGTACATTTCGGTATCTTTGGGATAGCGACTTGTAAAATAGTCAGCAGGCGCCATCTAACGGTCCGGTGTATGTTGCAATCGAAAAATAAATAGCCTGACTTGGCTTAGCATAGTTCAAATGTGCCTTTAGAGGGCGGAATATTAAAACATAATATTTTTAGTCGCAAACTCCTCTATAAAATCCTTATTTTACTATGAAGAACGTAACCAGACTGCAACCAACAGCTACTCTCCGGGCTATGTGCCCCACCGAGCGCTGAATTACAAGTTACAAGCCTGACGCGTTAAGTGTAATAATTGCATATTACCATCAAAACGCTAATGCTTCGATTGCAACAAACACTAGCCGAAAGGCTTCTTAAAGAAGCGGCAGTAAGCGTCTACCAGCAAGCATCTGAAGATGGCGAATGAGATTCTGTGGAAATGTCGCATTAGAGAAGTCCTACTCCAAACAAGCAACCACGACAGATGCTATGCCAGACGTGCCTTACAACAAGAGTAATATACGAATGACCAACACCTGTTAACACACTGCGAATAAAAAGAAGAACATTTAGATTTAAGTTTAATTTATTATGGACACTTTAATTTATTCTCCTGAATATGAATACAAATTGCATATTATAACTTACTAGGAAATTCTGTCTTGGATTAAAGACATCGTACAGGGTCAAACTTGCTCTTTTCATAATCCGGCCGCCCACTAACGCTCTGCCTCCAACATTCGCCATTTATAATAAACATGTAGAAGAGAAACTAAAAAGTTATATAGGATATTACAAACATATTTATGTACTATACGACATGAAAGTTTGTTGGCAGTCCATGGTATACTGCTGAAAAGTTTGATTTTTCCGCTCGTATATTGGACAGTATGTCAGAGCTTTTGGAAGTTTAGCAATCTTGTGTCCCCAGGGAGAGCACCGTACCACTCGGGATAACAAGGCCGACCCTCATATGTCCAAGGATAATCTCAACCAGAACACGCACCACACACCTCCGTTCTTAACGGCCAGTGGCGTGTTCAGAAGAGAGGATTAGCGTATTTAGTTGAGTATATGTAGGTGTAAACCGTGACAAGATTATTCGTTTTATATTTTTAAAGCCTAATATAGCTGCATTACCGACACGTTCTCTTCCACGCTCAATAAATTTATGTAATTATTATGAATTAGCCATGTATCATTATGGCTTAAATTAGGATAGATCTAATCATAATCCTGGGCTTATGCGCTTAATTAAAATATACTCATGCTATCATGTTATTTAACATCCAAATAAACCCCAAAGCATATGGATTATTTTTCATAAAGGAGGATGCTTATCAAATATTAATATGTTATATGTATTAATATAGTTAATTATGTCAGGTGTGCATGTTTATAATAAGTACGCAAGTAACTACACTAAGGAATAGCAGCCGAGGTTCTTCTTCTTCTTTTTCTTCTACTTATTCTTCTTCTTCTATTTCTTCTTATTCTTCTTCTTCCTCCGTGTGGGCTGCTCAAGTTATCTTTCAAATAAACCAACTGTAAAACTAGATAGCTTTGAAATTTTTACCAATTTATTTGAAATACGAGATTGCAAAACTGCAAATAAATAAAACATTAGTTCGAATGACATTAAACTGTCAAAAAATATTCAACTGGTTCCATTTCCTTCTTGGCATAATCCAAGTTCATGAATGAATTCATGCCTAACATTTATAAATAAAATTTAACTTCTTGTATGAATATAGCGGTAATCAATTATTAATATAGTAATAGTATTTCCTACTTTACTATTCAATAAGCGTAATGGTACTGTGAATTATTATTAAAAATAATTTTCCCTAATAAAATTATTGCTATTGGAAATGAAAAACGGAAATACTTAAAGAGTCAAACCCTATAAATACCAAAATAAGTAATATTTCTTATAAAATAAACATGTTAATGAAGTCATTAGTTATTTTACTATCTTTGCGACGAGGGTTATATAATTTCTACTTATCTAGCATTAAAGAATGAATCTGGAGTTGGTTGGGAGGGGGCTCAATAAAAATTATTGAACCACAGCACTTAGGCCCCATTGGGTCCCTTGTACTTGTATTAAAGAATAATTAAATAATACTTTTACATTTTAAGAAATTATAGAGATAGTGATCTCCAACATAGTTTTAAATATAAAATCAAAAGTACTTGGAACTGATAAACTTAATGTCACATTAATTCAAATATACTGCCCTTTTTTGTTTCACCTATTTGTCATATAATAAACAAACTATAAAATTCTATAACTTCTGAATCACCCTGTATATGTCGTTTTGGTACCCCGCTTTACATAACTACAGATCAAGACGCTCAATTTGAATCTAAGCCATTTTTACAATTTTCAAAACTCCTAGGAATTTTAGAATACATACTACTGCATATCATCCTCAAAGTAATGGGTTAGTTGAAACATTTCACAGAACTCTAAAAACAACGTATTGCGAGATCTAATTCCAGGAATTGGAAGAGTGAACTTCCAATCATTTTATTCGGTCTGCGAGCCATGCCAAAAGAAGATTTACAATGTTCTTCTGTGAAACTTGTTTTTGGTCAACCGTTACGTCTTCCTTGGGAATTTTTTTATTAACTCTCACTTCATATTTTAGAAAAATCATTTGTCAATCCTGACATACAAACATGTGATTATATTTTTATTAGGAAAGAGAAATTAAAACCTTTATTATCACCCATGTATAAAGGATCCTTTAAGGTGGTACATCGTACTGATAATGTTATTTATATAAATAAGTATGGAGCAGAGTTTACAATTAGTACAGACGGAGTAAAGCTTTTTTTTTAAAATGTTGTTAACCCAGATGTGGTTAATTCAATTTCTAAAAAAGGGTTAGACTCGCCATTGATTACTTGAATGTTTGACTGCTTCTTTTTAAGAGGAGAAGTACTGTGATGTATCTATTACTATTACTAGCTAGTTATTCATTGTTATTATTTCTATATTAAGAAAGATACATTTGGTTGCTAGTGGTATCTATGATGGAAGAATAATATTTTAAGGTCATACATAATTATGGTACTTATTTGAATACATTAAATTATACCAAATATCCAAATATAATATATGATACTATTGCAGCATATGGCAATGATAAAATATTGATGATTACTACTGGACTATTCAATGGTATTCGATGTGATTAACTCAAAAGTGTTGCTATCAATTTTACATTTCGTAGGTTGCAGTTAATGTGGCAGTACATTTTTATCTGATAAACATCATCGAGTAAAAATTGATTATCAAATTTGTACTTTTGTTGAATTTTCGACCGGTGTTCCTCAGGGAAGTATTTTAGGATCCATCTTTATACACAGTGTACACTGTACATGTTACATTTTATAAAGTCAATGAAGTTTCACAATTATTATTTTTATTCCAATGACACACAACTTTATTGTTCATTTATCAAAGAAGAAATGGTATGCACAAATGAACTAATAAAAAAAGATTTAAATTCTATTTTAACACTTTTCACCAACTATGATTATTTGTTAGAAATGGCACCGTTATATTGTGATTAAATTATAATATAACCTGAGTCTTATGTTGGTAAATCAAATGAATGGTACAGAATTATTGAACGGTCCATTATAATCCTCTCGAGGATTTCTCGATCTCAAAAATGTATAAGTACGCCCGTGTTATCTATCTCCGGGCTTCAGGAAAGGATGCCGCCGCCCGGAACGCCGGAGTTACCCGGAACTGCTGATCCGTAGACTAAGAGCGTGACCACATCGCACATGTTCTGCCTTAAATCTTGGATTATGTACGAAAACAGCGTTAATTTCTTGATTTAATAACGTTATCTAAAGTTTACCTATCTGCCTAAAGTTCCAATCTATACAGTGTAGAGGCAAACTAGATTCAAATGAAAAATTGAGAATACTCGAAATATTTTTTCTTTTTATTCGACATAAAAGATTTTCGAGAATTAATTAAAAAGAATATTAACAAATAAGAGAGAATTAAAATTAGCATTCTTTACCATATACAACAACAGAAACACAAAGTAATAGTTCGCTCTTTGTTGCATATATAGATGCAGCTGATGTTAAAAGAGATATTATAGTCTAAAAAATAAAAGATCTACAGAGGTAGATGAATGTAGTGTTAAACTATTAAAATCAATTAGCTATATTATTTTTGAGCCCCTAGCTTATCTAATAAATAGATCGTTAAGTTCCGGAATATTTTCCAATATTCTGTAACTAGCAAATGTTATACCTTTATATAAGAAAGGAGATCCTCTAAAAGTAGAAAACTACCGAAAATTTCACTGCTCAGTACTTTATCAAAACTTTTAGAAATAGTAGTATACAATATAATAATAAAGTATTTAAACAAATTAGTTATTGCAACATCCTACCAACATGGTTTCAGAGAATATATGTCAACAGAAATAGCTTCATATCACTTAGTAAAATGTCGTTTACAAAGAACTTGATGAAGGCAAATATGTCATATTATTAATGTTTGATCTATCCCGAGCTTTTGACACTGTTAATATTGAATTTTTATGCGATAAATTATTTTCTATAGGAATAACAGGGAATTTGTTAAGGTGGATACGGTCATTTCTTAAAAATAGAAAGATTATAGTAAAATATAACGATGTCAAATCTTCTATAAAAATGTTAGACTTTGGAGTACCACGGAGTTCAGTGATTAATCCCGTCCTTTTCATGATATACATAAATGACCTTTCATAATAGTTATCCACTGGTCAAGTTACCATGATCGCAGATGATACCTCGATAACCATATCTGCGTCAACACCACAGAAGATCGCTTTGAATGTAAATGGCGTATGTGATGAATTAAATGCACGGTCACAACGCAATATGCTCATTTTAAATATAGTTCTGTTCCTGTATTTACTTCTGTAGGATATTTTGAGTAGGGAGATTTTGTTTTCAGGAATATTTAGCAGGTGTCTTAGTAAGTATTTCTGACTCGGGTGGACATCCGCCACCTGGTAGATTTACCCGTTATGACGTCATGAAAGATGGGGTAGCTCGATCACAAGAACTGCTTATATCTCTGTTAATACTTGACCGATTTTCATAAAACTTGCACTTTTTTACAAATTTTACCTTTATGAAGCTAATGGAAGGTGCTGTCGATCCAAGTAATGGGTACAAATATTTTTTAATAAAAAATTTACCTCTAATAATCTCTACCGTGCGCTATCCATAGATGGTTCAGCAAAATATTATAATATCAATCAGGCTTTTAGATTATCGATTCCCCACCAATTTTATCTACAGACATAACCTCAAATAAGTTAAAGTGACATTTAAAGTTTTTAAACAATTAAAATAATTTTATAAAAGGTACCTACATAACACACTGCGAAAAACACGGTTGAAGACAAAATAGCTACGATATCAAGTACTATCCACAAAGCCATGTACCAGCATTTGATAGCGACAAAACATCAATTGCTGGTCCTCTTATAGCGAAATCTTGCAAAAAAGTCAAATAGTGCAGCTCACCGCATAATACAAACAGCTCAAGCTCGTGGATATGACATGCAGGAGCTCTTTCGGTGTGATCTACCTGATAACTGTTCACTGTTTAATGATCAATGATTACTGACAAAGCCACAATTAAAGAAGCTAGAAACATCTCATAGTAACACCACACCGCTACCAGCGACCATAACCTGTTCCAGTCTGATGAGAAGACTTGTTATGTTGTGGATGTCATGAATTCCATACGTAAAGTTATGTTCGGGGCATTACAAAAAACTGTGGAAGAGTCGATTATGTTTTTGATAGTTATAACAAGCTATCACCGAAAGCACCTGAAAGATTACAGAGGCAAGCTAAGGGCATTGTTATAGATATCACCCACATCTTTAAAGAGGTTCCACTGCTGGTCCAGCTCAGCAGTTTCTGAGGATCATCAAGGAACAAACTGATCTTACAAGAGTTTATTGGGGGCGAGCGTAGGTGCGTCTTTACTATGTACGTACTTCGGTATGCGATGTAAAGCAACGACAGGCGCAATTAGTACTTGGATGGGTGACCATTCCAACGGAAACCGCATCCTCGCCTCACACATCTTCCAGCGGCTTGTATATCAGTGTATGCGCGGAAGCTATACAACCTTAGGCGAGAGTTGTATAGGAGATATACCATCCTTCGGAGGGGATGTAAAGCCGTCGGTCCCTTGTCTATTAAATGTTAGGCAAGTAAAAGATCTCTACTCTTCTTAAGGGAAGAGGTTCGGCGAAATTCCTGGTTGGGGGTAGCTCGTCTACAGGCGTCGGTGTTAGGCCTCAGTAGCGGAAATAGGCCGACGTTAAATAAATGTATAAAAAAAAAAAAGAGTTTATTGCCAATACAGTGATAGATTATTTAACTCAAACACCATGTAATACTAACCACACCTTTAGTGCCTTTTATGGCGATGAAGAAGATAAGATATCATTTAACTATACATCTGTGCAAAATGGAAAACCAGTAAATTACCCAGAAATGTATTGTTTGTCAGTAGAGGAAGCTGACTTTAGAATGCTGATTCATTCAAAGCATGCATAGTGTGGGTTTACTAAAATCGTTCTTGTGAGTGCTGACACTGGCATAATGGTTTTAGCATTATTTCACTGGGCTACTCTTCAGCAACTTTTGCTTGCCCATAATAATGTTTGTTTGTGTTATAAATGTTTATTAACCACCTTTCATATTACCTAAGTGACACTCTTAAGTCTAGGAGATCTGGATTTGTCTGAGTAAAGGAGACGGGGCCCCACAGTTTAGAGTGAGATCCGAACCACTTCTTGGAGATAATTAAAACAGAAAGTTGAATAGATTTTATGGTTGGCACCAAGTGAAGCATTACTAAAAAATATGTATCAATAAAGAATTATGCTTTTTATTGTTTCAGAAAATTTTATTAAAACTCGAGCTTCCTTATTCCCTTTTCAAGAGTGAAAACAAAACTAAGTAGTTATGATTTATACCAAATACATTGTAATTCAATATTTTTCTTGATATATATTTCTTGAGTTTCTTGTATTGTGAAGAAATTTTCCTTATAAATTTATCACTAATAACCACAAACACATTTCTCTTAAATTCACACAATTGTGACCATGAAGCTATCTTAGTTCTAAGATCCTGAATTTCTTAGTCTTTGAGAGAGTTGGAACCTTTCATGCGACAGTAATTCTAAAGTAGTTACCACAAACACTGAAACACTATACTCGAATACACAACTCGCGCGCGTTTCGCCAGCCATGTTAGCATCCATCAGAAGATTAAAATTCTAACTAAAAGTTTTAATCGTCTCCTAATGATGAAAACAAGGTCAGAGATACGTACATCGAGTTGTGGATCCGGGTGTAGTGTTCAAATATTTTTTATGTTTTTTGACAGTAATTCTCAGACACTATATAACAATTTTCGACCCTCAAATTAACATAATAGTTACTACATAGAAACTAATGTTCTCCGTTATTTCGAATTGTTTATAATTAGTTTGTGATGAATTATTATGAATATAAAAAATTAGCCATATATATTTTAATCTCCTTCCATTTTCCTACTGGATAATGCGCAATGGATTTTTGACATTGTCCAACCAAGTTAATATTAAACTGTGAATAATTAGAGAAACGAACATTTCCACCTTCATTGTGTGGTTTTCACAATATCATCCAGCAGCGCAAAATGGGCTCCCGGCCAGCAGTCGAGTCAGCGCTATTGTCAAACAGCCAACTGTTATTATAAAAGGATTACCTACAATATGTAATTACTTCAACTTTGTCTCGATTACAGGGCAGGGATGTCCTAGTTGCTGCATCAACACTGTTTTTGCCGAAAGGCAACTTTAGAGTTATATTATGCTTTAATGTATTAATGATGATACTGCCCGGATAAGAGATTTACTGCACCTAGCTTGGCCGTTTACACGAAAAGTTCTTGGTATTGCATATGTCAAAAATTCCTAAAGCTAGCAGGCTTTCTAAATAAAGGATAAATGTAACAAAATGTGGTATTCATTCAATACTATTCATTTATTTGCTGGTTATGACGGCATTAAATCACAATTGGTAAAATATTGTAAAGTTGATATCAATTAAATCTTAACAAAATTGTTTGATTCATCTATTCAGGAATGCATACTTCCATAATCTTTTTAAAAAGTCGATAAATATTCTTTTAAGGTTGAGAAAAAGATATTATTGATAGTATATTAAGTATTAAAATCAGTAAGAGTTCTTCGGGCGTGTTGGAGATCTCGATTTCCTTTCGATCTCCAAACATATGCTCAACCAGTAAGACACTTAATTACCGCAATGCTTATGACGCTTTTTACGCGCTCAAATATTGAATAAAGGACCCCGCACATTTCTTATGGGAAATGGCCCCCGGAGAAATTCGCTGGAATCGATATATGTTATTCCTCTTGAGCTTCATGTCACACAATTCATATATTGTGTTTGTGTACTTTTATAGTATATTACACCATTCCAACGGAAACCGCGTTCTCGTCTCACACATCTTCCAGCGGCTTGTATATCAGTGTATGCGCGGGAGCTATACAACCTTAGGCGAGGGTTGTATAGGAGATATACCATCCTTCGGAGGGGATGTAAAGCCGTCGGTCCCTTGTCTATTAAATGTTAGGCAAGTAAAAGATCCCTACTCTTCTTAAGGGAAGAGGTTCGGCAAAATTGCTGGTTGGGAGTAGCTCGTCTACAGGCGTCGGTGTTAAGCCTCAGTAGCGGAAATAGGCCGACGTTAAATAAATGTATATAAAAAAAATATATATATAGTATATTACTCAACACGCCAGTTCGAGGTGAAATTCTTTTTGTTGATTGCTAACCGAATTATAACGTGATTTTACATTTGACGCATTCACCAATGCTAGCCAGTGAAGAAGTATATAAATAAATATTTTCCGGATAATACAGTTAACACTACTACTGACAGCTGTCAAAGGTCAAATGCCACCTACGACAACGAAATCCCTTGTATATATTCTGGATGTTCGGAAAATAGGGCAAGTTGACAGTGCCACTGACAGCCGTCAGCTGTCAAATGCTACTTTTGACATCGGATTTGGAATCAGCGATCTGAAAAACCTCTATAGAACACTAGCCAAGCCGCATTGAAAGGACCATGGCTCCATACTATTAGTGAAGAAATCTGCTTTGAAGACGCAAAGAGCCTACTTTCCGAAACGTCAGCAAAATACATTATTTCTGTGTTTATTCTGATTTATATTATTTGCAAAACATAACATCTGACTATTCCTTTGGCGTAAACGTCACGGGCACAGAAGCTTTTTTCCAATAATTCTATTATTTTGTAGATTCGGTGATTTGTTTTTGAAGAGGATAATAATACATGTGATAGAAAACCCAAATAATAGGAAAGAATATTCGTAGAATGCCACAAATAACTTTCAGACAATATTACATTCTCATTTCTCTGTCTATTAATGTTCCATCTTCAATATAACAATAGAAAAAAAAATCGTTAAAGTGAGTGTATCTAATTTGTAATATAAGTCTGTATGTAATAAGGCTGGTACAAAATGTACATAAACAATTTGAAATGGTGTAAGATAAGAATGGAGTTTTATTTATTACCTATAATTAAATATAACATTCTAGAAGATTTTAGTATCGTATAAGCAGTGTGTGGCGCGTTTCTGAAACATCATGATAAGATGGGTAGAAGTGAGTTTTCTATCAGATATTTTTTAGTTTCTATCCTGAAACGCTTTTTTCTCTATTTTTTATATATGTTGATAGTTTATTACGTAACTTGATTCCGTTGAGTTTTGTGTATTTTTGGGAGATTTTATTATTATAAAATGGTACCTTATACGCGTTGCTTACCCTACTTTTTATTTCATATTGATGTTCAACAATGGATCCATGAGTTTCCTTCTTATTATGTGCATAGGCTAAAGAAGCATGCATGTATAAACCCGCCACACCGAGTAATTGATTTTCAGTAAAGATGTTTCTGCAGCTTTCTCTACTTTTTTATTAAAAATTAATCTAAGGATGTAGTTTTGTGTTATCTGTAAGAGTTGTAGAATTACTTTATAATCAGAACCCCATACTGCAATGCCATATTTCATTATGGATTCAGCTAGGCTATTGTATGTAACTAGCGGAATTTTAAAACATTTTTAGTCTCAAACTCCTCTATAAAATCCTTATTTTACTATAAGGAACGTAACCAGACTGCAATCAACAGCAACTCTCTGGGCTATGTGCCCCGCCGAGCGCTGAATTACAAGTTACAATCTTGGCGCGTTCGATTGCAACAGACACTGAATCGCTAGATGGCGCCTGCTGACTATTTTACATGTCGCTCCCCTAAAGATACCGAAACGTACCAAATAGTCAAGGGATCCTCGTGTCGGTCGTCACATGCCTACCTTGCACTGACGAGAGCCAATAGCTCGAAACTGCAGTTTGCAAGTGGTGTGACACGTGTGCGATTGGCACGAGGACCAGTCTTTCGGCTGGTGTTTGTTGCAATCGAAGCATTAGCGTTTTGAGGGTAATATGCAATTATTACATTTAACGCGCTAGGCTTGTAACTTGTAATTCAGCGCTCGGAAGGGCACATACCTCCGAGAGTAGCTGTTGGTTACTCTGGTTATCTTCCTTATAGTAAAATAAGGATTTTATAGAGGAGTTTGCGACTAAAAATATTGTTTTAATATTCCGCCCTCTAAAAGCACATTGAACCAGCAGAGTTTTGTGTTAAGTATACTTTTTACGTTGTAGAATTTATAGATCAGTTTTAGTATTCTTCCATTTAAATAGTCGATATGATTTCCCCGTTTGAAATGTGGGTCTAAGATATTTTATGGTGGCCGCACTATGTACACAACCGTTAACAGATTCGTTCAAGTGCAAGGGGCAATCCAACTTTAATTGGGGAAAAGAGATATATTTAATTTTTGTAATGTTTAGTTTAAGAAAATTGGTGTCTAACCAGGTTTTTACTTTTCTAATTGCCGCAGTAGCTTTGTGTTTTATATTGTCCCAAATCTCCTCCGCACAAATTAGTACCGTATGGTCTGCATACGATATAATATTGAATGCATAACTTTTCTGTAAGAGATCATTTACATATATAAGGAATAAGCTAAGACCTAAGATAGTTCCTTGGGGAACCCCAGTTATTTTTTTTGAGCTGTGAATATTATCTATTTTGACTCGTGGTCTGTTAATTAGATAATCTTTAACTAAATCACATACTTTCCCTCTGATACCTATTTTGTCTAGTTTGCTTAATAGATGAATATGAGATACAGTGTCAAAGGCACTTTATAAATCTAAGGAGATTCTTGTTCGATTCGAAGTTACTTAGTATAGTGTCCGTTAGCAGTTGACGAGATTCTTTAGTACCAATATTCTTCTGGAATCCATATTGATTTTTTGATATTATTTTTTTTTTTTTCTAGGAATGACCGAAGTCTATTATTTAGACACTTCGGGCAATATTATTTATCAGAGAGATCGGGCGATTGTTCATTAAATCATTTTTACCGCCATTTTTATATATTGGTGCTACAATACTTTCTTTAAAAATGTCAGGAATACCGCCCATTTCTCGATAATAACCATTTCATTTGTAGAGCAGTTTATTGTCCCACTACGCCTGAGAGTAGAGGGGTTAGAGATATTTTAGGAGTTAAAAACAACTATTCACAAGTTCCAGTGGTGTCACCGCAAAAACAAATTTTAAAAATGCTACCTTTGATGAAACGTTTACAGCACGCCAATGGTTTAAAAATGGTGACAAGTATTATTCATACCGCTGTATCACCTCTGACTGATATAGGCTTTAAAGACCTAAAGAAATTAACGATTCAAGTCTCTCTCAATAGCAAATTGCATAATTTTGTGTAAAACGTTTAATAATAGATGTAATTAAAAAATTCCAAAACTGTTTCGGAGGTATTCTTTATAGACCATCGCCATCGTCTCAATAAGAAATTAAACAAATCGTTACAAATAAAATAGGTCTAAGCAGGAACTGAATAAACTCGAAGATTGATTTGTTGTTGGGAAGATTATTTTTAAGTGCATTTCTGGAGACTAGAAAGAGGACGAAGAAGGATCCACTTGTTGAGAGAGAATGATATTTCGTATAGAGGATAACGGCAAGATGAGAAATCTCCAGTGGCACGCTATTCTGTATGTAGCGAATGTCCATTTATCTAAACTCATTAGTATAATCCGATAACGCTGAGGGATCTTATTAGGGCCTTCAACGTATTTTAAGTACAGACATGCTATTAATTTCCTCACGTTTTAATTTTCTATTATCAGTTTCAGTGTTTATATAAATAGAAACTAGATATAAATGTTATACTTTTTTGTTTTAAAAATGAGCTATATTTAGATATAATTGATATACCGTGTGTCAACGGATCATGGTAGACACCCTCTTTATCCTAATTTTTAGAATATCAGAATGAAACTTGATGGATGTATTATATGACCAAGAAGACACTTTGTAACATAACTGTCATTTTTTCAATTTCCGCTTTCACCGGAAATGACGCCAACTTTCGATTTTTAAACCGAACACCCCCTATGTTATATTATTGGAATCCTTGAACAATTCTGATCACGGTGATACCATACTCCATGAAAGAAATTGGACTGGAAATTGGTTGGTGCATCTAGAGTGCCATGACTAGATAAACTTGCTTTTGGGAACATCCACGGATTCCTTAGAATATAGGCTATTATATAGTAGTACTCTACCATTATGGCCCTATTTGAAAAAAATAAGTTTTGTTAAAATTTTTTGGTCATAACACTCTAGATGCACTAACAATTTTCAAGTCCAATTTATTTCATGCAGTCGAAATGTATCACCGTAGACAGAATTTTTCAAAGATTCCAAAAATAAGATAATGATAATATACAGGGCGCTCCTTTAAAAATCAAAAGTTGGGATTATTTCCGGTGAGACCGGAAAAGGCAAAAATTACAGTTATGCCATAAAGTGTCATCTTAGTCATATAATACATCTACCCAGTTTCATTCTGATATTCTAAAAAGTAAGGGAAAAAAGAAGTCTACCAAGATTCGTTGACACTCGTTATTTTACTCTAGCTAAAGAAATCTTACTGTCCAGATTTCAACGTATTCGGACTTACGTAACTTACGGACAGATGGACAGACGGACGGACGTGCGTTTTTCATCCCATGGGACACTTTACGCTCTAGAGCGATTAGTAACTTTATTAAATTCATTTTAAGCATCAATTTGACATAACCTTAAAATGAAGGGTTATAAAATTACTTTTGGCATTAGCAATATTGGCCCTTGACATAATGTAACTCCCGGCGTAAGCTTAAGACTATAATTTTAACGTCTTCTCATCCTTGATACATAAATAACTGTTATTTTAACCATGTTTTTAGTATCAATTATTTAAAATAATATGAATGAAAATAATTGGTTTTTAACTAAAATGGACTCCACAAAATGATCAATCAAAGAAATTATGAGTTGGTTCAATTTCTAAATATTTATTTGGGTTTATTTGGGTTGGTTGGGGTGGGGTAAACAAAACTTATTTAACTCCACTGGAAATAATGCAAAAAAGATTTTTAAAACTGATAATGTCTAAAGAGCCAACATACCCGACACATTTATTACACAAAGAAGCTAAGGTATTTGATATTAGACAATTATATTACTTTAACATAAACATAAAATATCACACTTCTAAAAGTCAAAATTCCCTACCTACTCACACACATGACACAAGACAAGAAAATAAATATACAGTTCCAGTCATGCAAAAAACTCTTGGTCAAATATCATACGCCTTCCTAGCTCCAAGAGCCCATATCACAGTACCAGAAGAAATACAAACCATAACTAGTATCCACATATTTAAAAAAAAAACTAAAAATGCATATATTGAATAAGCCGAGAGATATCATTCAAAGAATTATTGATTGAAAAAACAATTACTAAGATACAAAAATGTGCTCTAGATTTCAACTATTTTACTCCGGTACCAGACTTACGTTCAAGTGCCAGTCCTCACCATATGTTGTAGACTATGGAACGAACTAGCTTTTACACTCTATGGTATAATGATATAATTACATAAAATCTTTATTGTTATTTTAAAATATAAGTAACGTAATTTAGGTATATAAATTTGTTTATTGTAATACATAGGTTAATATATTATTATATATTACACATACTGCTATGTTTTCTAACTATAGTTATGATTATAAAGTATAAAGTATAAAGACTTTCATTACTACCCAAAACTGCATATTTATATTTGTATGTGTCTCTTTGTATCTCAAAACAAGTGTTTAGTCACTTATTGAGTATCAATTTATTTACAATAATTTTTATCGGTGTTACAAATTTTGTTTTATATTTTCATTTGGTGTATTTTTAAATTGCTTGTAATTAAAATGTAGCATTGTAATGCGTGTAAATAAATTATATTATTATATTATTTGACTGCAGTTTTCATATCAACAGCTATTTCCATTACCTCTGACATTTATATATGTTTCTCTTGAAGATTATCTGTTTGTGATACATAAAAATAGTAATAAATGATTAAGTATTAAGTTCTGCGAAAATATGGGTAAAACATCACGCTTTGCAACAGTGTTTTCAAATATAAGTTGAATAATGGATAATTATGAGCGGTGTGTCTGTAATGGCAAAATAAAAACTATACGAAGACAAACCATATTTCCAATAGCAAGGAATTCTAGAAATATATAGCACGGCAAGACTATGTATAGATTGATAGGTATTCTACATTACACTGTACAGTATACTCAATTACAAAAGATGAAATTTCAGGTGGATTGTAATAATTTTATAAAATGAATGAAGTTAATGTTTTAAACTTTTTTAGAGTCTATTTAGCTTGACAATAGTTCTTCTTATCATCTGCTAGCACTATGTTTCTAGTTGATTAATTTTATCTCACAAATTAAATTCTTTTCTTAGGCAAACCTAGGCTACGTAATAATGTTGGAACTGTAAACAGATCGATAAATATATACGGACTTAGGAATGAGAAAGAAAACAGGAAAAGAATATCTAATTCTTAACACAAAAATATTTACACAGTTTATGATTAATTTGTGTAAAGGTGAATTTTAACCACTTAAATTATTGTTGATGTAGTATCTTCAGTTTGTATTTTTACCTTTGCGTCGACAAACATTGCAGAATCTAATTTATAAATTGCAACCGTTTAACATAGATTCCATTTATTTTGGTTCCTCCTCCGTAAGATACGGTCCTGCATCTACTTCCTCTTCCTCTCGGCAACTAGCTGCATAATGCACTTTTCGCTATCGAGACAAATTACGCTTTATACTAACGGTTACGGTGATGGCTACGAGGCTAGACTACGCGACCGAATTAAAGTTTAGCGGATAACCATTGTATTAACATATCGCGCTAATTGGTAGGTAATGTCTAAAAATGCAGTTAGAGGTAAAATTAAGGTGTTATCTAAGATTACTTAATTGCCTACTTTGGAAATGAGAAGATCTGAAACGCATTTTCCTGGGAAACTTAATCGTAATTATAGTGAAAAATTGTGTTGCAGCACAAAGAAGTAATCCTACGTAATTATAGACCATTGGTATTGAGGCTAAATACATGGAGTATACCGGGGTGATCCACTTGAATATTTTATTTCCTTGCATTATTAGTGAAGTATTTGAAAGACTAATATCGTGCAATTTTTCTCGTCCACTTAGAATACAGTTAGATAAATTTTATTCTATATTGAAAATCTGGCAGGTAGACAACACAAATCTGACAGTAAAATCATTTAATGATAGTTAAAATGCAGTTATTTAGAAAGTTAAAGGTTTTATTATTATAGCAAATTAAGCAGTTAAGTAAACAAAATGATATTGTGTGATTACGATAAATTATAAAATTCGAATCTAGCGAGAGATAAACTGAATGTCTTACTTAACAATTTCACAATATTTTAAACAGTCAAACAAACTAATGAAGAACGACTTACCCCAATTTCTGCACTCGATGGGTTCGGCTGCCAGCACTTTCTGATACAATATGTAGGACCCTCCGACTTCCTGCGAAGTAATCTAACTCCAGACCAAACAGTAGAGGTCCATAAATTCCACATTCACAAACACAATTGCTGAAAATGCTTTACAGATAATATAATGATTAAAAGCAATTGTAGGGAAGAAATTCTAACCGAAAAAATAGGGCGTGGTTATAGGGCGTGGAAATATATCCCTATATGGCGGCGTTCTTCCTCAACTCCAGACCGGGAAGATAGGGGAATAATCGCCTACACCACCTCATTTGAGACTACGTAAATATGGGTTTAAAATTATATTACTTCTAACTATTTCTTAAATTAATCGAACACAAGAAACAAAATATATACACCTATGGAAATAAATGAATTATTTAAATTATACAACAAAAAAAACAAATGAAGGTGAAATAAAAAATATCAACAAAAATGCGAAATTAAACAACAAAATAATCTTGAAAATAATTACTACAATTCATTTTCAAAGTGTCTTCCATATAACTCGATACATTTTCAGCATCTTTTAAGAAAATTTTGCCTAGTACTAAAATAGTATGGAAGCAAATTACAAATTTGGTTTTCAGCTGTCACTATTGTCTGTCAGAGTTTTTGTCTTGCATTACGTGTTTGACAGTATACAAGGCTTTTTATGGAACCCAAAGGAAAAAATCGATCGCCGCTAGTTGCAGACTCCGTGGTGGCCATGGATGTTCGCTACCCCGTCCAGTCCAATGCCTAAGGAATACATTATCTGAATAATTTCTTACAACCAGAAGATAGTGAACGGATGCTCGGTCGAGTAAAAACCACATACTACCTCATATATCTAAAAGTGCTCCGTCGAACATGTTATAACAAATATTTTGTAGGGAGTTTTAGTAGCGGTGGAAGTTCAACAATTCAGACAAGATAATATCCACCTATTTATTCCACACCAAATATTAATTTTGAATTCATGTTGTTAATATCTCACTCTTGCGGCTCTCTTTGATTTTCTTCAGCCCACAAATGGCTGCCTTTTGTGTTAAAAATCTTACTCGATGTGGAATCCCTCTTCGAGTAAACGTTGTCTCATCCGTTAAAAAAATTCTGTGGTATTATATGGAAGACCTTCTCTTGAGAGATCAAGGACTGATCGGATAAACTTTTACTGTATAAGATTCATTTGTTGCACCACTTAAGACCGGAAGATAATCACAGCAGACTAGATTTCTTTGTATAATTTTCCATTATCTTAGAGGAAAATTCTAATTTGCTCAATCAAATTATGTGGAGTGACGAATCTAGATTCCACGACAATGGAGTAATACCCAAACATAACTGTCGATACTGGCCTAACGAAAATCCTAAATGGATGGGACAAACCGAATTTCAGACAAGATTTGAGGTAAATATTTGGTATGGCATTGTAAATGGATACATTGTTGGTCCATATCTTTATCATGAAAATTTAAATGGTTAACGTTATTTACACTCCTTTCAAAATGGTTTACCTGTGCTATTGAATAATTTACCAGTTCAATTAGATACTATGTGGTTTCACCAAGATGGTGCCGGTCCACATAATAGTAATATGGTAAATTATCTAAACCCAACATATCCAGGAAGACGGAGCACTCATGTGGCCAGCTAGTCCTCCTGATATTACCCCATTAATTTCTATTTGTCTTATACTAAATTTTATGCAAGTTAAGCTATTGAATAGATTCTCCATGTGTACAAACGAAAATGACAATAATTTCTGACACCTTATTCCATAAGGTACTATTTGTTGTAATGTAATTTCCGGTTTAACCGGAAGTTGTAAAAAAGTTTTATCCACATTATTCACATTGCCTTCTATGAAAAAAGTTTCAAACGAATTATAGTCTAAAATTTAATGTAAGAAAGTTACGGCGATTTTAGTTTTTCATAAATTAAATATTTTAAACTCAAATTTCTCGAAAACGGTTGGATTTTAGATTTTTTCCATATAAATAAATCTAATTGAAATTAAATTATCTTTAACAGTCTGGCGATATTACCATAAGTTCCAGTTTAGAAACAAGTTTTATTTGGTTAGTGAAAGACGCCATGTCTTTACGGCGTAAACGGGCAAAGACGTCATATTATAAGCTTTCGGTTAAGTTCTGTTAAAGTACGGTATTAGTTCGTATATTGACTGTACCGTTTTATCAAAGTGTAAACTTTAGATACTTTCTTAGTGAAATAATAAGTTTTTGGTGCATTGACCCTTGTCCAGTGAGTGAACCCTTAGTGAATTATGGGGTTAAATAGTACATTTTCAAACAATACGCCCCCATGTAGGTATTTAGAAGATTTTCGTCAGTGTCTAATTATTGCATCAAATGACAAAGTGCAACATAAACTGCAAGTACGTTCTTGTTAAGTTCACTCAATGGTTTTCGGCTTTTTACCAACAAATAAAATCCGTGACGCCCAACTTTCCTTTCGAGTTTTTGACTTTAAGGATCAGAATTGTGTTAATGAGGGAGTATTTAACCGAGTTTTGACTTTTGGTGTACTTTGGATTTTGTCATGTTTGCATATTACCTTTTGTTACTATGAAAATTCTAGATTTTGTTCATATTTGTAAATTACCTTTTGTTACTATAAAAATTTCATGTATTAGTTAAGTTTTTTTTCTATGACTTTTTATTTGTTTTCGACACTAATATATTTTTATGTTCATGGCCTCAGGGTCACACATTTTTGTTGTTGTAATAGAGGCTTAAATTTTACATTGTTTGTGTCTCATTAATTTAGTTTTCCCTCACAGCTGCTGTTGAGCTAGCTAAGGCCGTTTAGGTAGAAATATTCGTAAAAAAATTTATAGTAAAAATTAAATGTTGTTTCATAATATATTTTACTGTAACGTTTTCTATACACATGTAATAAATGTCTACTTAAATAAAGAGTATATTTATTTATTTCTTAATTCCTTCATCCATCCATTCATTATTTCGTTCATTCATTCATTCATTCATTCATTCATTCATTCATTCATTCATTCATTCATTCATTCATTCATTCATTCATTCATTCATTCATTCATTCACTCATTCATTCATTTATATATCTATTTATTTTATATGTGGTGTGTTTATATTATGTTTACGTTTAGTGGTTAGTTATTATAATTTTGCTTATACTTATATGTATTCAATATATATCGCCCTGTAATAGATTAATATAGTTTGTTACGATGCCTTTATTAAATAAATAAAATGTATATGTGGAAAAACCTGCCCACAATATGCTTGGAACAAATATACATTAAATTAACTATTTGAAATACACCGAAAATAATTAACCGGTTATATGCTTTTCGGAACGAAATACAAGCATCAGGAAAAATAATGCATATTTTATAAATTAATACTAATGTAATATTAGTGTTAAAGTAATTTGAGATAAATTAATTTCTAACCGGCCGGCCGGCGGTACAACGTGTAATTTCAACCCATTAGAAACGTAAATATGATCACATCATGTTACATTTTCGTAGTTGACCGGACTTGGCTCATTTCCTAACCGCTAAATGAAGGCCTCATCAATTCATAAACGTTGCATATTACGAGCCGACCTAGATTTTTAGCGCGGGATATTATATTAAAAAATGAGAGTCCGGTGAGACATTAAAATTAAATTCCATTTAGAGAACAAGTTGAAACGATTTTTCTTTCGTAGATATTTACAATTCTGAGGATAATACATCTATTAAACGTAACCTATTTTGGAAACCTTCATTACGTATTTTAAATTATTGTTGAATAAATTGTTAAAAATGATACTTTAAGTTGTATTTATATTCCAATTTTTAGGGTACTTCTTGTAAAATTTCTTGAATATCTCGGATTCTAGTCCATACTATAACCTGTAATAACATTGAAAAATGCAAATTTCGAATATATTTAATAATTTCAAATGTTATTAGGGATTTTTGTAAAATTCACTGAAAATATACTTCTATTTGAATAATAGCGGTAAATTTAAATTTCAAGAATTTAAAAGGTAGAATAAAAATAGCCATTTTTTAAAGAAGTTGTAGCATTTTAAAGTGCTACTTTTTGAATATAAATTTATTTTTCTAATTTACCCTTGCCGCGTTAATTTAATTCCGTAAGTATTGGTTGCTATGACATTATTAGATTGTGCAGACTGTGAGTATGCAACCATTAATTAGTAGAAAATTATTAGGTGATGAATATTTGACAATTTTCTTATACCTAATTTCTGAATTATTAGATTTTAATGATTATTGCTTTCAAGTGTCAATTTTTGAAATTTATGAGAAACGAGGAATATCAGTGACTATTTTGAACTCTACATAGCAACGGGAAATATCAGTGACTATTGCCCGTTGCCATGGCATTGGCTGAAAATAGTCGCTGACATTTAATATAACATATAATAATTGTGTGATTTGTGTGATAATTTTAATTAAATTTGTTTTTGTTTACTTCTATTTGTTCATTTGATTTAATAAACACATATTATATACCTGTTTCTTATGTTCATTAAAAAGGTAGAAATTTATATATCTCCAATTATTAACTCATTCAAGAAATAATCTAGTAAAATATAACTCAACCTTGATAAACAGTCGGCTATTATATTATCACAATTTTTCTCGAGTGCTCTCCAATTTGCCTCGACAACATTTGGCGTTAATAATCAAAGACTAAATCCCTCGAGCTAAAGCTCTCGGGCTTTAGTCAGATTATTAACGCCAAATATGGTCTCGTCAAATTGACAACCATAGCACTCTCGAAAAATTGATGACAATATAATAGCCGAGTATTTTTCAAGGTCTTATTATATTACCTTGATAATTTTGGGATACTTTTTTGGTAAAAAGTTCTATATAAACTTCAGTCAATAATATTTTTTCATTTTCTTAATCTGTGCTGTGGAATCTATAATGTGGACTGATGCGTTCAAAAATTTTAAATTTTTTAAAGTTGAATCTTGTAAAAGAGAATATGGTCATGTAACCCTCAAGTATATTTCCCTTGCTATTTAACACCGGTAGCATATGATACGCAACTCGATCCTTGCCCAGCAAGCATACGAGGCTTATAAATATTGTAGTATAATAAAGATTTTTTTGTTGAAGATCTGATAATAATCTCATAATCGTCTGATAATTTCAAATATTACTGCATCTGCATCTTGTCAATTAATTAATAACTTTTGCTATTTTAAGTTTCAAATTTTAGCGCATGTATTCAGAATGATTTTGTCTTCTTGGCTAGGAAAAATTCGACAACACTTTACAAACCAATTGGTGCTCTCCCGTAGTCCACTCTCCTTATAGTGCAAGAAAATTAACTCGAATAAAGAGCTAGGGTGGAAAAACATTTTTACAAGCTATTCTCAGTGGAAATTTATTCAGAATTATATTTTGAATAACCTCCTAGAAGTCCCATGCGATTCGGATATGGCAAGTTGGAAAAATATGGCCGCCATGTTTTTTCTTTTTAGTTTTTTGCAGATGTGTTGGAAACCATAGATTTTTCGAAAAAATGTCAAGAGACCTTTTTTAAAAAGTTCGAAACAGTACACCTGAAAAGGTGTTTTAGGATATATAACCTTGAAATTCACTGAAATTAACCAGAAAAGTTAAGGGCAAACGTCATAAAAATTGTACTGTTTTTTTTAAAGATACTTAATCTAGATAAACTTACAAAATACTTTTAAACTACAGATTAAATAAACGGTTCTGTATCTTTGACGGTTTCCCCATATGAGCAATTAATGGCCATATTATTATAAAAGGCACCAAGTTGAATTCTGCACCCACTATATTATTCTTTATTAATTTTAGTTTTACTAATTTTCTAACTTCTTCCCTCATGAATTTCTCTACCTTTTGTAGGAGGAACTAAGAGGATTTAGTCATGCTATCTCATAGTGGTACTAGTGGAGTACATATATGCATTAAATTTAATGAAAACTTACTGCGGTCTTGAAGAAAATAATTATTTCATTCTTGCCTTAGTTTTCTAGTAGCAACTAGTCTCGTCATCATACTGGCATTAAATATCCATATGTCAAATTTAGTCAAAATCATTAAGACCGTTTTAGAGAAAAGAAATAATTTAATTATTTTAACCTTACCTTTCCCCCACTACCTCCGTGCCTGTATTTTTAGGGAGTAATGTATGTCATCTCATGCTAGTTTTAAAAGAGTATCCACGTGTTAAATTTAATGAAAATCGTTACAGCCGTTTTTGAGCAATACATTATTTTACGATTTTTAATGTTTTTCCGAGGTTAATTCACTTATATTTGAGCTAAGATTGATTTTGCAATTTTGCCTCGAGGTGTGATCTTTCTGAATACGCTCAAACAATTTAAGGAAAATCGATCTAGTAGTTTGGGCTTTAGGTGCGATCTCAGACGGCAGACCAGATGACAGATAGACATTTCTTAGAAACCACTTCAGAAGAACTGAAAACGTGTAAATTCACCAAAAAGTCATAATCGATTTTTCACACGAATACAATACTTTGCCATAAATTACATAAATTGGAAAGTAAAAAGAATATTATTCGTTTTTGCAGTTCCTTTTTTAAAGATTTTTAAGTAGTACTATTCGACTATAAAACAATTTCAATAAAATTACTTCACACACGTAATTAATAAGGTATTTCAACTCACAGTGAACCTTTGCTTTTAATTAATTATTTAATACTGTCAGTCATCAATCAAAACAAACGTCTGAGTTATTAATATAAAAAATGATTTCTCCTTTGTTTACGTGTTTTTGTTTCCGCAGCATTTGATGATACATTAATTATTAGCTGGCTAGAATTTTTAAAAATTAAATGAAATGAAATTATATCATTTGCCGGTTTTAATGAAAAGAAAATATCGATAAACAATGTGCTATTTTCAGGCCATTGGGTTATTTGTACAATGTATATTCGCCAGCAAAAAAGCGTCCATCAACATTTGCCTGTATAAGTTAGATTTTATTTTCATACATGATATACTTTAATAGTTGTTTATTGTCCATTTCCATTTATGTAGGTGTTTCTTAACTGTAAGAATAGAATATCTTGAGCTAGGTAACTATTTCGGCTTTCTCCAAATCATATTCTTGCCCTAAGGAACTCTAAATTTAAGGATATAAAATTTTACATTTAAGTTTTATGCGGAAAAGTTTGTTTTTTTGATATTCAAAGTTAGCTATATTTTTATTTGTAATACCAGTAGAGGTTAAATTTTTTGTTTTTAATTTAATCTCGAGTGGCATTCGGTTAGAAAATTTAACACCAAGTTGCATTCAATTAAATGATGCCAGAATTTATTTTCACTTTGACAGTATAATATACAAGGATTTGAATGACAATTATTTAAATCGCTATAAGGAAACATGTTCTAGTAACAAGTTAGCATGCGCAAAATGTTCACTTGTTTATAACATCAAAGGCTGCTCCGAAACTGCTTATTCAGTAATACTAAAAATTATATAATATTCGTTTTGGGTATAATAGTGATAAAGTTACCGATTACATAAAAGGGTATACACTGTAAGGCAACTATATTTGGCAACAACTAACAATGAATAATTTTGAAAATTCGAATCATAGCAAAAACCTAAGAATAATGTATTGAATTCGAATAAAAGACTTGAAAATCTTGTATTTCTTCCAATTCTTGTCGGAAGCGGACATAACAGTATCAAGTTAACTGAAATTTCATATATTTTAAAAGGAATTTCTTGAAATGGACTCTTGCGTTCCAGGAAAAATAAGTAAAAATGAACATTATATGAATATATCAAAAAATTTCAAGTTATGGCGGAGGAGCCAGGGTTACAAAGTTGCACCGTAAAATTCTCTAATAAAAAATGTTTCGATAATCTTCGTACGTCCTAAGTAATTCGTATTATTCTCTGTAAATTGCTTGTGGTAATTGTCTGAATATCTCATTTTTACGATAAATAAGAAGTAGATGTCTAATGACAGAGGGTCGGAGCCGGAGCCGAAGCACTGTTCAGTTTATTGATGGGGGGTAATGAGAATGGTGGGAGGTAATTAGGGGGCGGGGATTAGAGAGCGGGATGTTAGAGGGCGGGGCTTAGGAGGGTAGGACGTAAGAGGGTAGGGCCTAGGAAAGATGGTGGGTGGTAATTAGCGTGGTGGGCGGCAATTGCAGTGGTGGGAGGTAATAAGAGTAATAGGATGCAAATAGAGTGATGGGGGGCAATTGAAGTGTAATTAAGTGTAACTGCAGTGGTAAATGCAGCAAAAATAAGGGTAATTACAGTAACAATGAGAATAATTGGAGTAATAATGAGGGTAATTGCAGTAACAATAAAAATAATAGTAATTAAAGCAGTTATGTCCATCCATCCGTCTGTCCGTCCGCCTGTTCGTCTGTCTGCCAACCTGCTCGTCTATCCGACAGTCATTGCATTGTCCTATTGCACTTTGTATTTTTTTTACAATGTCATAACAAATTTATGTACTTACTATTGTGGATCTGAAAACTGTATAAAGGCATCTTGGCATCATGAGTGGGATGGATGTAAAATGCTATAAAGCCTACTATTGTGCTGCGGATTTATTAATATTTTGTCTATTTTTTCTAGATAAATGAGAGACATGGTTTGTGTATACTCGCAAGTAAATTTTTGTGGTCGTGCTGCAGCTCGAAGGTACTTTGAATATTGTTTATGGATGAGACCAGTTTTACCAGGCGTGGGGTATTTAATTGGAGAAATAGTCATTCAAATTTAAAATAAATATGTGGTGTGCTATCATTGGAGACTGCATACTAGGGCCGATTAAGTTACCACCAAATTTAAATGGTACATCGTATATGAACTATTTAGAAAACATTCTTCCAAAAATCTTATATGATGTTCCGATAAATTTACGAAACAATATGTGGTACATGCAAGATGGGGCCCCAGCACGTTATTCGGTAGAAGTACGTAATCGTTTAAGTATGCACTATCTACATCACTGGATCGGTCGAGGAAGTGAATTTCCTTGGCCATCTCGTTGTCCTGACCTCAATCCTTTGAATTTTTACTTTTAGGGCTACCGTAAGTATTCAGTATACAATGATAACATGAATACCCGGGAAGACTTATGGGAATTGTGAATCTGTAGAAACTATTAGGGATAACAGATAATCGTTATTTAAAGTTAGAGATTATCTAAATGAATTAAACATAATATTTTTAGTCGCAAACTCCTCTATAAAATCCTTATTTTACTATAAGGAACGTAACCAGACTGCAACCAACAGCTAATCTCCTGGCTATGTGCTCCGCCGAGCGCTGAATTACAAGTTACAAGTCCATCAAGACGCTAATGCTTCGATTGCAACAAACACCAACCGAAAGACTGATCCTACTTAAAGGAGCTCTCTTGCCAGCCGTCACACACCACTGCTGGTGTTAGTGGCAGAGAGCTGTTGGCTCTCGTCAGTGCAAGGTAGGCATGTGACGACCGGCACGAGGATCCTTTGACTATTTGGTACATCTCGGTATTTTACAATAGCGACATGTAAAATAGTCAGCAGGCGCCATCTATCTCTTTAAGTAGGATCAGTCTTTCAGCTGGTGTTTGTTGCAATCGAGGCATTAGCGTTTTGATGGTAATATTCAATTATTACACTTAACGCGCCAGACTTGTAATGTGTAATTCAGCGCTCGGCGGGGCACATAGCCCAGAGAGTAGCTGTTGGTTGCAGTCTGGTTACGTTCCTTATATTAAAATAAGGACTTTATAGAGTTTGCGACTAAAAATATTATATTTAATATTCCGCCCTCTAAAAGCACATTTGAACTATCTAAATGAATGTTTATAAAAATGTATTGAAGTTAATGGTGGTTATGTTGAACATTTATTGCAGTAGGTATTATACATTTTACAGTTGTTCTTATTATTGTTCTAGTTCTTATTAGTTGTGATACATTGTTTACCATTTTGAATTAAATTATTTATGCCTACTAGTTAAAAGTGAAATTTTGAAAAAAGGCTTGTAAGTAAAAAAAATATTTTTTTTTACCTACAAGCCTTTTTGACCGTTTTCGACAAGTTTTCAAGTAAAAATTTCCTAACCCTAAAAAATGGAAAAATACCAATGATTTAAAAGTTACTTTTTTTACCCTGAATACTTTAGAGCATAAAAATTAATCTTAGATTGAAGTTTAAGGTATAAAAAGCTATATCTACAAGGAATTTTTTAAAATAGTATTTTATTTAATATTTATGTTTTAATGTAAAGTGGAAAAAAATGATAAACCTTAATTTTCACGTGCAATTTATAAGAAATAAAAATTATAAAAATTAAATGTCAGCATACCAATGGAAAGCTGAATTCTTTCTCTTTAAAATGTTGCCTTCTTTTCGTTTTTAATGGGTACAAATTGTCTTTATTATGTAGCGGCGGTCGAGAGCTTCCTTTCCCTGTGCGACGCGCTTGAAATATTGAGCGAACTGTAATAATTTCTCATGCTAAGGGAAAAATTTATTTAAAAAAACTTTAATACTATTTTTTGTAAAATTTCCCGCTATTTCAAGTGGTGCTATCCGTTTTTTTTTCATTATTTTTCGAGATATTAGCAAAGAACTGAATTTTTCAGTTTTAGAGAGTTGTTCGCGGGGGTAAATTTTGGTAAACTTTCTTGAGTCACTTTGTACTAGCAAGAAACTAGTCTTTCATGAAAAAATTAGCGAGGTAACAATTAATTCTAACTTTTCATCAAAATTAGTCTCTGACAACTGGGCTACGAGTTGAAATTCTACTGAAATTATGTATCACCTCACGGGTTTATCAATATCTCATTTTTATCACGAAGCTCTAGTGTTAATAAATCGCAGATGTGCCTTTCTCATCTTTCCTCATCTCATCTGAAATATTTCCCACAACGGCAATTTGGAGCATAATTATTTTCAACCCGCAACCGAAATTATCAATTATTTAAGTTTAGCACCCCTGCTAGTATTACCATCCCGGCCTACATTCAACCTCTCAATTGCCCTCCGGTGTTACGGCGAATTCAAAGTAACCATTTCAATAGAGGTTAATTGACTTTACACAAACTAGGTAACTCTCTACTTGCAGTTACCGGGTACACATCATTATGTCACAAAATATGTCTGATGTATGTCCCTCCGGTGAAGGATACAAGCTTACTTCCCACTAAATGCACATATATTAAATTTAAATGACGGACGAAGGAGAACGGCGACTGAGAAAATAAATTATCTTGACTTTGTTACTAAAATTTTAGTGCCTGGAAAGAATATACTTTAATTGTTTTCGTGCTTGTAATACTAATTATAACAGAGTGAGTGCTATTTAAGTGAAAGAAATGTTGGTACTAATTTTCTGTGCGAAATACAGAACGTTTCTTAAATAATAATGATAATAAGGTTTATTCATATACGGAAAATTGTAATAACAAAAATTATCGGCGGAATGAGGTCTACACTGCTCTCAGAATTAAAGAAAATACCGGCCTTCCAAAAGCCAGCGGATTGGTTGGCAGGCCAAATGTAGAAGGCAGCCATTCTGGGTCTCTTCGGCTGCTCAGGGCACACAATTTGGGAAACACTTCGCATGAAAAGCGTGCTTCACGTAAAAATGCCGTTGGAAAAGGTTTTTCAATCACATTTTCGCTCTACGGAGCATTTTTATGCAAAAATATCAGAAACTCATCAAGGAGTGTAATTTTAGAAAGTATACTAAATGTCGCGGCACGGCGACGTAATTGAAAATAAAAACCTTTTTACGAATCCACGTTGTTAAGCACTGCACCTCACGCGTTGTGTTAAATATAAGGACAAGTTATCCAGTCTCTAGTCAAACTATTTCCAGAGTTTTAGCGAAAATAGCCCTTAGCGTTGAGGGTGCCCTATCATTTTCTATTAGTCGATTTTGACGGGAAAATGATGGGCTTTAACGGTATTTTCCCTAAACCGGTTCCTCAGTGATTCGTTGTCAAAAAAGTATAGTTACCATGTACTCAGAACGTGCATGGGACCGCCTTGCCCGAACGTATGAATCTATAATTGCAGAATATAATTCAAAGTCGTTGCGACTCAAGCAAAAGCCCACCAAAAAATTTATAAACATTGAACTTTTTGCTGAATCTTTTTGTGTAATCGTTAGCTAAAAACTAAACATTGGATAGTAGTTGGTACATTATGAGTCTTTCCGTTCCTCACTATGTATTGTACACGGGCCAGACTATAGTTTGTCAATACATTTTTCTTGAACATTTTGTAAAAACATAATTTTTTAAAAGGTTTAATATATATTTTTGAACTTTATATTGTCTTTTTCTGTGTTTCCTTTTCAGGTTTAAATTTAAGAAAGTGTTAGGTTTATAGTTCAAATGTGCTTTTAGAGGGCGGAATATTAAACATAATATTTTTAGTCGCAAACTCCTCTATAAATCCTTATTTTACTATAAGGAAAGTAACCAGACTGCAACCAAAGTTACAAGTCTGGCGCGTTAAGTGTAATAATTGCATATTACCATCAAAACGCTAATGCTTCGATTGCAACAAACACCAGCCGAAAGACTGATCCTACTTAAAGGAGCTCCCTTGCCAGTCGTCACACACCACTTGCAGACTGCAGTTTCGAGCTGTTGGCTCTCGTCAGTGCAAGGTAGGTATGCGACGACCGACATGAGAATCCTTTGACTATAGCACATCCCGGTATTTTTACAATAGCGACATGTAAAACAGCCAGCAGGCGCCATCCAGCGGTCCAGTGTCTGTTGCAATCGAAAAATAAATAGCCTGACTTGGCTTAGCATAGTTCAAATGTGCTTTTAGAGGGCGGAATATTAAACATAATATTTTTAGTCGCAAACTCCTCTATAAATCCTTATTTTACTATAAGGAAAGTAACCAGACTGCAACCAAAGTTACAAATCTGGCGCGTTAAGTGTAATAATTGCATATTACCATCAAAACGCTAATGCTTCGATTGCAACAAACACCAGCCGAAAGACTGATCCTACTTAAAGCAGCTCCCTTGCCAGTCTTTCGGCTGGTGTTTGTTGCAATCGAAGCATTAGCGTTTTGATGGTAATATGCAATTATTACACTTAACGCGCCAGATTTGTAACTTTGGTTGCAGTCTGGTTACTTTCCTTATAGTAAAATAAGGATTTATAGAGGAGTTTGCGACTAAAAATATTATGTTTAGGTTTATAGTGTTACGACGTTGAATTAGTACCATCAGTGAAGCAGTTAAGCAAAAACGAACAGTAAGTATAAGTTTTGTATTATTCTCCATCTGAAACAGTCGATTTGAACCCTTTTTTGTGAACGTTTAATATCCACTTTGGAAAATATAATAAAAGTCCTTCAGACGTGTAAAGATGGATCGTTCACAATCACACCGGTTCATTACAAGCAATTTTTTCTGGTCATGGCACTCTAGATGTACCAACAAATTTCGAGTCCAATCTTGTTGTACTCAGAATTTTTCAAGGATTCCATTTTTCAAGGATAATAAAATAATATACATTTTAAAATAAAAAGTTGGGGTCATTTCCGGTGAAACCGGAAGTGGAAGAAAATGACAGTTATGCCACAAAATGTCTTCTTGTCATATAATACATCTGCCAAGTTTTATTCTGATATTCTTAAAAATAATGAAAAAAAGGCGTCTACCATGATCCGTTGACACGCGGTATATTATAGCAGGCAGTATCGTCAGAAAAACTCACTATATCACCCTTTACAGGCAACTTATATTAGTCATTTAAATATATGCTGAAAAGTATCGGTTCAAGACCTGTTCCTTGAGGAACTCCAACTTTACTATTTCAGGAAGTGTTGAAAAACAGCATTATTGATTCACTTCCTTTATTCCCTTGGAGAAGTTAGCGGCGTTAAGGCAAATAAGTAAGTATTGTTCTATTATTTGAATAGATGAATACTCCTTTCTCATTACGAAGTAAAAAAAATATAACAAATTAATTACTCATAATTAAGGTGTCAAATTTTGCATATTTTATTTGCAAGTTCCGTATTATGTCGATATTGGAATCGTTCCATCTTAGGACAAATATACTCTGTATAAGACGATTATGCTTTCAGTTAACGCTCAGGGCTGTTAAGATAAATGATAGATTCCCAGTCTCTCATCAATAAACTTTGGCATCCCGAATATGTCATCTTAAGGGAGAATTATCTCACGAGTAATAACATAATTAACACATCATGCATGGACCGCTGGCAATCTGTGATATCTGCGAAATTCCAATTACTTAGCGTTGCAACTACCGGCCGGTGATGAATTCCGAGCCGTACGTTCCTCAGCGGGCTTTGGACGTCCACGAGACGACCAACCCTGGGGGTTCTTGTACCCCCTTGGGCATAGTTCTGCCGCAGAGCACGTGGGGGTTGGAACACTTTATTTTAGTGCACACTAACTAGCGTGATGGTGGCCCGAATCGCAATGTTTTCTTGAAACTGTCTAGGTGCACGTATATTATTGACCTGTTTGTTGAACTTTGTTTTCGGCTTTTGAAGTTTTCCTTCGCTCACGTTTCAACTTGATTGATTTTCTATTGTTTTGATAAAGTTTGCGGGGTCTAGGGAATATTACTGTTATTATATTTTCTATTATTGATGGCTTATGCATCTATTGGGATTCACATATACTATGAGAGATGCTGAAATATGTAAATTAATGCCGATATAAATAATTTATAATTTGGTCCTTACTTTTGAACTATCGATAAATTTTGAATGCACTAACAATTATAGGGACATGACAATTTTTATCGTTAAAATTTACAAACTTGGTTCTTTTTACATTTCTTTAGGTAATCTGAGTTTTCTGACTGATTCTAAAGTTCACTGAATTATGTCTACTACACAATATTTTTATTATTTGTAACTTAGTGTATTACACAAAAATTGGACAGAGGCAACATAATATTTTAATTGGCTATAAATTCATAAACTACTTAAAGACCATTGAAACTTACTTTATGTGTATTGTATTTTTTTACTTATATTTTTTAGTATTTCGTCTGCTTTAGGATGGCTGCAATTAGAAGAGCGTAGAAAACCATCTCCAGTTTTTTGAGGAAAATTTGTTCAGAATAGTGCACTCCTAACGATTTCAAACAAGTTGGAAAACGATGCTTCTTTAAAATATGTTCTTAGAAACTAAAATGGGTGACTCTTTATTTATTTTCAAGCCGACTAGTATTTTTAAAATAAGAATCTCACGTTCTAGGTCACCAGCAAGAATGTTACAAATTGAATTACAATGGATATCGGCCTATTGACCCATATTATTAATATATCATTAGAACTAGGTGTTCTTCCTCCTTAATGGAAAACATCCTGTATTTAGCCCATACCTAAGAAAATTCCGGAACAACTTGGTGGTTTACAGTATATACCTTACAAATCCTCTACCCACCTAGAGGAGGATAATAACTTGATTTGCTATTTCTTAAACTTTAACAATACAGGCCGGAACTACGAAATTAATTTTAATCTTATTACTATGTCTAGTACAGGATTGTTCATAAATTTTGTTTGTGTATTTGTAACGTTTTTATGGTTTCTTAGGGCCTTTTTAATTTCTAAAATTTCAAGCATGTCTAGGATTTTTCGTTTGTTTGCATTATGCAGAAGTTTAACACTACTACCGTTAATAATGTGATTTTGCTCAATGCAATGTCCTGCGAAACCAGTTGATTTTTTATTATATAAAATAGACTGTTTGTGTTCTCTTAACCTCACATCTATGCTACAGCCACTCTGACCTATATATACGGCATCACAGTTGTCACACTTCATTTCATATACCCCGATGTTTTAATATCTTCTGCCTTTTCTTTATTATTAACCAACAAGCGACCTAAATTATTTCTATTCTTTGATATTGTATTAATACCTAATTTATTTAATCTATTACATACTGAGTTGCTAACCTCATTTACATAATTTATACTATGCCACTTTTTGTTTTCTATATTTGGCACGTTATGAAAATGTTTTTGTAATAATTTTCTGTGTTTATTTCTTATTAATTTGTCAATAAGTAACTCATTATAGCAATTGTTTTTTGCTAGCGTTTTAAGAATTCTATCTTCTTTTTCAAAGTTAACCCTATTTAAATTTAGAGATAATAGTCTGTGTACATAGCTATGAAACGGTACATTTTTATCTTCCAAGATTGATTATAGTTTGCATGTGTAAGAGTGTCAGTAAAAGTTAGCTTTCTGTAAATATCAAGTTCTAGCCCATGTTCTATACGTGTCAGCGTAATATCTAAAAAGTTTATTGACCGTTCTTTTTCCATTTCAACTGTAAACTGAATTTTGTTGTTTAGGGAGTTAATAAAATGGATGGAATGTGACAATTGTCTCTCAGTACCGATCCATATGCAAAACACATCGTCAACATATTTTACCCAAAAATGTATATATTTAAGGAGATTATTGTTTGTGGTAAAAAGATCGTTTTCAAAATTTGAAATGAATATTTCAGCTAATAATATATAATAATATAATAATAATAATATATATTTCAGCTTAACGGACTACCCATGGGTAAGCCGTTTACTTGTGTATACATTTTATTATCGAATTTAAAATAATTTTGTTTGATACACATATTAATTAATGTTTGTAAATCTTTTGGTTCATTTTGATTTAATTCACTATTTGAGATAAGATGTTGTAATATATCCTTAAGCTCATGAATAGGGATAGAGGTAAATAAACTTTTGACATCAAAGGAAACTAATTTGGCATTTTCGGGTAAGGTTATGTTTTCCAATTTGGTCACAAGTTCTAAAGATGTTTTATACTGTAAGGGGACTCTTTGATAATGGTCGCAAGGCAGAAACATATGTGAGAGAAATCTGAACAAAACTAATGAAACAATAAACCAAGTGCATATTGTAACTATTATTTTGAATATTTATAATTATTCTATTGAATATGTTTCATCAAGAACATACCACAGATTCCATCCAATTAATTATCTATTTCATCCTATAATATATTAGACAAACATATAGCAGCTCAAGCTATTAAAAGTAGCTCTAAAAATCCAAGTCCAATGCACGCTCGCAATCAAAATCACAATACTATAAAATCAATAAAAAACAAAAGAGTAAACAACGATATAATTTTAACAGGCACCGATAAAGGTAATACGATCATTGCTAAAAATAAAATACTTTATAATAGGTATAAGTTTCCGGCTCAGTGGCTCAAAGCGAACGTGTTTTAATCTTGCAACCAAGGATTCCCGGGTTAGAATCCTGGCTAAGTATGGTGTTTTTCATATGTTACCGTGTTGGTAACAGTGGACTACACGAGGCTGTGTGAGAGACAACACGGCTAGTTGCTGTACCAATCCTGAGTTCGAGTCTCAGCTGCGGCAGATGGCAATGTCGTATGTCGTAGCGAATGGTCGTTGTATAATTGTCTATGTGTATGTGTCCTGACTGAGTGGTGGAATAGCTAATGCTAAACTCCGCCCGAACGTGAATCAAAATAAGGCGTTAAAATACAAATAAAATAAATAAAAATAAAGTCTATTCATCACATTTATATGTGCTTGATTATAAAGTTGTCTGTAGGTACTACATGTATTACATTTCTGTATTGAAACAGTGTTAAAAAGCAACATTTTAATACATTTCTTTTTTAAATAGTTCGTAGTTGTACTGTTTATGTTTTCAATAAACTTATTTTATTGTATTACATCGTAAAATATCATAGTATCTACTTTGAAATTGAGGCTTATTCTACATATATACAATAATAAAGTAAAGGTGTTAACAAACTTAATTAACATTGAAACAGACATAGATCATATGCATGCTTCCAGTTTTTGTTCCTTTCAATTCATATGGGTTTTTTAACTTTGTACCAAATCATAATAATTGATGTTCTTGTACGTCATATATTTTTGTAATTAGTGTAAAATTAATTGCTCTATTGTGACTATCAAATATTTTTTCTATAAATCATTGATTTTAACATGTAGCAAGCATTAAAAATGATTACTCGCACAGAGAAATAAAGTATAGTTATAGAAGAATGCAGTGGCGGTTTCTCTGAGGAGGCAGAGGAGGCCGGGCCTCCCTACTTCTGATTTGCCTTTACAGTTACTTTACATATTTACATTATTATAAATATAAATATAATTTATGAAACGACAAATTTAAATTAACAGAAGTATTCCCTAAATCTGCGAATTTAAACTATTATTATTATAACCGGCAACGCTGCACAACTGTAACATTCTATCCATGGTGACTGGTGAGGCAGGCCTCCAAACGCTTCTAACATAGCTTTCGCGTTTAGAATGGTTCAATTTGAAACGTTTGAAGCTACCCATTAAAATCTACTCTCAAAACCACGTGCCGGAGGCCAAGCTCCGGACCAATAGGAACAAAGATTAATAAACATCTGACTTTTATTTTCCCGCTTCCTGAGTCCAGACAGTCGTACCGTTTAGGTTAAGTGAAAGTAAAAGTGCCTGTGTGGTGGTTGTATTTTATTAAGTGCAATAAATTCATTTAAAATTTTTGTTTAAATATTGATAAAACGTCAAAAATGGAATTAAACGTAAGTACAAGCAATAACAATGGTAATGTCAGTATCGGTGAAGTGTTTAAATCTGTAGATGATATTGTAAATTTCCTTTTGAAGAAAGTTCATTTTAGTCAATTAACATATGATAACAAGATATTTACAATAAAAACTTTAAAAAGGCCCCAACCTACCATGCAAAATCTCATAGTAACTTCAAAACATAATCGTTCTTTTTGTGTACAATGGTATGATAAATGTGAGTGGTTAACTGGATGTCCAGTACAAAATAAATTATATTGCTGGTATTGTTTACTTTTTTCTAATGACCCAGAGAACACTCGAACACTGTTTGGTCAAAATTAGGATATAATGATTTAAAAAACTTACCCAGATCAATTGAAAGGCATGCTAGGTCAAAAGGACATTTAACTGCTTCAATAAAATTCAAGTTATTTGGCAAACAGAATATTTTAAATTCTATTGATCAAGGGCACAAACAGTCAATTGTAGATCATAATGTAAAGGTTAAAGAAAATAGAGATATCTTAAATAGACTAATTGATACGGTAATTTTTTTATGTTGTCAAGAATTGGCTTTTAGGGGACATGATGAGAATGTGCATTCAGATAATAGAGGAAATTTTCAAGAGCTTATTTCTTTTCTGATCAGACACGATGGCAAAATGGAACAATTTTTAAACGAAGCTACAGTTTTTTCGGGAACTTCTAAAGCTATTTAAAACGATTTAATTGAATCAATTAGTTGTGTTGTAGTACAAAAAATTGAAAGCGAATTAAATGAAGTACCTTTCTTTTCTTGGCAAGCTGATGAAACCACAGACATCAGCTGCTGTTCACAGTTATCGGTTGTTTTCAGATATGTTATTAAAGGGGAAGTGGTTGAACGATTTGCAGGTTTTTACAATGTTAGTTCAGGTCGAACCGCAAATGATTTATTTAATTTTTTAACAGAAAAATTTGGAAAATATGACTTAAAAAATAAACTTGTTGCTCAGACATATGATGGGGCATCAGTTATGGCTGGTCACTTAAATGGCTTACAGGCAAAAATTAAAACAATGGCCCCTCAGGCACTTTTTACACATTGCTATGCGCATACGTTGAATTTAGTATTGAGTAAAGCCTGCACAGATAGCATCAAAGAATGTAAAATTTTTTTTGCCAACTTGTCTGGATTTTCATCATATTTTTCAAAATCAACTAAAAGAACAGAGGTACTTAATACCATAGGATCTGACCGTTTACCGTCAAATGTAGCAACAAGGTGGAGTTTTACATCTAGAGCAGTTTTTACAGTATTCAAAAACAGGGATAAGTTAATAGAAGTTTTTGATTATATTTTGACACATGATGATTTCAAACAAGATCAGCCAACTTTAAGAGAAGCTGTTGGCTTAAAAAGACATCTTAAAGATCCTCATTTTCTCTTTCTTTTACATACTTTTAAATTTATCTTTAAACACACCGATGTTGTATTTTCAATTTTACAAAATAAAAGCACAGACATTTCATACGCCAGGAAACGTTTGAATGCATTAACTATTACATTGCAAAATTTTAGAAATAATGAAATTCATTTAAATGATCTTTACAGCCAACTGTTTGAAGATTTCCAAAGTGGTGAACCGGCGCCAAAGAAATGAAAGACAACATTAAATCTTCAAGATTTGAGACTGAATTATAAACAGATTTTCAATGAAATTTTGGATACAATAATTAATCAACTACAGATAAAATTTTCCGATTTAGATAAATTAGAATTTTTCGATTTAATAAGAAAAGATAATTTTCTCTCATATTCAAAAGAATTTCCAAATGATAAATTTGAATCATTATTAAAACAATATAACCTTTTTGATTCAATAGCACTAAAAAATGAATTAACAACTGTATACGCTGACAAAGAATTGTTTCAAAATTGTCAAACCCCTACCGAAATGATTTCATTTATTTATAATAATGACTTAATTTCTTGTCTAACAGAATTTTATAGATTACTTACTTTAGCTGTCACAATTCCTGTTACGTCTGCTTCAGTAGAAAGGAGTTTTTCCGCCCTCAAACGAATCAAATCATTTACTAGAAATACTATTGAGCAAGAAAGATTAAAAAATATTTCTATCATTTGTTGTGTTAGAGTAGCCAATGGCTAAACTTCGCCTATGTAAATTAAAATGTATGATTATGCATTTTCCTGAATAAAGACGATTTATTATTATTATTATTATTATTATTTCTATCGAAAAACGGCTTGTTAAGGAACTAACACAGAATAATACATTTTATGACGAAGTAATAGATATTTTTGCCAAACAAAAAGATAGACGGATTTCATTAATTTACAAGAACATTTAGACATGTAGTTTTTTTGTTCAATTTTTTGTTTAAAATTTAAAAAACCACCACAGCAATTATTCTACTTCTGTAGATTGTAAGTATACTACCAAGTATATTTTTATTTGTGTTGTTTTTCAGTTTGTTATTATTTAACTATTTTTAATTTGAGAATATTTTTATTTATGTTATCGTTTCAGAGTTTATTATTTATTTCATATTACTATATAATTGTTTTGATTGTGGTAGCATTTGTGCCATATTATTATTACTATTATTATATTAATAATTAACTCCCTCACCTATTAAAAGCACCCCTACCCCACAATCCCTTCCTGGTAAGATATAATTCAGACCTCCACGTTGGTTCTTGCTGGAAGGTAGAATTTGTTTTTTACTTTATACTTTGATACTTTTATCATAAAACAAATTATACTGACTAACATGAAGAGAAAATTACTAATATTTGTGTAATGGTAAAGTTTAAAAGTTGACCTTGATATTCGCAAAATTTTCATCGCGGCGCACATTTGTATACCTCCCGCCCCTCGGAACCACCCAGGCCTATCTATCCCCTGCCTCCCCAGTTTAAAAACTGAGGAACCGCCACTGGAAGAATGATTATTAAATAGGTACATCCCGGAATCACTGGCAATGTTGTACCTATGTTGTTTTTAAAACATTTTTCCAGCAAAATTAAAGCAAGGTACATAAAAGTAAAAGTACAATAAGTACTGGAAAAGAGAAGATAATCAGTTTCTGTATAGATAAAATTAATACTCCACTTCGCATTATTAGGCATACGAAAACCATACACTACCTCTTCACGTTCTCACTTTCACACATATATTCACATAAAACTTTCAACCACATTTTTATGACAACAGTAAAATTCCTTCATGCAATTTTTCTCAAACAAGCCAATAAAAAATCCTGAAATTTCTGGACCCTAATGTACTTAGAACGAACTTCGAAGTAGTCAAAACTTAAAATGTCATTACAGGGAATAGACAGCGGTTTTAGTCTGGTTGCTTTGCGGTAAAAAATGAGTGAACATTTAATTATACGTTTAGAAAATTTTACCAAAAACTATGTTATATTTATACGTAATCACTGATCATTTTAATACTTGCATTGTAGAGTTTCATTTATTTATTCACTTATTTAACGTCGGCCTAAAGATACGAGCTACCTCTAACCAGGAATTTTACCAAAGCTTGTCTCTGTAGAGTAGGGCAAAATAATATTTAACGGACAAGGGGCCAACTGATTTAGATCTATTTTGAGGGATGCTGTATCCAATACGAAATCCTCACCTAAGAGCGCATAGCTTCTATATATACACTAACATACAAGCCGCTAAAAGGTAGAGCGAGTATTTTCCTGGAGGTCGCCCATTTTCAAGTACTAACCGCGATTACTGTTGATTTACTTGTGCGTATCATTGAAAAGCTGTTTAACTAAAATCCTCTACGAACTTTCTCTAGTTTTTAATAACTAAAAAAGGCAGCTTTCAGTGAGAACCTGAAGATGGCAGATGAAATTCTGCCGAAACGTCGTTTAGACAACCGTGAGTCCTGGAGAAGTCGATCATCGACGCGGGAGAGCACCCGGAAGTACAACAACACTTCATTTAACACCCGCGAAAACCTAAAAAACATAGTTTCAGCCACCTCGAAAAATGAACAGATAACAGTCAACTACGTTATTTCTTATTAAACCGAAAAACATCGGAATGTGAACTTAAAAAACTGTCAAAACAGATTTGAAGCAGAGAGAGAGGGATCATGTCAACCCCCCTCTCTCTCTGCCTCAGGTCCGTTGCCAACAAAACGCCAAACCCAACAGATCAAAAAATTACTAATTCTCAAATGTGTTGTACAGGGTGTTATTTCTGTGACTGCCATTGGCATGAGAATGCAACAAATAAGTGTATAGAACAGAAATAACACCCTGTAAAACACATTTGAGAATTAGTAATTTTTTGATCTGTTGGATTTTTGTTGTTAACTTAAATTCAATATAAATGTAGTCCACAAGTATGATTTATTTTGTAATAGTTGTGTTTGTTCTGTCTTGATGATTTGTCAATTTCAATTTTAACCTCAATTTAGTAAGTACCTTTCACTTGTATTAAATAATTTTTATTATAATGAGTATAAATTTTTTTAGAATTCCTGAGGAAGAAACAATAAAGTTTCGAAAGCTTCAATTTAAAAAAGAGTTATCTTTTTTGAACCCGTGACTGTATCCCTGGTGGAAATTAAAAATTTTTGTTTTTAACTTAGACAGTCGTCTAATATTCGTCTCTGTATATATATATATATATATATATATATATATATATATCTACCCTAAGGAGTAGGCAGATTGAGGCCTTAGAGACGGATCGTGGTGAGATCTGGGGAGTAGGCAGATTGGGACCCCGGAATCGAACCAGTTCCACGAATTCCTAGCATTATTTTCTTTGACAATTTTCACTTGACTCACTTTTTCTCTTGAAAATGGCTCCAAAACGGGAGCCGAAACGTCGAGATATTAACAATCTCAGACGCGGTTCAACCCGAGAACCTAGTATTTTTCATATATATATATATATATATATATATATATATATATATCAAATCCGTTGGCATACAACCAAATGTAGGCTGTGTAGAGACCAGAAGACGTTTCTTCTGTTTCTTCTAGAGTTGTGCAAGGTTAGGACATTTTAATCTGAAAACTATATGAAATAATAAAATATATGAAAACTTTTTGATTGCACAATAATTAAAACAATATTTATTATAAATAAATGTGCATACAAACCTAGTATTAGCCTAGTATTAGCATTTGCCTCCTTAATTTCTGTACTTATGAAATCTCTATTGTTGTAAAAAAATTATGTCCGACTGGGCTTGCAATAATCTCGTGTCCGTCATCACTCAATTGAAACAGTCTTCAAACTCCATAAAACAGTCAAAACACTAAAATTAGTCAGTCCTTCTTGGATAAGTAAAAAAAATTTACGCACTTTTATCATAGTAAACTGTGCTTTTCTAATGCCGCTTCTATAGACTATTCCAGAATGACGTCATTGACAGTTCGGCCATATTTGCTGGGTGGCATACAAAACAATTTGCGTATGTAAACATTACGAATATTTCATCATTAAATTTTTTTTATATATACATTTATTTACCGTCGGCCTATTTCCGCTACTGAGGCCTAACACCGACGCCTGTAGACGAGCTACCCCCAACCAGGAATTTCGCCGAACCTCTTCCCTTAAGAAGAGTAGGGATCTTTTACTTGCCTAACATTTAATAGACAAGGGACCGACGGCTTTACATCCCCTCCGAAGGATGGTATATCTCCTATACAACCCTCGCCTAAGGTTGTATAGCTTCCGCGCATACACTGATATACAAGCCGCTGGAAGATGTGTGAGGCGAGGACGCGGTTTCCGTTGGAATGGTCACCCATCCAACTACTAACTGCGCCTGTCTTTGCTTTACATCGCATACCAAGTATGTACATAGTAAAGACGCACCTACGCTCGCCGAGGAATATATTTGTAGTGTAATTCTTCGATTTGTCTCTGTATATATTTAAAAAAAACAGCACTAAACCTAATCCGATCTCAACCAAAACCTTTTCAGATCTTCTAGAACATTGATGAAACCCTCATGCAAACTTTTATCCAAATCCGTTCTCTAATTCAAAATATTTGAAATTAAATGCGACAGTAAAGCTGTATAGTTGTTGTTGTTGAATAGGAATACACGTGACGTGACCACTTTCACGACGTAACGGCTACGCGCATCGATCATATCACTCGAAATGCGATCTATGCTTCACATTTGCTTTGTTTTTAATTCTTTTCACAGAAACCATATCGAAAGGCTGGAAGTGTGACATATCGTTGAAATTGGAATTTTTATTGCTTTTCAATGATTCCAGTGAACATTGTAAGTAATTACAAAATAAACAACTTGTCGCGCCAAAACGTCGCTAAACGTAATCCGATCTCAACCAAAACCTTTTCAGATCTTCTGGAGCACTAAAGAAACGTACATTCAAAGTTTCATTCAAATCCGTTCAGTAGTTTCGGAGCTATCGTGCTAACACACATACCCACATACACACACACAGACATTTTTCAAAAACCACTTTTTTGGGTTCCTAGGACGTCAAAACGTAAACGATATTATCTCAAATTTCGTTTTTGAACCAATTTTAGTAACCTCTCACAATTTTATTGTGGTGAGGTTAAAATGATGTCCGACTGGACAAAAATCTCGTGTCCGTCATCACTCAATTTTAAAAGTCTTCAAACTCCATAAAACAGTCAAAACACTAAAATTAGTCAGTCCTTCTTGGATAAGTAAAAAAATTTTACGCACTTTTATTATAGTAAACTGTGCTTTTCTAATGCCGCTTCTATTGAGATGCCCGTATTTTGTGACTTGCGACGTCACACCAATAAGAAACCCGTTTCCAGTCACGTGATTATTACACGTGATATTTACATAAAAATTCGAATTTTAAAGTCTAATATTTATCGAGTAAATTTTTTTTTATTATATTCTCAATTTATATAGTACATTATGGCAAAGTAATACATTTAATTATAAAATTCGTGTACCTTGCTCATCCTATTGAGAGACTTAATTATTGATTTATTACAATTTATTTAATTAGTAAAATATATTCTGGAATGTTTGGACTAAAGTACAAGATACAATAAAATCAGTATATGTAGGAAAACTCCACTGCTGAAATTAAATTATAATCGTTATATTATACTTTAACCCTCAGTTAGCATCATAAATGTTCTCATTGGTGTCTGTCGGCGATCTAAATATCAAGTTGTGGTAAAATAAACCAGCAGTCTCTAATTCACATAAAAGCCGCTCATACCGCAGTATGTCGAAAATCTCAGTAAGAGCCCAGACTATTCTGGCTTAGCATGGTTGGCACGATCGCGCACGTGGACTTTTCCTATATCCCTTTTGAATTCCCAAACCTTCATAGGTACCGCAGTTGCTCCTCTTTTACGAGAAGCGAATTTTAGCAACCGCAGCAAACTATTTCTGTTCAACACATAACTGTATTAAATTAATCTCGTTCTCCTCATACTGCCAATTTACATGATCTTTACAATTCTATTAGGTTGCTAGGTAACGAAATGAAGGCAGGGACCTATTGACACTTGAGACGCTTGGAATAAAAGAAATTAGGTTTTAGCTCTTATTTTGTTTAGGATTAAGGGTACCCCAAGTATATAGGACGACGTAAATATTCCAACCAAATTCTACTATTTCTATAACAGAGTATTAAAGTTGTAAAGGCTTTCCTGAATTTCATGGATATGAAAAATAATAATTAAATAATAATTGCCCTCGGGTATGTCTCATTCCTATATCTTAAAAGTTTTAAAAAATTACAGATAATAATCTCTAAGAAATACAGTAAGTTCTTGGTCATAAGTTTATATATTTATTTATTTATTGCATACACTGCTCAACAGGTAAAATACCCAATTATAGAACAGGAATAGAAAGTTATAAAAACACATCATAAAAGTAGAGTACAATATAAAACATTAAAAATCGATATAAGACAAAAAAACAAACAAAAAGAAGCATAGAGAATAATACAAACTAACAAAAACATCAATAAATACAAAGTGTAAATTACAGATAATTAAAAACAAGTTTAATGAGGTACATGTGTAGTATTAACTAGGAAAATACGGAAGGAAATAAAGATTAAAATTCAGTGTAAGAAAAACAAAAGTAATTTGAAAGTATTTAAATTAATTAAAAACTTCAGCTTTTATATCATTAAGGCTGCAATTAAAAATATCGAGGCTGCTACACGATTTATTAAAATTGTTACAGATAGTGAACAAAGGCGAATTTTTTAATAAGTTTGTATGTGGAGTGGGTAAATAAAAAACTTGGTCATTACGAGAATTTAATCTAGGGACGTGAAAATTTAATTTGCAAATTATTCCAGGAACATCAAGATCATTGTGTAGCGTTTTAAAAAAGAATACTTGAGAGACGTATATTCGCCTGTCTTCCAGAGTAGACAACGAGAACCTTTCAAGCAATTGACTTTGCGGAAAGCCAATAGCTGGATAGATACCATCCGACTTAAACCAAAGTAGTTTAACAAACCGGCGTTGAACTGCTTCCAGGTTGCTCTTATGAACATCATAACTGGGACACCAAATAAGTGATGCATATTCAAGTTTCGACCTCACAAGTGATTGGTAAAGGATTTTCATGTATCCGTATTAGTAAATTCACGACTGGTGCCAGCTATGAATCCAAGAGCCCTAAAGGCTTTAGAGGCTAAGGTATCAATGTGGTTGGTAAATGATAATTTGCTATCAAAGATTACGCCTACGTCGCGAAAAGTTGTAGGCCTCTGAAGAGTATCATTAACCAAATGATAGTAAAAAATAATCGGAGATGTTTTCAATGAGAATGACATTACGTTGCATTTACTAGCATTCAAGGATAGTTTATTTATTAAGCACCAGTTATTTACTTTACTAAAACAAGCTTGAAGTTGAAAAAAATCATCAATATGGTTTATAACTGAGAAAATTTTAAGGTCATCAGCATATAACAGGCAAGGCAAATCAATTTCCTCCGCTATGCCATTGATAAATACATTAAAAAATAAGGGCATCAAGATGGATCCCTGGGGAACACCAGAGGTAGCAGCAAATTCAATTGACTTGAATCCGTTAAGAGTAACATACTGAAACCTATTTGTTAAATAAGACTTGAATAAGAGAATTAATGAGTATGAAAGGCCAATTTTCTCTAATTTGATTAACAGTAACTGATGATCTAACCTGTCAAATGCTTTGGAAAAATCCGTATATATGACATCAGTCTGGCGATGTTCATCTAAGGATTCAGAAATATAGTTAATCACTTAATCACTAAACTGTGTTACCAGTGCCTCTGATCATATGCATTATAACAGAGAAATGAACCTACGAAGTGTTACATGGTCTATGTCCATTTAACAACTTTATATAAGTAACTGGTATTTGTTTATGTTTAGCACGATCTGGTAACACCTTGATTTAGTTTTTGTAAGTGAAACTACTTCAAATTAACAGAATTTGCTTTGTATAACTGCTAAATTTCTTCACATTGTTTTATATAGCTATTTTTGTATCTTAGGAACTCATATTTTTTTAACATTAAATTATGTATCTCTGTTGCGGCACTTCAGACTCCTATTGTTTGCCTAGCCTGCAAAAGTATTTACATTCATTTAAATTCTTATTTATTTACTTTGCTTACTCTGTACAACATGCAGTTATTTTTCTTACCTCTAAAATTTCTTTAATTCACGCCTATTATATAGTGTATCTTATACCGTATGTCTATTTTACGAGGGCCATACTAAATATCTCGCTTAATATCTATTGTAGGAGAACCTTTTTGAAACATTTATGCCATTTTTTGTGAGCTTTATTTCAATAAAAAAACATTTAAAATCCATAGCGTACTTTGTGAGATATATTGCAAAAACCTGAAAAATTAGAAAACCACAAACGGTTATAGCTTCCTTATTTGAGGAGATAAGAAAAAAGTTAAAGGGATGAAAGTTGACGGCAAAGACGATCAGAATAATAATGTGTATGAAAAAAATTTGAAAAAACGCAGTTGGCTATGACATACGCTGTTGTGCAAAAATGAAAAAAAACAAATCTCAAAGTAGGCTATGACACCATCAATCGTTTATTTTTTTCTCTTTCCAACGATATAAAACATGCCACAGATATTTTAACTGATAGTGTCAATATTTAATATTTTACGAAAATCACAATTCATACCATTGAACCGTAAAAATCAGCTAGGCCATGATTAATGAAAAACAATGTATACAGTTATTAACAAATTTGATAGATTGTCACTGTTGTATGTTGCGTTGTCGAGTTCTAAGACAAATTTTATATAAGTAATTATGATATACACCAATAATAACAAATTCGATATGATTAGCATTTATTTTCAGTGCAATATTGACGCTGAGATAGCAGTCACGGTTTACGGAGATAGATTTTCAGATGCTCCGCAGCCAAATCGAACTATTTTTAGGAAGTTAGTTCAAAATCCAAAAACTCACGGTTCATTTTCAAAAAATAGTAAGTAAGGCGAGGGCATGTTGCGGATAATGTGAGAAAAGTGAATAGAGTATTGAATTTCTCATTCATGAAATTTTTCAATTGAAGGATAGCAAAGAATCCCTTGTTGAGTTGTTTGCAAACATGCTCAATTTGAGTATTCCATGTCAACCTTTCATCTAAGTACCTAAAAATTTGAATTAATTTGAAAACTTTATATTTATCATATATAGCAAGTCTTCTCGGAGGGGTTCTTGTAGGTTAAAGTTCAATCAAATGTTTTTTAATGTTTAATATTAGCTTATTTCTATCACACCAAGTATTTAATTCTTCTATAACTTTGCGACAACATGATTTTTTCAGGGTTTTTTGCAGTCATATCATCTGCAAACATTGTAACTCTACCATTTGTAATGTTACATGGAAAGTTGTTCACATATATCCCAAACAATAGTGGCCCAAGAACTGAACCCTGGGGAATGCCCAATTTATAACGTCACGCATTTCTGATGTAATGTCCTCCAACTTTACGATAATTTTCCTACCACTACGATACGATTTAATCCAATTTAAAAGAGAATTTCTAATACCTATGCTGCATAGTTTGTCAATAAGAAACTGGTGATTTACAGTGTCAAATGCTGCAGATAAGTCAAAGAACAAAGAAATAACATACTGGCCTGTATCCAGATTGAAATGTACAAATTCCATTAAGTGGCAATATGCTGTTTCTGTAGATTTTCGTTTCCTGAAACCGTGTTGCGGGTCTGTTAAGATTTTATGTCTATCTAAGAATCTTTCAGTTTTGTTGTATACCTTCCACTAGTTTTAAGATTTTTGATAATACACTTAAGATTGATATTTGTCCGTAATTTTATATGTTCTTTGAATCATCTTTCTTATATAGAGGTAAAATAGATGCCATTTTTAGTGTCAGGAAATTGACCTACTTCTAATGATAAATTAAATAGATACACTAGTTGTTGTATTATATTATCAGTGATGTGTTTTAGTACTTGGGTGGTTAACTCATCTATTCCACTAGATTTTGTATTTTTTAAGGAGCTTATAATATTTTTAATTTCAGATACTGTGACAGGTTAAAAAAAATTGAATTTTCTACATTATTTGCTAGAGAACAGGGTTATATTAAATTGGCACCAAAATGATTTGCAAGTTTTTTTTCTGCTAGAGTAGAGAAGTGATCTACAAATAAGTCAGCAATTTCCTTTGAATCTGTTATTTTATTATTATTGTAATTTAAAACTTTTTTTTCTTTATAATTTTATTTCTGCTTAGTTTCTCGTTTATAATTTTTCATTTCTCTTTAGATTTGTTATTTGAATTTATTATTTTATTGCCATAATATTGGCTTCTTTTTTTCTATATTCTTGCTTCACCTTATTATATTGTATGGTCTTTGTATAGCAGAAGTTGCTAATAAAGTCTATATATCTATCTATCTATCATTTTTAAGGTCAAAAATACATTTATTTTACCGGGTATTAGGTAAGTTGAAGTTTATAACCACATGGTAAGTTAAAATTCAATCACAATAAGTTATGATAATTCTTCAATACTGTTCGTAGAACGTATACAATTTTATATTGGCACTTATTCATGATATACAGGCTGTCCATTTTATCAGGGCACTCGAGAATATCTCACTTAATATCGGTCGTACAAAAAAAAATATTTTTACGAAAATTGTTCCGATTTATATAACCTACAAAATGGTTTAAAGACATTTGAAATCCATGGCCTACTTTAAGAATTATGGCGAATACATCGAAAATGTGGAAAATGTCTAGGCCAAATATCTCCGTTATTTGAAGAGATACGAGAAAAATTCTAAGGCAAATTTTTTTTGCAAAACAGAGTGTTTTAACGAGGTTTTATCTATTTTTTTTCAAAACCGGTGTATTTTGAGATTTACTATTCAGGCTATTAAAAAAATTATTTTGGAATGGGCGAGAAATGACGCCATTAAATAGAGTATTTTCCTCCCTTTTCAATGATATATATCACATACCATATTTATTCATTGGTACTACGTTAGTAATTATAAAAACATTTTTTTGAATCAATAAATTTTTTTTAACAAGCATTATGCTTGCCGTGGAGAAGTATGATTAAGTAAAACGATAAAATAATTCAATAAGTTGTTCAAATCTTTGCTACAATAAAACATTAACACAATTAAGAAAAATAAAGTAAATTCAGGTAACAAAAACAAATTAATAATAAAAAGAATATAGCACACAGAACATTAATATTTATCTAATCCTCAAAATAATTAAGATATCATATCAAGCGTTCAAAGTGTCCACAGCGATTTCTTATGCACAATCGAGCGCGGCGAGGCACTGCATTTAAAACATTACTCAGCATTTCGGGGATAACTGTAATACATGCCTGTTGAATTCGAGCTTTTAGGTTCTCTACATTTTGCGGTGTCATCGAAAACACCTTATCTTTAATATACCCCCATAGAAAAAAATCCATTGGAGTTATATCTGGAGAACGAGGGGGCCATCGAATAAATCCATTGGTACCTATCCAATGTTGAGGCAAAATTTCGTCTAAATAAATCTAGGCAAGTCTGGGAATTGTGGGGAGGAACTCCATCTTGTTGAAAATATTGAAAGTTGTGTCGATTCTCTAAAGATAGGGCATCTAAAAATTCATTAAATTCATTTCTCAAAAAGTTTAGGTACCTTTGACCACTGAGGTGACCATCATAAATATAAGGACCTATTAAATTGGTGCCTAAAATACCTATCCACACATTTATTGAAAAACGATTTTGAAACCCAGTCGGTATAAGCCAGTGTGTATTTTCAGAATAATGAATATTGCGATTAAAAAATTCATTATTGGAAAATTTTGCCTCGTCGGACCAAAGTATTTTACTATATATTAATGGATCGGCACGTTTCTTTTCCAACAGCCACCTACAAAAAGTCTCTCCTTGGTTTGTCCCCTATTGTAAATTGTGAACTTGTTTGGCTTTATAACACAGGTAACCATTTTTCTTTAAAATTTTTCGAGCACTTGTTTTACTTATATGACAAGCAATTTGAATGGATCTTAATGATGTTTCCAAATTTTCTGTATTTTTATTTCTTACATAATTAATAACGCGGTTTACCTTATTTACATTATTAGTTCAACCTTGCCTTCTTCGTTAAAAATGAACCATTATTTTTCAGTTTCGTAGTTAATTTTCTGAACAGAGTTTTATTCGGCTGTAGTGCTTGTGGAAATCTGTTTCTATATTCTGTTTGAGCTAATCCAGAGTTAAAATTGCATTGGCAATATGTAACGAACATATTATAACGATCAATGTGAGTGAAAATCATTTTTGAAAATTCTAAATTCTTAAACGAGTGGGATTGAGTGAGAGTTTAAGTATTAACTGAGATGATCTGTCAAAAAATTAAATTGTCAAGTTTGTTCATAGTCAACTATTTTAAAATAATTGAAATAATAGTGAAATCATGAAATACAAACAAATCAATATTATAATTAAATTAATTGGTAAAGACAATTTAACTTTCTGAGCAAGGAGTGACGCTTTTATATAGAGGACCTCTATACATTGGCATAACTGCGAATACTCTTTCCATAATTGCTCCATATTGCTTTCTTGATTATTATTTTGTTTTTGTTACCTGAATTTACTTTATTCTTCTTAATTGTGTTAATGTTTTATTATAGCAAATATTTGAACAACTTCTCTGAATCATACTCCTCTACGGCAAGTATACTGCTTGTTAAAAAAAAAATTATTGGTTTTTAAAAAATGTTTTTATAATTACTATCGTAGTACCAACGTATAAATATGGCATGTGATATGTCGTTGAAAAGGGAGGAAAATACTCTATTTAATGGCATCATTTCTCGCCCGTTTCAAAATAACTTTTTTAACAGCCTGAAGAGTAAATCTCAAAATACACCGGTTTTGAAAAAAAATAGATAAAACCTCGTTAAAACACCCTGTTTTGCAAACAATTTTCGTCTTAGAATTTTTCTCGTATCTCTTCAAATAACGGAGATATTTGGCCTAGACGTTTTCCGCATTTTCGATATTTTCCGTCATAACTCTTAAAGTAGGCCATGGATTTCAAATGTCTTTAAACCATTTTGTAGGTTATATAAATCGGCACAATTTTCGTAAAAATAATTTTTTTGTACGACCGATATTAAGTGAGATATTCTCGAGTGCCCTGATAAAATGGACAGCCTGTATATTTTACATTTAAAAATTTAATTAATTTTTCACTTAAGGATCCACTGGAAACTCCATTAGTAGATATTTAAATCTCAAGTTTCAGCCTTTTGGTAATTCTCTAGGTGACCTCCTTTTTAAATTAAATCGATAAACTATTACAAGTTATTGAGAAGCATCTAATCAAAATGCTGCATTTTAAGCTTCCAAACAACTGTTTTATTCCCTGGAGGAATAAGAGCGTATAGAAGATCCATTTGACAAACTACCTCGTCAGGCGCTTAAATCTAGTTGTTTATTAAAATCTGACTATTACCAACGACCGTTCCATTCACCTTCCTTACAACCGTAAGAAGTTGGAAAGTAAATTACTCTGGCTGGGATGTACAATGATTATGTTTCTCATTAATTAATTAATTAAATTAGAATACCAGACGGGAAATAAATATCTTTTGGAGTTGGTGAAGCAGGTATAATTTCATTTCACAAACAATGCTTAGGTAAATTAGAATTATGATAAAGCAACTTCAGGGTTAATTCGAAACCTGCAACAACAAAGTTTTAGTTAAATTGTTGTCTGTAGGGAAATAAATCCCGTAATAATTACTGTCTTACAAGTTGAACCGCAAACCCACGTATGAATAGAAAATTAAGTTGTTAATACTTAGATACACGTAAGGATATTTACAGGATCACCAACTTTATAGTCCTCCTGGCGAGATACTTATACGTTATGCATATGTACATTATTGTGTCAAGTAAAATATATTCATAGTATAATAAAAATAACTTACTGATTCCATAAAAAAGTAAGAATCTAGTTGTAGCAATGCACTTTATAGATAAAAAGTTACGGAATTTTGCAAGGCGCGTCTGAGAACCTTCTTTATGGTGCGTAGCCCTGTTTAAAGAGGTCCTGGCGATGGGAGCATTTTCGTATGAGGGCTCTTTTCACAAATCAGTATCTTTGGTGTCTAAGAATCACGACGAGGCTTTCGCTAATCATGTTAGCATCATCAAAAGATGATTAAAACTGTAAACCAGTATTATTCGTTTCCCGTTTCCAAGATACGCATTACAGACCAGGCGGTGACCCGGAAAAAAAATTAAATGTGACATTCCCCCCTCCCCCCGATGACCCGGAGTAAAAACTATTAAAAATTGCGGAGAGTCGGGACCTTGGGGGATGTATGTAGGAAAAATAGGGGCACATTTTAGGCCCCCTAGGAGTTTTGGGGGGGGGGGCGGAGGTGGGGGAGTATAAAATTCACAAAAATAGGGGAAAATTCAAGGAACCCCCAAAATGTTTGCCTTGGTGATGTAAAAAATCGAAAAGTATTGGGGTAAAATCGCATCAGATGTACGGTTCTAGGAGTTATGGCCGACCAAAGATTTTTATGAAAATTAGAGTTTGGAAAATTGCCATTCTGATCAAGGAATATGAGGAGGCCAACTAAAAACCCAAATGAAGTTTTCCTCCAGGACGTGTGAACGATCCATCTTTTGGCGTCTGAAGGATTTCTACTATATTTTCCAAAAATGAATTTTAACGTTCACAAGGAAGGGTTCAAAACGACTGTCTCAGACGGAGAATAATACAAAGTTCATACTTACTGTTCGTTCGTAACACTATAAATCTAACACAGTAAGTACTAACACTTTCTTAAAATTAAACCTGAAAGGGAATTTTGAAAACACAAGAAAAAGACAATATAAAGTTCAAAAAATATATATCAAATCTCTTTAAAAAATCATGTTTTACAACAACTTCAAGAAAAATGTTTCTGACAAACTATAGTCTGGCCCGTGTACAACACATGGTGAGGAAGGGATGACTTATAATGTACCAACTACTATCCAATATGCGGTTTTTGAGCTAACGATTATACAAAAAGATTCAAGGAAAGTTCAATGTTTATACATTTTTGGCGGGCTTTTGCTTGCCTGTCTATTTACGTATTTTCAGTTCAATATCAATTTTGATCGCTCCTCGGAGCTTAAAAATGCTTGAATCGCAACGACTTTGAATTATATTTTGCAATTACAATTTCATTCAGGCAAGGCGGTCCCATGCACATATGAGTACATGGTAACTATACTTTTCTGACACCGAATCACCGAGGAACCGGTTTAGGGCAGATCCCGTTAAAACCCATCATTTTCCCGTCAAAATCGACTGCTAGGAAATGATAGGGGACCCTTGTCGCTAAAGGCTATTTTCGCTAAAACTCTCGATATACTTTGAATAGAGACTGGATTAACGTGTCCTCATATTTAACACAATGCATGAGTTACAGTGCTTAACAACGTGGATTCGTAAAAGGGTTTTTAATTTTGAAATTTCCGAAATTTTGTTACTGTTTCTAAATGTTGGTGGTCGGGGCGACATTACGTCCCCGTGCAGCGACATTTACTACACTTTCTAAAATTACATTCCTTGATGAGTTATTGAAATGTTTGCATAAAAAACGCTCGGTAGAGCGAAAATATAAAAACCTGTTCCAACAATATTTTTACGTGAAGCACGCTTTTCATGCGAAATGTCGGATTTTGTTACAGTTTCGAAAAGTATATCGAGGGTTTTATCGTGTTCTTTAACAGACGTACACCGTTTTCTTGGAAAAAAATATGTTAAAAAAATTTAGTCTATATTTTGCCGGAGGCGCCGCGGTTAGATTTAAAATTATGGCCTTATAACTTTTTCATTAAGTATGATAGAGACTTGAAATTTTGGTCAGGTATTTGATGCGATATGATCTACACGGAGATCCGTTTCTGGTTTCGCTGGAAACGGTATCAACTTTGTTATTTTAAATGGGCCCATATATATTTTATTGAAGTATTCGTATTTTTTGTGTAATTCTACGTATAAGACATATAACATGTAGTATACGTATCTGTTACGGTTTCGAAGAAAATGACTTTTAAAAATTGTGCTTCTCGCGTGTCAAGGGTTCGAATCCTGCTGGGTGACATTTGTTTTACAAGTGGGGCATATGTATTTAAGCTGTGCGCATTTTCTTGAAATTTAATAAAATACGTAAAAAATATACACTTTTTTTTTGTTAAAATTTAAAGAAAAAAAATTAGTCTATATTTTGGCGGACGCGTCGCCGTCACATTTAAAAATTATGACGTTTTAAGTCGAACGAATTTGTATTCGCTATATGCGATCCGCGCTATCGACACTACACTTGCACAAACCCCAGCGACAATAGGCGCTCCCCGAGCCTGTTAGGCATTCTAGCCGCATATGCGATTCTGGCCGCTCGAGGTCGATCAAGAATAAAGCGCCACAGATATATAAGGAGTGGATCCCCGTGCACGGAGCACAGTTTTATATGAGATGAAGAAGTAAACAGATAAAATAAGAACATAAATGAGTTGTGAATTATATTTGTGTCTATAGTTGTAATTAGTGTGTTATGATAACAATTAACTATTGTAATTAAATATTAAATAAAGTAGTTTTTAGTGGAAATTCTTATTGCAGTTATTTGAACCCACTCTTGGAAGTGTTTACTGGAGATTGTAAACACGCAACAATATATTGTATAGCCTTGTGTATTAAAATATTTTATAGCCTTAAAATAAAACAAAGACATAAATGTTATAATTCTTATTATATATGTTTCATTTGACTTTTTTGTGCAGATAAATCAATGGCTAACTGAAGGTCTCAAATGTTCTAAATTATAAAATGTTTTGTACTGAAAAGCTGAATTTAGAACATTCGTGATTTTACAGAAATCACGTGACTTCTAACAAACCAAACAAATTATACAGTTCATTAATTTCCAGAATTAAACATATTTTGTGCCATCTCACTTTCATTGAATGTGTATTGAACAGTACAACATTTATGGCGCCCAATGTGGGGCAATTTTGGTAATTTAACGTTATATAGTAAAAACATTTTGATATTTTGAGAAACTTAGCAAAAATTAAAGTTAAATAACTATTGAATAGAGGTACAATACGTCCATTATATTATTGTGTGTGCTTTGTAAGTTAAGAACTGGTCATCATGTGAGTGTTGTGTTCACATAAAAGTGTATTTGAGTTTATGGAATTGAAGTCCGATAAGAAAGTATTAAAGATGGAAAACTAAACAGGTACCACAAGCAGTCGATTATATTATGCACACACAACAAAGTATAACACAGACATACTGACATAATGTGGGTTCAACCACAGCAAAAGAACTATTCATATGAATGTTTGGTATAATTTATTGTGTTCAAATAAGTACCATATTATATATTTATGTATGTATATCAATCTTGAAATATTATTCTTCTGTCATAGATACCATTAGTAGCGGGCCTAGATATCAAAAGTATCCTTCTTAATATAAAAAAATAGCAATAAATAACTAACTGGTAATAGTAGAACATACGCCACAATTCTTCCGCTCTTAAAAAGAAGCAGTCAAACATCCAAACAATGAATTGCGAATCCGACGCTTTTTTTATAAATTGAATTATCCACGTCTCTGTTAACAACATTTAAAAGATAAGCAGGTTTTACTCTGTCTAAACTAATTGTAGACTCTGCTCCATGCTTATTTATACAAATAACTTTATCAGTACGAGATACCACCTTAAAAGGTCCTTCATGCATCGATGATAAAGAAGATTTTAATTTCTCTTTCTTAATGAAAATATAATCACATGTTTGTATATCAGGATTGATAAATGATTTTTTTAAATATGGTGTTTTGAATCACTTTGAGATTATTAAAATGTTCACGTAATTTTGCTATAAAAATCGTCAGACCTGTATAATCGTCAGAGTTAATAAAAAATTCACCAGGAAAACGTAATAGTTCACCAAAAACAAGTTCCACAGAAGAACATTGTAAATCTTCTTCTTGCATTCCTCGGAAACCGAAAATGATTGGAAATTCGCTCTTCCAATTCTTGGAATTAGATCTGGCAATCAACGGTATTTTTAGAGATATTTCAACTAACCCATTACTTTTAGGATGATTACGCAGTAGCTTGTATTCTATGGAATTGAAAATTGTAAAAATAACCTAGATTCAAATTGAACACTCTGTCGGAATAATGTTTCAGCAACTGGTTCTGCTGTAATGTTACGTAAGGGATATGCCTCTGGCCAACAAGTAAAATTTTCAACTATGGTATGAATGTAAGAGCAACCTCCGGAAGGAGGTAATGGACCTGCAATATCTATGTGTATATGTTCAAAACGTCCTCTAGAGATTTCGAATTTGCCTATTGGAGTTTTTGTATGTTTATTTATTTTAGCTATCTGACAATTAATACACATTTTTGTCTATAAGGTGCAGTCTGTATTAATTTTACGCCAGAAACATTTACTATTATTTAATATTTTAGTTGCTCGAATACCTGAATTATAGAATAATAAATAATAAACACCACATAAATTAGACAACCCCCAATTCCAGAAGCCAGAGCTTGTGCGGAAGGGGGTTACACATTAAAAAAACGCGGACATACAACCATTTCCCGCCGACAGTACCGGAGCCGGGATTCGAACCCGGTGATGCGATGTCCGTGTGATTAATTGCCATTGCCATATCGCGCCTTAACCCACATTTTGGCGGGTATTTAGGTTGAAATTTGGAATTAGAAATATCACACCAAATCTCATTTTGCGAATTTGAAATATTATTTTTCTTGGATAATTGATTTCTTATTAATGTTTCTAGTTCTCATATCCAATTTGTTCAGCGTATCAGCAATTATATTATCTTTATCTTTAACATGTTCAATTTTTTTCGTAAATTGTGCTATAAATTCCATATAACGTATTTGTCTGGGACTTCTCTCCGTTCCAGACAAATTCGTATGAGTATTTGGTATATGGTATAATTTATTGTATTTAAATAAATACCATATTTATTTATGTATGTATAACAACTTTGAAATATTATTATAATAGTACATACGTGATACGCAGAGAATATACAACAATTTGGTGATAAAAGACAGATAGACAAGTATAAATTCTAACGCTGTTATACATTTGACTAACATCATAACAGGGACGAAACAAGATGTAACAGGAATGAAACAAGATGTGACAGGGATGAAACAGGAGTTAAATAAAAATATGGACAAAACCATGATGATGAAAAATAGAAACAAGTTGACAGAAACATAGCAGGAATGGAGCAAGAATGAATTGGGACAAACTAACCGTAAATTAGAGGAAAACACCAATAAATTGGTTTATATAAATACTACCATTATTCTTTTATGTACTGTCAGCAGCAGAAATATCGAGAGAGAATTTTGGACCGCCTTGTATAGTTTGTGAAAAAATGCTTTAGGAAAGTTAATTACTTGAAAATTTCTCTAGATTATACCACTCTTATTGTAGAGAATATAAAACGCCTTCAATGGTTGTTAAAAAGAACACATTGTTTAAAGCATTCTACAGGTTTTACAACTTACTAAAACAATAGCTAAAAATAATGGCAAGACAAATTTTAAATCATCTAAATCTAATAAATATGAGCTTAATAATGAGGTTGATGATTTCTTGAGATATCCTGTAGAAAACTTCCAATAAAATCAGTACACAATCATAAATTCAATCAATAATAAATATAAAACAATATAGAACAGAAAATAACACACCTACATCCCAAAAACACCCTGTAAAAACATCTTAAGGCAAAATTAATTGAACAACCCTCCCTTATATTCCTTAACGATGATGTAACAATTAGTGACAAAATGGCTTGGGAATTTTAAATTACTTGCTAATATTCTCTGACTAATTAGTCGCCCACGTTGTTCCTGTATTACTCGTTACTCTTAAAATTTTCTCGTGAAACTGCTACGGGTTGTCATTTGTAGGCAAATGTTCATTTTTGTTACCTCAAGAAGAGAATGACAGTTATCGCTACATCTAAACGCTCTATACGCCAGTAAGGCTTTGCATACTAATATGTGAGAACGATCTCAATTTGCATATAAATTTACATATTCGCTTTGTCACAAAAAAAATTACAGAAAGCTACATATTTAGGTAGTTCTTAAACTTACGTACGAGGTATGTTTGTGCAAATTTAAATATGTAGAAACTAAGCAAATTGTTGTTGAGCGTATGAAACTGGAAAACTCCCAGCGAACCGTGAAGGCGCTCCATCTACAATGTGGCTAGAAAATATCACGTCATGATCAATATATTATTTAATATTTTATTTGTTACTTAGCATTGCTTTTCAGGTAGTTAAATTTTGACAAATTCTCCGTTCTGGATTGTGTGAACACGTTTTCGAGTATATGACATGAAACTGGAGTATAGAAAATTGTTTACATCCCCAATTTCTTTCATGCATTAATAATAAAAAGTTACAGAAAATATTAAAAATATATTGTGTCTCTATATTATATCTAATTTTATAATAACATTCTGTGAATTTCCTCAATTGTGGGAAGAAAGCAGAATCTACCCTGTATATAAGAAAGGCTCTACAAATGAAATTAGCAACTACCGGCCAATTTCCATTATTAATTTTTGCAACATTTTTTAAATTATCATACATTGCCATGTATATTTCGGCGTTCTACTATCTCGAATCATATCGAGATAATTCAGCATATTTCTGAGGTACTTGATGAGAGAAATCAGGTAGATGTTATCTATACTAATTTCTCTTTCACCTTCTCGACCATGAGCTTTTGATATCAAAACTGGATATATTCGGTATTTCTGTTAATTTGCTTAACCTGTTCAAAGCGTATCATAATGACAAGTCACAGTTTAGTTCAAATCTGCTTTTAGAGGGCGGAATATTAAACATAATATTTTTAGTCGCAAACTCCTCTATAAAATCCTTATTTTATTATAAGGAACGTAACCAGACTGCAACCAACAGCTGCTCTCCGGGCTATATGCCCCGCCGAGCGCTGAATTACAAGTTACAAGTCTGGCGCGTTAAGTGTAATAATTGCATATTACCATCAAAACGCTAATGCTTCGATTGCAAGAAACACCAGCCGAAAGACTGATCCTACTTAGCGTTTTGATGGTAATATGCAATTATTACACTTAACGCGTCAGACTTGTAACTTGTAATTCAGCGCTCGGCGGGGCACATATCCCGGAAAGTAGCTGTTGGTTGCAGTCAGGTTACGTTTCTTATAGTAAAATAAGAATTTTATAGAGGAGTTTGCGACTAAAAATATTATGTTTAAGTCACAGTTTGTCCAATATCGTGGTTTCAAATTTGGAAAGTTTTGGCATTCATCAGGAGTTCCACAGGGTTCGAGTCTGGGGTCGTTGCTTTTCATCATATTTATTAATGACATAACACAGCTGTTTAATGTCAACGACATTATTAAATATGCGGATGATCTAAAAATTTACATTGAAATTAAATCTATTTCAGACTGTTCGATACTTTGGTCAAAATTGGTGTGTAAAAACATTGAGTTATTTGACTATCAGCTTAACAATGTCGTTCTGAACAGAGTAATTCAGTGTGAAGACCTTGGTGAACATATTCGTCTAACCGCTGAGTCGGCGTATAAAAGTTTGAGATTTGTTTTGCGTAACGGTAATAGTAGTTTGTGCAACAAGAGTGGATATGATAGCCATACCGCACGAGAAAGAAGTTTGAGCACGACGCCGTAGGCGGAGTGCCTCAATCTTTCGAGTGCGATATGGATAATCCACTCGAGTTGTACAGTATACTTTTTCTACGACCGGATTAAGAAAAAATTACAAATATTAGTTTTAATCAAATTTTAATATACAAACTTAGATTCTGCTAAAGCTTATGCTCTAGGTGCAAACATTTTATAAAAGCTTCAGTAGCCTAGCGGTTATATGCACGCTTCGAAATGCAAGAGATCATAGGTTCAATCCCCGTAGAATCACAGTTTAGGATTGCCTTGCGCAATCCGTAGTTGAAGCAACTCGCGGACGGCACTTCGTACGAGTTATCGTGTCGGCGTCAGTGCAAAAATTTAAAAAATTCAGTGCTCCAGCGGTAATATCATGTTTAAGTGCACAGTTTTTATGTTAAGCTTTCTTTTTTAATCACCTTTTATCATATTACTTGTTTTAATTTGCCCTTTTGCAAAAGGAGTTCAGGTTGTTTCATTTTTTGTATTGTTCAATTTTTACTTTCGCCAAACCAGTCCCGTCTCGGCCCGGCCTTGCGATGCACCACCGCGTTAACGCGGTGGTCGCAGGGTCGGTCCCGGGATGGGTACTGGGGAGGCAGTGTTTATACCATTTTTACCTTGAATAAAGACTTTTTGAATTGAATTGAATTGGTTCAATCCCCACATATAGCTACTTTTTTTTTGTCATAATATATCTCTAAATTTTTGTCTGTATATAATAATTTCAATAAAATTTTAGTTGGTATACCGTTTATCGATTCTTCACTGGAATCACTCATTTTAAATTATTTTCTAGCTCAAACTGCGCGAATACACACTGACAATTACTTTGACAGCTTACGCACTACCTTGAATTTTTTTAAACGAATAGTTGCCTATGTACTTAATACACGAACTGTGATTGGTCGATTTCATATCCATCCTAAAACGTATATGAAATATATCCGTTCAGTTACCTGGAATGGCCCACTTCTACAGACTGTACGGAAAACAGCAAATTTACATAAGGGAGTAGAAAAAGAATTTAAACAACGTAAAAACTTTAGAACATCTAGAGAACACGGCTGCTTTAGTCATTAAACTGTTTGAAGGCGGGTGTTATAGAAATGCATTAATTATTATCATGAAGAAAACAGTATTTTGTATTTCATAATATCGTATCTAGCAATAATCCCAGAATAGGATATGTTGGGACCAGTGGGAAAACAATTTTCTCAACATTAAATTTTATCCTGCAAGTAGATAATCTCTGTCTGCTCTAAGTCAGCAAAAACATTTGCTATCTTGAATTTAAAAAAGAATTAAATATTAATACACTAATGACATGTTATACTCCTTAACTTATTCGATCATTAGCTATAATATTACTATATAGGGTCAATCGACTGAGGCAAACAGAGTCTTTGTAATACAAAAGCGAATTATATGAATACTGTTTGATTTAAATTATAGAGAATCGTGTAGAGATATATTTAAAACAAAAAAAGATAATGGCAGTTACATGCATTTATATATTCAAGATTTCTTGTTTTATGCACAGACTTAAATAAATTCAAAACTAATAATGATATTCAGAGTTACCCCACTAGAAGTGAACAAGAAATATACATTAAGAATTTCAAT